>JAWHQI010000333.1:600000-972500 GCA_033032865.1 Dactylorhiza incarnata | reverse complement strand
TATGTGTATATATATATGTGTGTGTGTGGCTGTACATATATATGTGTGTGTGTGGCTGTATATATATATGTATGTTTATGTGTGTACCTGTTCGTGATCAAGTACCGTACATTGGGAGACATGGCATGCCAACACAAAATGTGATGGCTGCTTGTGATTTCAACATGTGTTTCAATTATGCGCTTCGGGATCCCCGTTACAAATTTCCACATCCATCACCAGGTAATAAGATTTCTACTCCATTTTTTATACTTCTCACCTTTGAAGCATAACGAATTTTAATCCTGGTTTTCAGGAAAATATTACTTGGTGGACTCTGGGTATCCGTTACAAAGGGGATACTTGAAACCATATCCAGAGACACGTTATCATCTCCCGGACTTTGCTCGTGGCGGGCGTGCACCGGAAGGACGCCGAGAGATATTCAATCACGCGCATTCATCCCTTATAAGTGTCATTGAAAGATCGTTCGGGATTTGGAAGAAAAAGTGGGTCATATTGCGTGATATGCCGAGCTACAGCTTCGCAAAACAAACCGATATTGTGATGGAGACAATGGCATTGCATAATTTTATTCGGAGGCACCCGTCGCGGAGGGATATTGATTTCAATGAGTTCGAGCAGGGAGGTGGTGATGAGGGGGTGAGCACACAAGGGCATCAAGTAGTTTGTCCTGATACAGCAGGAGGGGTAGATGAGATGATCACGTTACGTGAAAATATAGCTCAACAGTTGTACACTTCTAGGTCTTAGATGGTGAGATGAATTATTGGTATTTATATCTATTATAGTCAGTATTATCAAGATTGTGTATTTTGTGGAACAACAATTTTTTTTTCAAAAACTCCATTTAACCCAAACAAAATTTATAAAACTCCATTTCAATAAGCACTGAAAACTCCATTTCACCCAAACAGTTTTTTAACAAAACTCCATTTTTCAGAAACAGCTCTTTTTCAAAACTCCATTTCTGATCAGCAGCTTCTCATCAGCAACAGCCCAACCAAACGGACCCTTAGTTCATTGCATTAAACACTTATTTAAAGTAGTGAAAACCTCTATAATCCATCCGGTTTGATTTGCTAATAACACGAATGTCGATGGATACTACTGTTCTGAGCTACCTGTGGATACGATAATCCCCCGAGTGAAAGCTCACACTTTATTACTTGCGGTCGGTACTCTTGTAGTGCATCAAGTTTTTGGCGCCGTTTTCGGGAAGCACGGAATATATATTTGGAGGTACTTCGACTGAAGTGTTATGGCATGATTAAGCCATTATTCTTTTTTTTGTTTTGGGTTTCACATTTTCTGGTTCGTTTGTTGAATGAGATATCGTTGATCGCGAGAAAGGTTTAAGCATGTTTGGTGCAGGATTAGTTTGATTTGCGTGTGTGTAGGGTGGATAGGGAAGTAGTCCCTTACGACCCTGAGATCGAGAGAACTCTGAGTGGAATCAAAAGAGCAGTGAAAGCGTTGAATGTGAATGATGAGGGAGTGCATGTTGAGGAGAATGTGCAACCTCCCCTAGGAGAACTATGCGGGAGTATTCACTCCCTACTATGGGGAGTGCCTCTCCTATCACGCGGCCGGTGATGGCTAACCAAACATTCGAAATCAAGCCAACTATCATTCAAATGATACAAACTATTGTTCAGTTCTCCAGGCTTCCCCTCGAAGACCTGTAATGTCATGTTGATAGCTTTCTCGAGATCTGCGATATATTTCGATACAACGGTGTTACTAGTGATGATGCGAGACTCCATTTGTTTCCATTCTCATTACGTGATCATGCCAAACAGTGGTTGTCGCTTGCCCCAGAATCCATTGACTCTTGGGAAGTTATGCAGAAGAAGTTCTTGGGGAAGTACTTCCCAGCTGAACGCGTTATACAAGCGAGAAATCAGATCACTACATTCAGACAGTTGGACCAGGAGTCGCTAGCTGATGCTTGGGAAAGGTTCAACGGCTCTTTGAGGAAGTGCCCGCAACATGGTATTGAATCATGGTACCAGGTTCAAATATTCTACAATGGTCTAGATACTTCTATTCGGGCTACTATTGATGTTGCAGCGAGTGGCGCTCTTATGGGAAAGAATCGTGAGGAAGCGTTGGATCTGATAGATGAGGTGGCCTCGAATAACAAGCAGTGGGTGGTCTGGAAGGAATTTGCAGAGAAAGAATGTAGGCATTCTGAAAGTTGATGGGCTTACTGCTCTGGCCGCACAACTCAGCATGATGAACAGAAGATTAATAGACTGAGCACACCTGGTGCTAGCCCAGCCTCTCCTACGGAGGTTCATGTCATTTCCTGCGAACAATGTGGGATCCCAGGTCACCATGTGTTTGAATATAATTTGTCCTCGACGTCATCTTCATCTACCTCTTCAGCTTTGGAGGTGGTGAATTTTGTGGGCAATCCGCCTCGCAGCAATTTTCAAGCTAATATCTACAACACAAATTGAAGAAACCACCCAAACTTTTCATGGTGGCATGGACAGCACCAAGGTGACCCGAGTGGTGGTAACTTTCAATCTCATAATGCCCCACCACCACAACAGGAGAAAAGCCATATTGAGATCTTACTAGAAAAATATATAGAAAGGAACGATGTTATGATTCAGAATCAGCAGGAGACCATTCACAATCATGAAAGTCAGCTTGGGCACCTTTCTAATTTGCTCACGGAGAGACAATAGGGAAAGCTTCCTAGCAACAAGGGGGTAAATTCTAAGTAGCATGGTCGGGTAGCTTCAACCCCTTCCGAGAACTTCCTGGGGAGTATTCATGTCAATCGCTTAATTAATGAAGCTCACACCACAGCCATCTGCGATACAGGTGCATCCTTAAACTTAATTTCCATTTCAGATGCTGAAAATTTTGAATTAGGAGAACCAGTTTTAGAATTTGTTTGTTTAGTATTGGCCAACGGTTGCACTGTTACTACCGAGGGAGGAGTGCAAGACATTGAAATAAATGTAGGAGGGGAGGTCTTTAAGACCGACTTCCAAGTAATGGAGCCAATTGAAAACACTTCGCTCCCAATACTTGGAGGTCCATTTCTCAAAGCCTTGAAGGCCACCCTCCAACTTTCTAATGGTAGTATTGCATTTCCCAAATCTGATTCTCTGTTTGCTGATATTTCGCTTGATTTGGTTGCTTGTCATGATTATGTTGATGATGTTGATAGTTATGAAATTGACAAGTGTGACAGTGAAGAAATTATAGCTTTTGCATCACCTTTTGGTGAAGGCCCTATCTTGTTATCTAATGAATTACCTAGTATGCAGATGGCTGATTTAGTTGAGGAAGTGACTATAGAGGAAGAAGTGATTGATGATGTTGTTGATATTGAGGAGGTCGGTGATCCCGTCTTGAAAGAAACCAAGAGTGAGAAGAAGAAAAGGTACAATAGGCTGATCTCATACCTCACTTGGGTATGGAGCCTGAGTCAACTCTAAAGAAAGATGAATTTGTAACTGAAATTGAGGAGAAGAGATACATTGGAGGTCTCCAAGTGTTGAAAAGAAGGAGAGAGATTAGAGAGCAGCTCGCTCTGTCACTGTCCTGTGGGAGAAGGAGGAGATTGGAGTTGGAAGGGACCATTCCCTACCAAGCTCCAAAGGACTCATCTCCGGCCCCTCTCTACTAGAAGCGGAGGACTGCCACAAATCAGCTTATAGCTGATTTGAACTTTATGACTTCAAGACTATTGAATGTTTGATTTTATTTCATTTCTGCTTTTGAACTTTATTTTGCTATAACTGCTATAACACTGCTTAATATAAGTATTGCATTCAGCTCAAGGACGTTAAACAAAGTGCTAGTGGAAGGCATCCCATAATTTTGTTATCTGTTCACTTTAAATTTTAAATTGCATGATTGTGTGTGTTCAGCTGGGGACGTTAAAAGCAACCTTGATGAACTTATTTGAATGTGATTTGCATGTTTTCATTAACGTTGATTTAGGTTGTTTCGTTGTTGTTTTTGTGTTGTTTTGCTTTCCTGTAGGATTTTGTGGCACTTGGCATGGCTTTGGAGGAAGCTTAACTTGGGTAATCTCATCCATTCTCTTGCCCTTTCGAAAATTTTCTTTTCTTTTCAATTTGGAATTACTGAAAATCTTAAGTGTGGGGGAGGGATGAGCTTTGCATTATTGTTGATTGCCATTTTTTGCACTGTCTTGATTTTGATCTATCATTTGCGTGTTTGTTTTTAACGTTTGTGTATCCAGTATTCCCTCATTTGTCATGTTTGTTTTGGTCTCTCGCCGACATTTTCACTGTCGTAGATGGCATTACTGAAATGCTTATGTAGTGTTATCAAATTTTAATAACTTTTTTGCTTCTAAGCTTCACTCTTATGAAAGTAGTTCATAGGTTTAATGTATTAAGATAACTTTTAGTTACATCTTTTTACTCACACATTTTGAAATATGTTTGTGATGATTCATTGCACGGTAGTGAAATCTGTAGTTGTATGTATTAGTGTGTCAAATTATTATAGGTATTAATTCTTTGCTCACTTGAAATCGGGTAGTCTACCGTGTTTCCTTAGGTTAACCTTATCATAATTTTCAAAACTTGGCATAATTGAAATCTCCGTGGAAAAGGATCTAGGCCTTTTCTTGAATCGTTTGAGCCTTGCAACACTCCTATTATCATTCATCATTGCATAGCACACTTTGTGCCTACACCAGTTCCTTTGTTTAGCACCACCATTCATAATCACCACAGCCATATAACCATCCCATCACCACAGCTAGGTGTTGAGCTCATGGAATTTCTTCTGTTGTGTTGGTGGAGATTTTATTGTGATTTTTATGAAAATATCATTGTTATGGGGTGAAAATAAATTTATTTTCCATATCCCCAAATTGGTGAAGTGAAAAAAAAAATTTATAGATGAGAAAGTAAAAACATGTGGGGTGAAAGGATAAAATTCATTATCCCTCTTTCTAAAAAAAAGTAAGTGAAAGTAAAGTGAATTAAAGTAATGAGATTTGTGATGTTTTGTGGTGTAGTTTTGATTTCTATCGTGGTGAGTAATATTTTTTCTACGAGCTCAAAAAAATTTCTGCTTAGGTGTGGTTAAGCCATCATGTTTATCTTTGTTTACCCCACCTTGTGCCCAAGCCTACTTTTTCCTCCCAATTAAGTCCTGGTGATTCCATTGTTAATTTTCGGTGGTGTTTATGGAGATGATGTTGATAGGTAAGTTTTTGGTATTCACAATGGTGGATTCCATTGTGGATTACCCGGGTGCTAGTGAGCTTAGAATTCTTCCTTGATAGTTAATTTTGCTTTCTTTAACATGTAATCTTTTCAGTTTGATCTACCGTGGCAATGTTTACGCCAATTGTAATTCTCTATTGTGTGCTTAGAAAGGATTGTATGCTAAGAGTTTATCCTAATGCATTTCCCCTATTATACTTTTCGTTTTGTGAGTCGAGGAAGTAATTCGATACTATTTGCCGATGCATGATTTTGCGTTTGGTTGTTGTAATCTCCGCTGGCTGAGAGTTGTTTACTTGGGACAAGCAAATATACAAGTGTGAGGGTATTTGATACGCATATTTTATACAGTGATTTTTCTCCGCATTCTGCATGTTTTTACTCTTGTTTATCGTGTTTCCTGTGTGGTTCTATGCATGATTCATCCATATCTTAGTTGCATGGATTCTGGACATTGTTGATGCTTATTGCAGGTGTGGATGATTTTCTATGTTTGGAGGAAGTTATGTTCAAATTCCTTCACGCACGCCCCGTGCGCCCTTATGCGCACGCGCGTGCGTGCACTATTCGGTTATCCGGCTTCCCGGGCTTTCTCCTGTAGCAGAATTGGAGCGCGTGCATGTTTCTTCGCGCATGCGCTCACTGTACTGGTCGCGTGCGCGTTCTGTGAATTAATTTCGTCGAAATTACAGTGATCTGCAAATGCGCGTGCATTTTCTTCGCGCACGCGCGTGTGGGTATTATTCATCCGCGTGCGGGTATTATTCATCCGCGTGCGCGACCAATGCTCCTTTTGCCGATTCTGCTCTATTTTCCTTCGCGCACACCCGTGCGGCCTTATGCACACGTGCGTGCGTGCACGTTTTTCCTGATGCTATAAAAATCAATGCTATGTCATCTTCTCCAAATCCAATCCCTAGGTTCCGTCCAGGAAGTGTGTCACCCTCCTCCCAGCTGTTGGAACCGTCCTTCTCCACCTCTCGAGCTCCATTCACGCCATTTTCTCCTAAGTTCAAGCTTTCTCCGCCATTTGCAAGTGACTCTCAAGGTTTGGGAAGGTTTTGCTCAAGCTTTCAAGGTACTTTAAGGAGGTTGTCGACGAGATTGAAAAAAGGAAAACTTTACAGGAGAAGACGAAAATTAGGAGGTTGTTGACAACTCCTCTCGGACTCCGGGTGGTGGCCGCGACTGTGTTTAAGAAGACAGAGTACAAGTATGATCGTCTCCTACGTCCAAGGAAGAGTCTCTTGTTCCTCGTTCATTTTGTGGTATATTTTCTCAAGTCATGCTTGATCTTGCAGTACTCTCTCTTGAAGTTGATGTTTAAGTTAATTTGTGATCTTGGATATGCTTGTTTTGAATTTCATGTTAATGTCAATGTTGCTTTTTTAGCCTTTGGGACTTATTATTGTTGAGATTCGTGGTGCTAGATTTAGTTCATTGCATTAAGCTCTTAGTTAAGGTAGTGAAAGCCTCTTTAATCGATCCTATTTGACTTGTTAATGGCACGAATGTCGATGGATACTACCGTTCCGAGCTCCCTGTGGACATAATAATCCCCCGAATGAAAACTCACACTTTATTACTTGTGGCCGGTACTCTTGTCGTACATCAATTATTAACTTGACAAGTTATATTTTTCCCTTCTTCTGATTAAAATGAAGTATGCTCAAAGAAGGTAACATCTTTAGATATAATCCTTCTATTTATTGAGTAGTTATTTTGTATTTTATGTTTTGAGATTAGTCCCACATTGCGGGTTCTATGTTTATATCTTTGTATCTCCCTTTATATTACCTGTCATGGATGAATAGTAAATCAAGTTCTTCTTTTCCTAATTCAATTTGGTATCAAAGCGAGAATTCACGTCCGAGCCCTAACCCGCGTCTCCCGTCGTGATGACGATGTGAGGGCTTCGCATCGATCCCGATCCCTCTTCGTCGATCCCGCTCCCTCTTCGCCGATCTCGCTTCCTCTCCGCTTCGATCAAGCCGTCGATCCTGCAAGCCGTCGATCACGCCATCGCCGTGTCTCTTCCGACGGTTCTTCCGGACTGGTCATGAGAAGGCCCGATGTTGGCTGCTTTTTCCACACCTTCGCTCGCAGTCCTCCACCACACGTACCGTCGCTGCCACTTCTTCAGACTTTGGGGGCCAGCCTGATTACAGTGCCTCTTCTGGGGCCCCTTCCGCCGAATGGAGTCAACTTATAGCTCAAGTGCAGCAGCTTCAATCACAGCTTTAGCAGCAGTCCCAGTTTCAGGCTCAGCACCAGCCTCTTTCTGCTCAGCCATTGCCTGCATCCTTGTCGCTCTCGTCGACTTCAGCGTCTGCGTCAGGTACCCCGATGGCCTTTCACGTCACTCAAGAGGGGTCTTCCACTCCCTAGGTGATTGATTATGGGGCCACAGATCACATGACTGGTGAGACGCACTTGTTTTCTTTTCTTGAGTCTCCAAGCGTCCATCGGCAGGTTCGCCTTGCTGATGGCTCTGTGACCCCCATCCTTCACTGGGGCACAGTTCCTTTGCCCCCCTCCTTCGCCTTGGGATCGATTCTTCATGTTCCCAAGCTTGCTTTAAATCTTCTCTCTGTTAGTCAATTGACTCGTTCGATGCACTGCTCCGTGACATTTTTTTCCTTCCGGCTGTGTTTTTCTGGACCTGACCACGAGGAGGATTTTTGGCTACGGCCATGAGCGAGACGGGCTTTACCAGTTGGAGCTCCCACCACTCTCGCCACGTCTCTCACCACCGTCCATCGCTGCTGCTACTACTTCACCTACTCTTTGGCATGCCAGACTGGGACATGTGAGTCCTCAGATTGTGTCATCTCTTTTTCCGAGCGTCTCGTTTGAGAACTCTTTTCAGTGTGATGTGTGCCAGCTTAGCAAACATACACGCACTTCCTATCATGTATCTGGTTCTTGTAGTTCTGCACCATTTGATATTGTTCACTCGGATGTTTGGGGGCCTGCCCCGGTTGTTTCTTATGATGGATTTCGGTATTTTGTTACTTTTATAGATGATTTTACTCGTTGATGTTGGGTCTATCTTATGCGTGTCAAATCTGATGTCTTTGATTTATATATCTAGTTTACTAATATGATTAGGACTCAGTTTTCCTCACAAATCCGGGTCCTTCGCTCCGATAACGGGGGGGAGTATACCTATTCCTCTTTCATAGCTTTCCTTGCTAGCAAAGGAACCATTCACCAATTCTTCTGTCCCTATACACCGGAACAAAACGGAGTGGCGGAACGCAAGAATCGTCATCTCTTGAATGTGACCCGGTGTCTTCTTCGTGGGTCTCACGTCCCCAAGATGTTTTGGAGTGCTGCCCTTCTTACGGGGACCTTCTTAGTCAACCGTCTGCCTTGTCAGCCTTTAGCGGGTTGGGTTCCCCTCAGTCTCCAATCTCCCCGCCGACCTCTGTTTCCCGTTCCTCTTCGGGTGTTCGGGTGTTCGGGTGTTCGGGTGTTCGGGTGTTCGGGTGTTCGGGTGTTCGGGTGTTCGGGTGTTCGGGTGTTCGGGTGTTCGGGTGTTCGGGTGTTCGGGTGTTCGGGTGTTCGGGTGTTCGGGTGTTCGGGTGTTCGGGTGTTCGGGTGTTCGGGTGTTCGGGTGTTCGGGTGTTCGGGTGTTCGGGTGTTCGGGTGTTCGGGTGTTCGGGTGTTCGGGTGTTCGGGTGTTCGGGTGTTCGGGTGTTCGGGTGTTCGGGTGTTCGGGTGTGTGTTTTGTTCAGGACCATAGTCCGATTCGGACAAAACTTGATGAAAAGGCTATTCGGTGCTTATTTTGGGGATATTCCTCCTCTTCCAAGGGATATCAATGTTTTGACCCCTCTTCTCGCAGGACCTTTCACTCTCTGGATGTTACGTTCTTTGAGGATATCCCTTTCTATGGTGCCTCTCTTGTTCCCGTTACTCCTTCTCCCCCACAGCCGGCTCTGGTTGTCTTAGCTCCGTTGCACGACTCGCTTCCGTTGCGGACGTACACCCGTGGCCCACGTGGGCCTTTACATGTCCACCCCCTACTTCGGGATCCACCGGTAGAGCCCAACTCACAGGACCTTGTGCCACATCCTCTGGCAGGTGATGTTCTTTCCTCCTCTGATTTACCCATTGCCCATCGCAAGGGGCAGCGCTCTTGTGTTACTAATCATCATGTGGCAAGCTTTGTGTCCTACCAGCGCCTTTCCCAGAGTTACAGGGCTTACCTGACTGCTACCGACCAGATCAGAGTTCCGAGTTCGACGACTGAGGCTCCAGCACCCTGAGTGGGTCGCGGCCATGGGGGATGAGATGTCCGCATTACAGAAGACTGGCACTTGGCGGTTGGTTCCTCTTCCCGCAAGCAAGAAGACGGTTGGCTGTCGTTGGGTCCACACCGTCAAGTATAATGCTGACGGTTCTCTTGATCGCTACAAGGCCCGCCTTGTCGCAAAGGACTTCACCCAAACTCCAGAGGATTACGGCATGGCTTTTGCTCCTGTGGCCAAGCTCTCTACTGTGCGGCTCCTTGTTTCTCGTGCTGCCTGCCATGGGCCTCTTCATCAGCTGAACGTAAAAAATGTCTTCCTTAATGGCACTCTTACTGAGGAAATTTATATGGATCCACCCCCCCCCCCCCCGGTTACAAGCTTCAGGGGGGGTATTTGGAGCGCGTTTGCCTTTTGCAGAAGTCATTGTATGGGCTAAAGCAATCCCCTAGAGCGTGGTTTGAGTGGTTCGGTACCGTTGTGTTTCAGAGTGGGTTCACCAGATGTCATGCCGACCACACGTGCTTTGTTCGGACTGTTGTGGATGGCTGTAGGGTCAGTATTCTTGTCTATGTGGATGACATCATCCTTACCGGTGACGACTGCTCCGGGATTCTTCAAATCAAGGTGGTGCTTCAGAAGGCATTTGAGGTAAAAGATTTGGGGCCTCTAAAGTACTTTCTCGGAATTGAGGTGGCCAGATCTCAGCAGGGGATCTCTTTGTCTCAGCGCAAGTATACACTCGACCTTTTGAGTGATACTGGTCTTCTTGGGTGCTCTCCTGTGTCTACACCCATGGATCCGAACCACCACTTACATGCCGAGTCTGGTGATCCTCTCCCTGAGCCGGGCCGATACCAGCGTCTTGTTGGCAGACTTATTTACTTGACCAACACTCGCCCCGACATTAGCTTTGTTGTGAGTATGGTCAGTCAGTTCATGCATGCTCCACGAACTTCTCACCTGGATGCAGCATTTCGGATCCTCCACTACTTGAAGGGATCTCCTGGCCTCGGGCTCTTTTATCGTTCGTCTCCGTCCCCCGGTCTCACTGTTACACGGATTCTGATTATGTTGGTTCCTCACCGATCGGCGTTCTACTTCGGGAATGTGCACCTTCTATGGTGGCAATCTTATCTCCTAGAAAAGCAAGAAACAGAGTGTTGTCTCCCGCTCGTCTGCTGAGGCTGAGTACCGGGCTATGGCTCATGGTGCTACTGAGCTTCTCTGGCTGCGTACTCTCTTGACTGAGCTTGGCTTCTGATGTAAACCGGATTTAGGTTTTCAAACTAATTATTTTAAGCAAAGGAATAGTTGATTTTATTGTAAATTTGAAAATAGGCCGAGCGGCCAAATCGAATTTGACGCGCGCAAATCACTTTCAACATTTGGAATTTCAATAAAGTCGTTAATTGTTATTTGAGAAAGAAATCTATAAGCGTTTTTCAAGTTGAATCGTTGCGAGTTTCATACATCCACAAGCATAATCTTACGCATAATAATTTATGGAATACGGAATTTCAAGTGATTGAACGTTCGGGGCAAGCTCTTAATTATTTAAATGATTGCATAAATTTAAACTAAATAATGCGAGCAAGAACGGAGATTGATACCACACGAGGACAGTCCGTCCAAAAATCGACGGCAGCAATGCGGAACAGTGGCTGTCGGTCGATTGCTGGAAGTAAGCGCTGGAGTCGACAGCAATCGGCAATGGGGAGGAACCTGAAGGGATGTCGGCGCGAGGAGATGAGCGCTTCTACCAGCGTCGACTGTTGGAGCGTCGTCAGGGGCGCTGGAGCTACGGCCGAGGGGCTGTGTTATCGTCGACGAGGAACTTGGAGCAGCGTCCGAAGTAGCTGTACGGGAAGGAGGATGGAACCGGCAATGCAGAGAATCGATTAAGAAATCAATTCTCTGATGTCCGGTCTACCTTTCTTTATGCAGACCTTGCTTATATAATATATTATTGCTGTCCTTCTTTCCAAATAGTTTTCCAAATTATTTTCCAAATATTGCTTTCAACCTTTATTTCCCAGATTTCAAATAATCTTCTCAATAATTACTTCCCAAATACTATTTTCAACATTTATTTCCAAGAGTGTTTGTCAACTTTAAAATTATTTCCTAACTGAAAACTTCCTTTTCTTCTCCATACTTTAAATATTCTGTCTTGAAATTTAATTTTAAATTTATACATTTAAATAATTTTAAGCTTGCCCGTTACATCCTAACGACTAAAAATATCGGACCTATTTATTCAAGGTCTCATCGACTGGTCAAACCAATGAGCCAAATATTTTTTAAATAAAAGCAAGTGCCCAAAAAGAAAATACATGACAATAAATAAATGCATAGTAAATAAAACTTCGCGACGCATGATGACGTCACGAAAATTTGAATGTGACGGAGGATGCATCAATTCTCCCGGGGTTGAAAGAGCTCAACCCCGGCGAGACTTTGCAAAAACTGGTAATTGAGAGATCTGACATCGTCGATGGAGCTAGATCGGGTGGAATATCTGGGGACTTCAGGTGGCTCAACTGGTGGCCCAATGCGCTTCTGATCATGAACTAGACCAAACCTCCTGCAGTAAGCAATCACCTGACCTCCTTTTGAAAAGTACAACTCATGGCTATAACGACCGACCGTGAATTTGTAATGTTCAAAAGTTGCTTGCAAAATATTAGCACTAATTTTATGCAATTCTTTTAAATAATTAATATGAGCTTGCGCGTCGAATGAAATACGTTCATGGAACGAGAGATGATGGCGGTCAGGTGGGTGGAACAACGCATACAAAATCTCGAAAGGAGATATATTAATAGAGCGGCTTTTAGAATTATTACATGTGAAATTTGCTCGTGAGGTACTAGATCCCATTGCGCCGGATTCTCCTCAGTTAAACGCCTAAGAAGGTTCTCCAAACTCTTATTAACAAACTCGGTCCATCCATCGGTTAGAGAGTGATAAATGCTACTAAATTCGAGTTTGGTTCTCATTCGACCCCATAGTCGGTTCCAAAATTTTGACATAAAATAGTTAATATATTGTTGCGCTTCTACAAATCCGCTTATATCTAACTTAATACTACAAAATTTTAAATTGATCCCAGTTTTATCATTTAAAAATTTCCAGAGAAATCCTTTAAAATGCGTGTCTCTATGAGTGAAAATTTTAGGAGTCCCTATGAACCTTCTAGCATAAATCTTCCTAAACTGATAAATATCGTGATGATAAATTTCAGTGTGCAAACCTAAATTCAGAGGATAGTGAAGTGGACTAAGAGTGTGAACACCAAATACAAAGTCAATATAAGGTGATGACGCTAGTGTGAGTGATAAGTGATCATCAAACAAAATGCTTTCGGGCTCAGAGATAGGCAACTGTAGTAGACTAGGTGACTCAAGAAAGACTGAGATCGAGTTTGTGTCATCTAAGGTGAGTGACACCTTGCTAGCAAATTTTTCTTCTTGGAGCAAGGGCTCGGGAAGAAACTCAGTGACTACAGTGGGTGATTCAGTGGGGGCAAGTGGAGTCACTACTTCAATCAGGATGACATAGATAAGAGGAAGAAGCTCTTCTTTCTGGAGCTGGGCCTCAGAAAGAAACTCCTCCACTGGAGGGAGTGCTAAAATGGAGCTAAGTGGGGTTAAGGCGCTCGTGGGGGAAACGACGCTTCTAGAAAGATAACTATCAGTAGGCTGAAGCCCGGTTTCCACTTGTGGATACAGAGTTGGGAGGTAATCAGGAAAAACATATTACTTGCGCATTGTCATTTCAAGGTTGTGTACATTGGTGCACAATCCATTCAGATTCTGCTTGAATTCTGCAGTGACGAACTCAACGTTTTTCAATAAGGTTTTAATGCGCTCGGCAATATTCTCCATTTTTAAAATATCAATATTATTTTTAAAGTCTTAAAGATTTTAAAATAGATTAAAAAAATTCTTTAAAGGATAAATCTCATTTTTTTTAAATATTCATATTGTTTTAAAATGTTTTTTTTTGTAATCATAATTCAAAAACTTTTTTTTTGTTTAATATTTATAATTGTGGAATATTTAATGAGAAATATGACACTAGTTATTATTATTTTTAAATCTAAAAATTAAATGAGCAAAATGAGATATTTTTTACTATTAAAAAAAATATTTTAACAAAAAAAAAATATTCGTTTAAAACTAGAAATAATAAACACCCTTTTTTTTAAACCCGGATCGCTTGATTCGCGATAGGAGCGAATCAAAAGGCACTCTAATACCAAACTGATGTAGACTCAAATTAGGGTTTTGGAGTAAAATAAATTTTAAGCAATATATTTTTATTGTTATAAAATAAAAATAGGATTTTGAAATTAAGTATTTTATTATTATTATTTTGAAAAGGAGTCGAGACGCCGAATCGAATTTTGAGCGCCAATCACCCTCAACCGTTTGAGCTTCACGAGATCGTTAATCGTTATGAGCAAAATATTCCGTGGCGCTTAATGAATTGAACCGTCGCGAGATCCTTACATCCACAAGCAAAAATCACAAGCAATAATTTATGGATAAACGACAAATTTAAACAGCGCGAACGTCCGAGGCAAGCTTAAATTAATTATTGAGTTGCATAAAAACTACGCTAATAAGTGAAGCAAGAGATATGGCGAAATTACCCCAGCAAAAGGTTCATTCACGTCAACTGGTCTGCACTGTTTTGAGTTGAATAGAGGCGGCTCCTTCGCAAACAGCCAGCCTATCAGACTGTCGTGCGCGCTTGCTATTGGAGTCGGTCAGAGACGGAGGGGGTGCGGAAAGAGCCCGCAGGGCTAAGTTAACCGGGATTCCCTCTTACTGCCGGAGTAGAACGCCGAAGTCGACGGCGAATCCGAGGAGGACGGATGCCCGCAGCAGACTGGACGGAGTCGCGCCCTGGCGTCGTCGCGACTGCCGGAGAAGAGGTGCTCTACTGAGTGTTCGTCGGAGCTGGAGGGTTTTGCGTCGGCAAGGGGGATGGTGCAGCGTAAGCCCGGCGATCTACCTCCCGACCACGACTCACGCCGCACCATCCCCCTTGCCGACGCAAAACCCTCCAGCTCCGACGAACACTCAGCAGAGCGCCTCTTCTCCGGCAGTCGCGACGACGCCAGGGCGCGACTCCATCCAGTCTGTTGCGGGCATCCGTCCTCCTCGGATTCGCCGTCGACTTCGGCGTTCTACTCCGGCAATAAGAGAGAATCCCGGTTAACTTAGCACTGCGGGCTCTTTCCGCACCCCCTCCGTCTCTGACCGACTCCAATAGCAAAGGCGCACGACAGTCTGATAGGTTGGCTGTTTGCGAAGGAGCCGCCTCTATTCAACTCAGAACAGTGCAGACCAGTTGACGTGAATGAACCTTTTGATGGGGTAATTTCGCCATATCTCTTGCTTCACTTATTAGCGTAGTTTTTATGCAACTCAATAATTAATTTAAGCTTGCATCGGACGTTCACGCTGTTTAAATTTGTCGTTTATCCATAAATTATTGCTTGTGATTTTTGCTTGTGGATGTAAGGATCTCGCGACGGTTCAATTCATTAAGCGCCACGGAATATTTTGCTAATAACGATTAACGATCTTGTGAAGCTCAAACGGTTGAGGGTGATTGGCGCTCAAAATTCGATTCGGCCGCTCGACTCCTTTTCAAAATTATAATAATAAAATACTTAATTTCAAAATCCTATTTTTATTTTATAACAATAAAAATATTTTGCTTAAAATTTATTTTACTCCAAAACCCTAATTTGAGTCTACATCAGCTTCCCTCCTTCTGGTTCCTCGACACTTGTTTGCGACAACCAGTCCGCTCTCATGCTAGCCTCCGACTCTGTTCTGCACGAGCGAACTAAGCATATTGAGGTTGATATTCACTTTCTCAGGGAGCACATCCGTTCAGGGACTCTTGAAACGCCCTATATTCCTTCCGCAGAGCAAATTGTTGATGCCTTCACCAAGGCGGTTAGACCTTCCCGTCTCATATCTACTTGTGGCAAGCTGGGCTTGCTTGATCTCTTCGCACCAGCTTGAGGGGGAATATTGAGTAGATGTTTTGTATTTTATGTTTTGAGATTAGTCTCACATTGCGGGTTCTATGTTTATATCTTTGTATCTCCCTTTATATTCCCTGTCATGGATGAATAGTAAATCAAGTTCTTCTTTTCCTAATTCAATTCTATTCACCAAAGAAGAGTAACACTTATACCCTTTTTTGGTTAGCAACATACACAAGTCCGAACTCTGAAGTCGGTTTCTTGGCTTCAACAAGGAGAATATTTGGTTCTACAATGTTTTCCAAATTCACAAGATTGACTTTCAATTTTAGTTGTAACTACATCAAAGGATCTAGGAAAAGCATATTTCGGAGTCTTCAAAACGCATGTCCAAATCATTTATGCCATGGCAATAACAGATCAATACTAGAGGATTTTTTTGCACCAAATGCATGACCAGTGTCCATGACATAAACACCATTTAACTCATGTCCACCATCAATCGTCCTCCCACTTGCCAGATCCTGAAAGACAAAATGGGAAGAAAAGAAGGTAATAGAGAATTTAAGTTGTTTAGTTAAAGTTTGTATGAAATGAAGAAACAATTATAACCAATTTGAGTGAGATACTAGGCGAGATTTGAATAATCCATTTATCAGTCACCGATGCAGAAGATCCATCAGCAAGTCTAACACTACCAGATAAAGGAGAGAAGGAAGTAATCCCACTAGTAGATTCAATCATATGATCAGAAGCTCCAAAGTTAATGATCCAAGATGTGTGCGGCTTCATAGTCGACAAAGAGGTAGTTTGAGCATGAGCAGCGGTACCAGGCATGAATTTAACATGAGATCTTCCATCATTGGCCTTCATGGCATTTAACTCTCTAATTAAACTTTCATTTTCCGTCATAAGGTGACTTTTATTGTCCAAGCTGCCACACAGAGCAGTTTGGGATCTAACATATCTCCCATCAGTACCATGAATCCATCCTAGTGTTAGCACTTATCTTTCACATGTCCCTTCTTTCTACAATGGGGGCACTTCATCTTACTCTGGTCTTCTCGTTTCACGTTTCTAGTGTTCCACTTTCTTTGTTCAGCTATAAAGGCAGATTTAACATACCCTACATTCACATCAGTGCGCAGAGAGTTTATACGACTAGCTTCTCCCCGAATATAATGGAAAACGGTCTCCAAATTAGGAACAGAATCCCTTCCCAACATCTGAACTCTTTAGAATTCAAGCTCTGAAGGAAGGCCAAGAAACATTTCAAAGACTCTTCGTTGTGTAAGTTCGGTTTTGTAGTCCTCAATAGTTTAAATAGCAGAGTATTGGTCAATTTCTGCCTTTGTGATCAATTTAATATAATACTCCTCAAAGTCATTCATATTCATCATATGTATCTGCTCTGTTTGTAGTTGGAAGATTCTTGCCAAGTCCTTTTTTTTAATAATTTCAATCAATTAATTCCTAATTTAATTAGCAGTTTGACATAATAAGAATTGACTTACAATCGTGGGTTTCATAGAGTTGATAAGTCAATTGATCACGGTGAGGTTCTCACCTTCCCATTCTTCATAAGATGGGTTAGTCTTGAGGGAAGCAGGTTTGGATCCAGAAATAAATCCAAGTCTTCAACATCTCCCAATAAATATCTGCATAGATTGAGCTCGTAAGAGGTAGTTCCTACCATTTAATTTGATGTGAGTCACGCCATGAGAGAAATCTGCATTCGAATTTCCTCCAACATTATATTTAGTTTGATCAATTGCCCCTTCAGGGAAGACAACACTCTTCAATTTGTCCCCCATCTGGAGAGAAGAAACACACAGGAAGACTAAAGCACTGAATGTCCAACGACGGATGAAGAAGAGGGTAGGAAGAAGAAGTTGCCGAGAATGATGTTACAAAGTTGCCCGCTACAGTGTCCGAGAAAGTCGAAGATAGAAGCACCCAATTGTCGACGCCAAAAAGTTGAAGTCGAAATTTGTTGGGCTCTTCCTACGCAAGTTCGTATCCTGCCGCTCACGCCAGAAGACGAGGAGCAAAGTCCACTTCGTGCAGATGCAAAAGACCGGCTGACCGAGACGAGCATGAAGGCGAAGAAAAAGACGAAGGAGCGGCGGAAGAAACATCGGTGGTGACGAGGGTAGTAAATCAAGCCGTAAAGCACTGAAGTCGACCGCGGAATCGTCGACTTCGAACACGGAATAGAGAACCGAGCCGCGAAATCGCTGAAATCGATCGCGGAGTCGTGGGCTACGAATAAGGAACAGTGCACTCCACGCCAACGCGACCCCGTCGACACCAGGCGACGAAGACAGGAACTGACTCTACTCGGCACGGGGAACCGTCTGCTCTGACACCACATTGAGAAGAACGCACCTTTAGGTTTTGTGTCTTCTTGCCCTTTTCCTTGAGGATGGCGACAATAATGAGAGAAAGGGGGCGAAGAGGGGACTCTAAAACATCTTGGAAATACTACTTCGGATATTCTTGAAGCATGCCTTGGATCAAACCAAACATCAAGACAATATTCAATACAACCATCAAAATAAACCAAACATCAAGACAATGGTTCAATTCAACCTGAACCAAAAATTACATAAAATAAAAACAGCATTTATTCAATAATTAAAATAAGTTCGAAGGTTGGGTCTAGGCCCGCCCGACAAGCCTCCTCGCATACGCTCATCCAACAAAAAAGTTTGTGACACATCTATTGATAATGCGTGACTGGCTACAAGTTTCGTATGAACCTTCATCATAATTTGTTGGAGGTGGAGAAGAGAAAATAGGAGCGATATAGTTGCATTCAAAACGTGAGCTCAAGGGGAGTATCAAACTGTAACTATGCTAAGGAGAAATTAAGAGGTTGATGTAGTCAACCAATGGTGAGTGTTTGGCTTTTCTACACAAATCGGCATTGGATCGGTGCTAGAAGGAAAGGAGTTATCTGTGGATTAGGACTTACTCGCAACTAGGAGGGTTCTTGGTCAGTGGGCATCAAATGAAAACATTTTGAGCTATGTATAGGTCGCATTGAAGGTATTGACAAATGCATGATGAAGGTATCGAGGACTACATTCGGCAGGTCTGAGCAAAGAGATTGTGAGCAAAAGGAGGAATTGGTGAGTAGTGTCAGTCTATGGAAGAAACGGGTTGTTGTCGTGTGTGGAAAGGAAAGAAAATAGTGAGCCAAGGATAGATGGCTCAGATATGAACATGTTGAACTTTCATCCATAACTTGTTCGAGGTGAAGAAGGGGATAACTGGAGCCTTACTGTGGCATCCAAGGCGAGAGCTCAAGGAGAACATCAAACCTTAACTACACGAAGAAGAAACTAGGAAGGAGAAGACTACAAGAAACTCTTCTTGCTTCCATTCCAATGCCCCCGAGGGGACTTTAAATACAACTCCGCACACATTTCCACTGTAGCCCAAATATCCGGACAAATTGCAAAAATGCCCAAACATAATAAAAATGCAATATAAAAAAACATTTAATTAATCCTTTGTTACCGACATCCAGTCGGACGAGCCGGAATGGCAGGTTTACTCGAGAAGGGCGCGCGCGAGAGAAGACAACGCCCCCAACCCCACGACCGAACCGGGCGGTGGGGTGAAGGAAACCGCCTAGGGGCCGGTCGGCCCTATTTATCATTACCGCTTTTATTTTGGTTATGTATTTTTAATTTGAACTATTAATGTGGTGTGTGGTGGTTTCCCCCTATATAAGGGATCACCTAGGGTTTTGTAATCATCTTTTGATCAATCTACTTAGGAGGGGCTGCTCCCCTTGTCTTCTCCTTCTCCCTATCTCTCTCCCTCTCTTTCTCGATCTCTCTATCTCTCTCTCGCCCGCTCGTTCGCCCTCCCGCCTAACGCCGCCGCTGTCGCCCAACGCCAGCTTCTAAGGACACCCCCGCCGCTATCGCCCGCCCTGTCGCCCAGCGTCAGCCGCCCGCTACCCCTTCCGCTGTCGCTGACGCTATCGGAGATCCTATTACCCGCAGCGGTAACATTGGTCCGACCTGCCGCTCCGCCCGCCATTCACGCCGCCGGAAATCCATCATGCCGGTCTCTACCCGCCTGAACACTGCCGTCGATGCGTCCGCCTCCGACGACGCCATCACCGCCCGCCTCGTCGGCCACGACTCCCTACTCGCGAGCCTCCAATCCAGTGTCGACGACGTCGCTGCGACCCAGCACGCCATCCTCGCCCAACTCGCCGCCCTCGCCGCCCTCCAGCCGCTGCCGCCCTCGCCCACGGTACCGCCTGCAGCGACAGCGCCGGCCGATACCGCCTCGGTGCTCGGCACGCCTCCCACCCCGCTACCGCCGGCCTTCCGCGCCCAAGCCCAGTTTCCATTGGGGCCGACATTTCCGCCGCCCGCGCCCTTTCGGCCCCCCCTCACCCTCGACGTGCCTTCCTTTTCCGGGACGGATCCCATGGGATGGATCGCTCGAGCGGAACAATACTTCGATCTTAATGATACCCCGCCGGTGGACCGAGTCGGCACGGCCATGGTGGGCATGGAGGGTTCGGCCCTTCATTGGGCTCGCTGGCTCCGCCAAGTTCAACCGCTCATTCCCTGGCACGAGTTCAAGCAGGAGATGATTAGCCGCTACGACTCACGCTACACCGGCTCCGCCATTGAGCGGCTCTGCTCCGCCCGCCAGACAACCTCGGTGGATGCTTATATTGACGAGTTTGTGGCACTCGTCACGCAAGTTCCGGGCCTCCCGCCCGATCATTATTTGGGGTTCTTTCTGCAGGGCCTCCTCCCCAATATCCGCTCCCGCATTCGTACCCACCACCCCCGGACCGTCTCGGACGCTCTGGAACTGGCTCGGGCAGTGGAAGCCGACATCGGACCCCGCACTGCCGCCCCCCAATTCCGACCTCCACAGCACCGGGAGGCCGCTCCTCGGCACCCACCCACGGCAGCCGGTCGGCCTCCTCGCCCGGACAATCCTCATCGCGTCTCTAACACGGAGTACAACGACCTTCGTCGTCGCGGGTTATGTTTCCGCTGTCGTCAACCATACTCGCCTCAGCATGTGTGCCCGGTCAAAGAATTCCATGCTATTTTCAGCGATAGCGAGGGGTACGCCGCCGCCGTGGATTTGCCACCCCTGGAGCAACCACCCGACCCACCTACGGCCGACCTCGAGGACGCCCCTCTCAACGTGTTGGAATTGCCCTTTTACTCCGTGGGGCGATTAACGGGCCCCCGCACCATGAAGTTGGCCGGCGACCTACACAACCGCCCCGTCATCGTGATGGTGGATAGCGGGGCGAGTCACAATTTCATGTCCTCCAATCTGGCGCAGGAGCTCGCCATACCAGTGGATCCGTCACCAGATTTTTCGGTGTGCTTGGGCGATGGCCGCCGACGGCCGATTTTGGGCCAATGCCGGGATGTTACCATCACAGTGGGGCCGTGCCGCGTCACGGCTGACTTCTACATGTTCGAGCTAGGCGGTCTCGACGCTATTCTCGGCGTGGCGTGGCTCGAGACCTTGGGGGACGTCCGCGTAAACTGGGCTTCGATGACGATGGATTTTCAGCAGCAGGGCCGACCATGTCGCTTGGTGGGTGACCCGACCCTCCTCCGCTCCCCGCTCTCCTATCGGGCGATGACACGCGTGGCCGACGTCGATTTCTCAGCATGGCTATGGCCCCTTCAGGCGAGCCCCCCCGCGGCGGCCGCACCCATCAAGGCCGACATGAGCGCCGTCCTCGCGGAGTTCGAGGACATCTTCACCGCACCTTCGGGACTGCCTCCCACCAGACCGACCGATCACGCCATTGTTCTCCATCCGGGGTCATCGGCGGTGTCAGTGCGGCCCTACCGATATGGACACGCCCAAAAGGACGAGATAGAGCGGCTCGTTCGGGAGATGTTGTTGGGTGGTATTATACGGCCCAGTGCGAGCCCGTTTTCCAGCCCGGTGCTACTGGTCCGCAAGAAAGACGGCAGTTGGAGGTTCTGTGTGGACTACCGGGAGCTCAACAAGGCGACAGTCCCGGACAAGTATCCTATTCCGGTGATTCAGGAGCTCTTGGACGAGTTACACGGCGCGACGTTCTTCACCAAGCTGGACCTACGGGCCGGCTATCATCAGATTCGTGTTCGGCCAGACGATGTGCCGAAGACGGCATTCAGGACATACGATGGGCACTTCGAGTTCTTAGTCATGCCGTTTGGGCTCACCAACGCCCCCGCAACATTCCAAGCAACCATGAACGAGATCTTTCGGCCGGTTCTGCGTAAGCACATCCTTGTTTTTTTTGATGATATCCTTGTCTTCAGTCACACTTGGCAGGACCACCTCCGTCATGTTCGGGAGACGTTTGCCACTCTCCGCCTACATCACCTTACCGTCAACCACAAGAAGTGCACCTTTGGCACGGCAACGGTCAGCTACTTGGGCCATACTATTTCGACCCACGGCGTGGCCATGGATGAAGACAAAATTCAGGCGGTGCTAAGATGGCCGACTCCCGCTTCCTTACACGACGTCCGGGCCTTTCTCGGCCTGACAGGATACTACCGGCGCTTCATCAAAGATTACGGCGGTTTGGCCCGCCCTCTCACTCAGCTGCTGAAGAAATCCGAGGAGGGGCCCTTCACATGGCCACCGGCGGCTATGGAGGCTTTCACCGCGCTCCAATCCGCCTTGGTCTGCGGCCCGGTTTTAGCCATGCCGGACTTCCGCCAGCAGTTTGTCGTCGAATGTGACGCTTCGGGCACCGGCGTCGGCGCCGTCTTGAAGCAGGCCGGCCGACCCATTGCTTTTTATAGCCGGGCCTTTTCCAATGCGGTGCGCAGCCGCTCGGCGTACGAGAACGAGCTCATGGCGTTGGTGTTGGCGGTCCAACACTGGCGGCCTTATCTCCTAGGGCGGCCCTTCGTCATTCGCACCGATCACCACAGTCTCCGCTATCTCCTCCAACAAAAGATCGCCACTCCGACCCAGCAAGTTTGGGTGGCCAAGCTGCTCGGCTATGACTTCACGGTGGAATTTCGTCCGGGCAAGACGAACCGGGCGGCCGATGCGCTCTCCCGATGCCCGCACGCGCCAGAACTGACTGTTATATCCCGGCCGGTGTGGGACGACGCCGCGGCCATTCAAAGCGAGGTGGACCGGGACCCTCACCTTCAGGAAATTCGGGCTGCATTGTTGACCGACCCTTCATCCCGACCGCCATTTACACTGATCGGCGGCTGCCTCTTCCACCGGGACCGCCTTGTGTTATCTGCTTCATCGGCATTGATTCCGGCCCTCCTGGCGGAATTCCACTCCACCCCGTCGGGCGGCCACGCAGGCGCATATCGGACATACCGTCGGTTGGCGGCCTCGCTCTTCTGGCCCCACATGCTTCGACAGGTCAAAGCCTATGTGGCGGCTTGCCTTCCATGCCAGAAGGCCAAATACGACGTTGTTTCCCAGCGGCCTCCTGCAGCCTCTTCCGATTCCGGAACGTGTTTGGGAGGATATCGCAATGGACTTCATCACCCGATTGCCCCGCTCCAACGGCTTCGATTGCATCTTGGTGGTGGTGGACCGTCTGACGAAGTATGCGCATTTCCTTCCGCTTCGCCACCCCTACACGGCCGCGTCGGTGGCAGACAGCTTCATCGCGGAGATAGTCCGTCTTCATGGGTTTCCCCGTTCGATTGTTAGCGATCGTGACCCCCTCTTTCTCAGTAGCTTTTGGACTGAGTTATTCCGTCTGCAGGGCACCCAACTCCGGATGAGCACAGCATACCACCCGCAGTCGGATGGTCAATCCGAGGTCCTTAACAGATGTTTGGAAACATACTTACGCTGCTTCATTGGGGAGAGGCCCGGTTCGTGGAACAAATGGCTTGGATGGGCAGAGTACTCGTACAATACAGCATACCACTACGCCGCCAACAGCTCCCCATTCGAGACGGTGTATGGCCGGCCACCGCCAACCGTGCTCCGCCATTTACCCGGAGAATGCCCGGTGGCTAGTTTGGCGGATCATCTCCACGATCGGGACGTTATTCTGGACAGTTTAAAGCATCATCTTCGACGGGCGCAAGCAAAGATGGCATCTTTTGCCAACCGCAAGCGCCGGGACCTCCAATTCCAAGTGGGGGAGCGGGTGTTTATTAAACTCCACCCCTATCGCCAGCTCACCGTGGCCCGCCGCACTTGCCCAAAGCTTGCACCACGCTTCTTTGGGCCGTTTGAGATTCTCAGCCGCATCGGAGCCGTGGCCTACCGCCTCCGCCTTCCGGACACCGCCCGCATCCATCCCGTGTTTCATGTCTCACAACTCCGCCGCGTCATCGGCGATCATCCCGTCTCCGACCACATTCCACCCGACTTGGACACCGCCAACTCCGACCCTCTCTACCCGGAGGCCATTATTGATCAGCGCAAGTCCACGGCCGGAGCGGCCCAGCCAGACGAAATACGGGTATCTTGGCGGAACAGGCCTCGCACCGCCGCCACTTGGCTCCTTCGCGACGATTTTCGCCGACAGTTTCCGGATTACTGCCTTGAGGACAAGCCAATTTCCCAGATGGCGGTATTGTTACTGACATCCAGTCGAACGAGCCGGAATGGCAGGTTTACTCGAGAAGGGCGCGCGCGAGAGAAGACAACGCCCCCAACCCCACGACCGAACCGGGCGGTGGGGTGAAGGAAACCGCCTAGGGGCCGGTCGGCCCTATTTATCATTACCGCTTTTATTTTGGTTATGTATTTTTAATTTGAACTATTAATGTGGTGTGTGGTGGTTTCCCCCTATATAAGGGATCACCTAGGGTTTTGTAATCATCTTTTGATCAATCTACTTAGGAGGGGCTGCTCCCCTTGTCTTCTCCTTCTCCCTATCTCTCTCCCTCTCTTTCTCGATCTCTCTATCTCTCTCTCGCCCGCTCGTTCGCCCTCCCGCCTACCGCCGCCGCTGTCGCCCAACGCCAGCTTCTAAGGATACCCCCGCCGCTATCGCCCGCCCTGTCGCCCAGCGTCAGCCGCCCGCTACCCCTTCCGCTGTCGCCAACGCTATCGGAGATCCTATTACCCGCAGCGGTAACATCCTTACTTAAGGAATCCTAAACACAACTTATAATTAACTAAACATAAACAAAATTTATAACAAAAGACACAAAAACAGATCCATTTGTACTTGCAAATTATATGACAACAGCCTTGTTATTCTTAAAGTATTTAGTTAAAACACCATATGGCCTTCAATCATAATCACCATGGGGGAGCATCAAAATGGAAAGCCACGTGATATTCAAATGAAGACATCTTAAAGCTATAAATGCAATCACAAAACAGATATTTAACTGAGTATTTTTTATGCTTTTTGGTGCAGCATCTGAAAAGATTAAAATCTCTCTATATACTTAATCTAAAATAGAAACATGGTAACTCACTTGTAATGGCAGAACGTTGAGCACGATCTTCTACTTCAATTGCAACTTGAACGAGACCACCTTCTAACTGTGATATGCACGGAGGAACTGGAGCATCCTGCAACAATGTGTGAACTTTTTTTAAATGTTCATAACGTGGTATCAATAAGGATAATGACTTCAACATGATAAAAGTTTTCAATGCTTTACATAATATACAATCTATGGAAGCACGGTTCTAATGAGGATAATGACTTCTCTTCCTGAATTCATCAAACCCGTTAGATGGACCTAATTTTAAGAATGTCATTTAGAGGCCATTAATATGTCATCAGTGGTAGAGATGAAAGTGGCGGGCAGATCAACAACTAGCATGCTCTCCCATCCTATTCCATCCAACTATCCAACTTCTCTTCCACGATCTTTTGACAGCATCACCAAAATAATAGAACAGTTCTTTTAATATGCCATTCTTTTGCCAGTTTAGGTATAGAATGTAACACCCAAAAAGTTCGTTCAATTAAATAGAGTTTTTAAATTAAAATATAAAAGTTTTAAATGAATAATCCCCGAAGACGTTAAACAAAATGTCAGTGCAAAAATGCCAACGTTAAATTTTCGAAAAGTTTTGACAAGATATTACGACGAACACTTTTGTTTTATTTTATACATAAATATACGTGGTTGATTTTGTGGTTGTGCTTCATTGATGTTAATTTGATTACTAAAATGTGGCTGGGCTTAATATTTGACCTTGGCTGGGCTCGATAAGTATATGTGGCTGGAATTATTTAAGCTGAATTGGAAGGCTTCGCAGATGGTTCTGGATTCATTTCTGTACAAGTGGAATGAGTTAAATTCTCTTTTTGCCCACATTGGACGGTATAAGGGGAAATTTCGATTATTATGCTTAATTCAAATCCTCCACTAAGAATCGAGAGTATTCTGCGCCTTTTCTTCACCGGGACAGCACGATACCTCTCTCTCACTTGCCTGGGATTTTCTGCTGAAGCTTGGAAAGAAGGTTGGGGCTCGATCCTTCTCGTCTCTTTTCCATCGACTGAACTTGTGCCGCATCTTTTCCATCGACTGAACTTGTGCCGCATCTTTTCCATCGACGATGACCCCGACTGGTTTGGCTTCTGCTGCTCTGATCTTGTGCGGCTTTGGCACTGCCAGACTTACAATTTCTACGTCTTCTTCTTTCAACTATTAAGCTTTCTTCTCCACCTCTCCTCCTTCCTTCTTTCTTTGCCATAAGGTAATTTCTGGATTACCACTGCCGGCTGGAATAAAATCAGTTACTGTGCTTTCATCATTGTGATTTCGTTAATTCATTAGTTAAGAGATTTCATTACTTTCTGTGATGAGATTTCATTAGGATTTTGGAGGGGGTTCTGGGGGTTCGAGTTTTTCTGTAGGATGAATGTTAGTATTTTGGCTTTTTCATTGTGATTCTCAGAAGAATTATTTTGGGATTATGGTTAATTTCTGGATTACCACCGCCGGCTGGAATGAAATCAGGCTGGAATAAAATCAGTTACTGTGCTTTCATCATTGTGATTTCGTTAATTCATTAGTTAAGAGATTTCATTACTTTTGTGATGAGATTTTATTAGGATTTTGGAGGGGATTTGGGGGGCTCGAGTTTTTCTGTAGGATGAATGTTAGTATTTTGGCTTTTTCATTGTGATTCTCAGAAGAATTATTTTGGGATTATGGTTATCTTCCTCTTCTGTTATTAATGGCTTTCACCTCTTCTCTTCTATTATCTGTTAGATGATGGCTTTGGTGCTTTTGGTTATGCTAGGACTTCCTTAAATCAATGCAGACCATGTGCTATATTATGTGGTTATGTTTGGTCTTCCTTAAACCTACTGCAGATTGAGTAAGAATTAACTGGTTATACTTTTTCTCTTATGTATAACGGCCATCAGCTATTTTCCTTATGAAAGTCTATGGTTCCGGATAGTTTTGCCAGCAACTGTGCATACTTGGTTTTGGGACTGTTTCCTTACGGTTCTTCGTTAATTCCTCCGTGAAATTTCAGCTATTCATCATTTTTATTAATGATGATGGAAGCTTGTTTTTTAGTTAAGATCACCTAATATTTTATCCTCTGACTACCCCTAAAAAGTCTTGTTTATCGTCTAGTGGTGTCAACATCGACTTCTATGTTATGACACAACCCATAGTAAGAGGTTACCTATATTACAGCTACTGCAGAGGATGGCGTCAAGAAATAGACACGATGAGGACCCTAAGAATGATAAAGGAAAAGATGATGGTGAGTTTTACCTCTTTGATTCATGTTTTATTTTTCGCTTATTTTAACTTATTATATGCAGCACTATTTATTTTCATATTGAAATTATCTCCTGCATGTGCATACACATAACTACATTTAAATTGAATAAGTTTGTTATTTTAATCAAAGGTTAGGTCTTTCTCCTCTGAGAGAAGCCACTTTGTGCATAGTGCCAAAGGTTAGGTCTGTTTCCAATCTTCCCCCGCCCATACCCCCAATGATTGGGGACTATATGGGTTATGTTGTATGTTGTATGTATGTAAGTTTGTTATTTTAAATCACTGACAAGAAATATTCGCTAAAGATGGCTAAAGTAATCCAGAGAGCAATCCATACTCTGAGAAGAATTTTATTTAATTAACATCATATGTGATAAATAAGAACATAAAAAGTAGATGAAGAAAACACGGGATTGAATGCATCGATGCATAGGTAATGTTAAGGGTGGACCATGTATTGTTTTTCCAATTCAGGGGCCGAAAGGCCTAACACATGTTCGATCACATCGAATTGGAACATGTCGACTCCAGGGGGGCAGCAAGGCCTAAAGCGCGTTCGATCGCCCTGGAGAAGGTATGATGTCTGATCCAGGGGAGAGAAAGGTCTAACGCGTGTTCGATCGCGTTGAATTAGATATGATGACCACTCCAAGGGGGGCGAAAGGCCTAACGCATGTTCGATCGCGCTGGATTGGGAAATGATCACCCTGAGTGGTCAGGCTCAAAAGACGGATGATTGACCGGACTACCCTTAGCAGTACCTCTAGATTGAAAATGACTAGATGAATAAAAAACGATAAGAATTGTAATGTAAGGAAATAACTGAATATAAGAAATCTATACTAATTAGCACGGTTCACTATATTGTTTACTGTTTACATATTTCCATATTGTTACAGCTTATTGATTACTGATGATTACTGATTACTGTCTATTATAGTTCATTGCATATTGTAAAAATTTATATACATATTGCTATTAATCCTGTGTTTGCATGTAAAGTGGTTAAAGAGATAAAATTTCACTTAGTCCTTATAGCAAACTCTTTATATTTTAATTTTTTCGGGATCGAGCACAAATCCAGACGCTAGTAAGAAACTTTCTGAAGAAGAAAAGAGAGGAGCAATACAAATTGTGGGTAAAATTTTAAGTATGAATATCTAAGGTGGTCAAAGAGCATGAGAAGTGGTGTCGGGACCCGCAGTGTCTGCTTGTAGAAGGACGGATTAGATTTTATAGTAGTTATATGATGTCTATAGTCGAGTTGTATGTCTGAGTCTAGATGTATGTTCATAGTTTTGTCATTTCGTATATGTTATATATGCATAAATAAGTTTTTAATGAAATAACAAATTTTTATTTTGTGCATTTTAGTACACATTGTGACTATGTTTTACTGTGCTACGATAAGATAAAACTCAAAACTTGGTTGTGTGATGTGTACTGTGTGATGTGTACTGTGTGATGTGCACTGTGAATTGTGGGGGTCTGTGGGTTGTCACATAAAAGATGAGATTATGTTTCCTCTAATGTAATCTTATGATTTGAATTTTAAGTACTAAAATAGTTTCTGCAAATACAGAGAAGATTTTGTATATCATTCTTCCCAAGTTTTTTTTATTGATGAGAACTCTATGCATTGAGTAGGCATTGGATTATATTCACGCTGTTCGTATCATCGTATAATACAATGTTCATCAATAATGGAATCTATGTCTTCCTTAGAAGCTCAAATTTTCATGTATGAAACTGGGGGCTGTATGTTTTTTTTCCTTAAAATAGAGCTGTGATGTACAGAGTCAAATTCAAAGAAAACTAACTATATAAAAAAGGATTATATAATATAATAGAATTCATCATTTCCATGACTGAATTATGCATCATCTAATAAAAAAAACACTTTTTAAGTATTATGACCAATGATTGGATTCTCTAAATTTAACTTGAACCAAATAAGCCCAAGAATTCATGTCTGAAATCTCAGGATATGCAATAGAAGTGCAGACAAATATTTTTGAAGCCAAATTAGAAGAAACTTGTGGGTTTACAACTTTTCTATCTAAGCAAATAAAGTTAAAACCATGTCTAATTACAGATAACCTCATCCTCAGACTTATGTATAACCCATTTAAAGCATAAACTATCAGCAAACAAGTTAACTAACACTTTCTTTATTTTTCTATGTGCCTCCTTCAACGGATTGATCTTGCATACATACAGGTTCAAGTATTGAACACCTTTATTGGATAATGTTACATGGATCTGCTAAAACCACAAACCAGGAAAGAATGTCATCAATGAAAAGAGAACTAGGGCTACTGATTTTGTGGATAATTTAATTCAGAATGAAGGAGTATAGATGAATATTGTGCAATGAAAAAACCAGAAATCTACGTAACTGAAGAATTATGTAGATGACAAAGAAGCTCAGATCGGGAAATTTATTACTTACCTGTGGGTTTGTCTCTGCCGCTACTGAACTAAGTGCACCATCAACAATATAAATGAATGAAGCAAGCTCCAAATCCTCTTCTGAGCGGTAACAAACCAAAAGTTCGCAACTTGCACAAGACATGCGGAATTGTTTTTCAAGTTTTCCCTCGCCACTGAAAAGGAAATACCCAAGTAAACACCCATAAGGTTAAGTTCAACTTCAAATCAGGTCTCAATTAAATGCAAGACCCCAGCACAAATACTAATGTCCATAGATTGGAAAAAAAATAAACTTTGCATCTTTTTCCGTCATATATAAGAAAATATCTCCACATATAAGTCACTTATGTGTGTGTTTGGGCATAATAGTAATCAGCGATATGCCAATTTCATATCCAATTATTAACATGTTCAAGTTGATCAAAAATTTGTCATATATTTTAAATAATTAAATTTGTTTAGTTACAACCTATGGCAGATCCCCAAATGCCATACTGCAGACACGGTTTGAAGCCTGGAGTTTGGATCCATGAGATTTCCGTAGATTTTCTGGTGCATTCAGTGGAACGCACAAAATCTGAGCAGCATCAAAGTTCTGCCGGATCAGCACTGCGACAAATCCACCGCTCTATAGAGGGGACCTAAGATAATATTGCTTACCTTGTAAGTGTTTACACGGTTATATGGACCTAGAGGACCACAAACAACTAGGACACAAGATTCATTCAAGCATGCTTGCATGAATCTAAGGTATGGAGGTATCATGAATATATTATTATATGTGGATGTACAATTCTGTATTAATATTTTGCATTTATATTTGGATATAAGGGGAAATTCCAACAGCATGTTTATGGGTAGATAAAGCATTGTTACCTTAAATATAGTAAAAAATTGTTTCCATTTATAGATGACCTTCCAGGTCATAATGGAAGCAACCTAAATCTTGTCTTTTTGAAGTGCAATGTTAAAATGTCAAAGAACAGTAACCAAAAAAAGACAGGTGACTTCATATCGAATTGAATGTCACATTACAATATTATAGCACATAATCTTACTCCATGAAAATTGTTCAATAGAAAATATTTAAAAAATGGTAATAAAAAATTATTTGGTGCAAATTTTAGAAAAAAATATTGAAATACTGATACCATTTTTTAAGAATAGAACTAGATATCGAGCTGGAGGAAAGAAAGATTCAATTGATATTCAACCAAGAATTCGATTGTGGAGATGTAAAATATTGCCTCGCTATAGTCACTTCAGCTTGATACACATCTTTGGATGACAAAATACTTTGTCAAACATGGTCGTGATCCTCCATTGTTTTAGAAGGAAAAAAATTATCAATTTCATCAACCTTTCTCTTTTTATTATCATATGCAGTATAACTTGTTGAAATCAGAACTTAATCATATTCAATACCTAGACTCCTTAATATATAAGAGTAAGCAATACAAAACGGGTAAATATGAAAAATAATACATATTTTAATTTTATTTCTCCAACACTCCACCTCAAGTTGGGTGTGTGATATCTGTCATGCCTACCTTGCCCATAATTTTTCCATAAGAACTCAGACTCAATCCCTTAGTGAGCACGTCAGCTAGTTGTTGATCGGAAGGAATGAATGGTGTACTCACAAATCCCCTCACTATGTTTTCGTTGATGAAATGTCTGTCAACTTTCACATGTTTAGTGCGGTCATGTTGGACAGGATTGGGTGCAATACTTATGGTTGCCTTGTCACAATAAAGCCAGATCGACTCCTTGCTTTCAATCCCAAGATCACTCATAATTGACTGAATCCACAGTCCTTCACCAATTCCATGTGTCATATCTCTGAACTTTGCTTCAGCACTTGACCTGGCAACCACGTGTTATTTTTTGCTTCTTTAGGTCACCAGATTGCCACCAACCAGAGAGCAATACCCAGAAGTCGACCTTCGATCATCAACGGATCCCGCCCAATCAGCAACTGTGTAGACTTCTATTGTCAACTCCATACCAGGTATTGTAAGATCCTATGAGCAGCATCCAAATGGTAAAACCTCAGTGAATGCATGTATTGGCTGATAACCCCAACCATGTATGAGATGTCTGGACGGGTATGGGATAAATAGATAAGTCTCCTCACTAGTCGTTGGAATCCAGTGATGTCATCAACAACGTCCTCGTCGTCTCTTCCTAGCTTATGGTTAGCCTCAATATGGGTGTGTTATGTTCCTACTCAGAGGAGCGACCGGAGGCGGAGATGACGGTGGAGGGGGATACAATTGAGCTGTAACTGTGGCTGCCTATGCTGGGCTTGCTCGTTAGAGGAGAGAGCTTCTGAAATCTCACACAAGAAGACAATGAACTAGAACTTCCTTCTTGCTTACTCATTCCACATACCTAATGCCTTTATACAGGCTACAAGAGGTCTTATCATAAATATCAAAATATGACATCTTGGACACGACGCGGCATAAAGACATAATATAATAATGATATGACGCGATCTAATAAAACTCGATAACAAATACATAGTAAGACTCGATAATAATGGGACGCGACACCCATAACATCTCTTTGGTCCTTCAAATCGAGTTTGTCCTCATGCTCGAACGAAGCTTGCGTTGCTTTATCATCTAACTCTTTGATTTTCCGCCAAAACAACTCCCGGTATCGCGTTGCGGCAGCGTAGGCTGCATCGAGAGGCAGGCGTCCATGGTGGCAGGTAAGATGGCAATGGACGGGCGGAATAAGGGTGTCCGGCAGTTGCGGACAGTCGAAGGCGGCGGTAGCTTGGGAGGACAAAGAACGGCGGCGATGAAGAATGGCGACACTGACTTAGGGTAGGTCGGCTGAAGAAATTGATCTGGAGGGGCCGACAGAGCAGGTGGACGTAGGAGAGGCAGCAAGGTGGTCGGTCGAGCAAAGGCCGACAAAAGAAGCGGCGAGGTGACAGCGGCATGGGCTGGAGGCAGCGGTGGAATGATGAGTAAATGTTTACTTTTGCGGGTAGCGATCATGACGGCAAGTAGGGTGATGACGGTGGCGTCGAGACGATGTGTCTCGTGAACGGCCGCGCAGTCTCCACATAGTAAGGTGGAGCGGTCGTAGATATCATTGTGAGGATAGAATATAATTAATTAATTAATTACTGAGCACAGTAATCAATTGAATATATCTATACATATCAATGAATTAATATAATGGCCAGTCGACTGATAGGGCGTGCACAGTTTCCCAAGTGAGAAGAGCATGGACTCGATAGAACAAAGGAGCAGGCGTGTGTGGCTGGAGAAACAGCGGCACAAATGAAATTGTCGGGCGCTGAGATCGAGTTCTAGAGAAAACGGCGGCCCTGGGCTTGATGGAATAGAGGTGTGGGCTGCTCTGACGGTGGCGTGGGTCGGATGAAAATGTGTCGAGGGAGACAATGTCTGCGTCGATCACGCTGGATGGGAACAAAGTTGCAAGCGTCGTTGATAAGGCTTCGAAGGGAGTAGTCGAGGGAGATGGTTGGCTGAGGTCGTGGAAGTCATGGATGCAAGCCAGGCGAAGGAGACAAAGAGGTGGATCCTTCATGTCGACGGCTCAGGCGAGATACGAGGACGTCGGGATGTTGACGTGGGTCTTCGAAATTGTGCGGATTGTTGTGGCGCGTGCGGCCTGGGAGTCGTGCGATGGAAGAAAACTCGCGGCTCGATGATGGAAGAAGTGGAAAGACCGACGTGGGACGGTGTCGCAAATGGAGGGGCGTGTTGTCATTATAGAGGAAGATGACGTGGGAGATTGTGGTAGTGGCGAGGAAGAGGAGAAACAGATACCTCTGATAACAAGTTGTTATGCACCTAATCGGAGGAGTGGTCGGAGGCATGGATGACAATGGAGAGAGATATGGAGCCGTAACCGCGACTGCCTAAGCGGGGCTTGCTCGTTAAAAGAGAGAGCTTCTGAAATCTCACACAAGGAGGCAAGGAATTAAAACTTCTTTCTTGCTTGCTCATTTCACATACCTTGTCATTATATAGGCTACAAGAGGGTCTTATCGTAAATATTACACCTTGGACACGACGCGACATAAAGACATAATATAATAATTATATGACACGATCTAATAAGACTCGATAACAAATACATAGTAAGACTCGATAATAATGGGGTGCGACACCCATAACAGGGTGTCTGCGGGTCTACACCCACTCATCCCAGATGTCTCTAGCAAGTTGAGGATATACTTCCTCTGAGCAATGAAGATCTCATTCGTAGATCTGGCGACTTCAATACCCAGGAAGTACTTGAGATTCTCAAGGTCATTTACCTCAAATTCCCTTGCTAGTCTCGTCTTTTCAATTTTTTATCTCCTCCATGTCATCCCCTGTTATAACAATCATATCGTCTACATAGACGATAAGAGCGATCATTTTACCTTGCAGGTTCTTTATAAATTAGGTGTGGTCGACATTGCTGTGTGTGTAACAAAATGTCATCATAACTCTATGGAACCTCCCAAACCAAGCTCGAGGAAACTGTTTCAAGACGTATATAGTCTTCTTCAACCTGCAAACCTTTCCTCATGTCCCTTCTGGGGCAAGACCAGGAAGTAGGGGCATGTAGACTTCCTCCTATAAATCCCAATGGAGGAAGGCATTCTTCACTTTTAACTAACTGAGGTTCCACCCTTTGCACACTGCAAAGAGAGCAAAATTCTAATGGAGTTCAGCTTTGCTACAGGAGCAAAGGTTTCCTGATAGTCAATCCCAACTGTCTGAGTATAGCCTCTAGCCACCAATCTTGCATTGTATCGTTCAACAAGTCCTTGGGAGTTTTGCTTCACAGAGAAGACCCACTGACACTCAACCACAGTCTTCCCTTGAGGAAGATGCATCAGATCCCACGTGCAATTCTTTTTTTCAAGAGCCATCATTTCCTCAAGCATTGTTTCCTTCCACTCATGATGTCCAAGAGCTTCCTGCCAAGAAAAGGGGATGGATATGGAGAACAGAGAGGTGGCAAATGCTCTATGCGAAGGAGACAAAGAGTCATAAGTCATTAAGTGAGATAGAGGATGATGGGTAGAAGTACATTTACCTCCTTGAGTACCAAAAGATGGATCTGGTGTTGGATCGGGTATCATGGGCAAAGCTTGTATATTTGTGCCCCTACTGTTAGGAATATTGCCCTCAATGTTCTCTTGATTTGAAGAGACATCACTTCCAATACTAAGTACATATTGTATTTGATAAAGCTTTGTTTTTGTAAGTTAAACAGGCTTAGGTGACTCAAGAGAAAGGGTTAATCAAGACCTAAGGTTAGGAGAAATCTTCTCCTAAGTTGATGCAGAAATGTCTTGGCCGAACCGCTGAGACGAGGAGCCGTCTCAGCGGATCCGCTGAGAAGAAGGTGTCTCAGCTGATAAGTTCATCAAACGCTGAGAATCAGCGTGTTCGTCGAACGCAGAGTGTCGTTCGTCGAACGCAGAGTGTCGTTCGTCGAACGCAGAGTGTCGTTCGTCGAACTCAGGACTCAGTTCGTCGACCGCTGAGACGAGACCAAAGAAGGAGCCGCTGAAAAGGCACAAAGGGCGTGTTCGTCGAACGCAGAGAGCCGTTCGTCGAACGCAGAACAAAGTTCGTCGACCGCTGAGACGAGATAGAAGAAACAGCTGATAATAGCCAGTTCGTCGAACGCAGAGTGTCGTTCGTCGAACGCAGAGACAAGGTCGATCGTTGAACGCAGAGTTTGGCAAGTTCGTCGAACGCAGAGTTTGGCAAGTTCGTCGAACGCAGAGTTTGGCAAGTTCATCGAACGCAAGATGCAGCGGGTTCGTCGAACGCAGAGTGATGCGGGTTCGTCGAACGCAGACCTTCTCTACAGATAAGTAGGGCGCCGGGACCTGCGACTAGGGCAAGTTGCAGAAAAGCTACAGGGGACCACCGATCTCTCCCATACATCTTGGGAGATCAAATTAGAGCCGTTGAAGATAAAAGAAGTATAAAAGAAAGTGTTAGGGCTTTTTCAAAGTCCCGGCCGATTGCTTGCAAAATCTACATTCGTCATTGACGGCTGCTGCTCTCGTCTTTCTTCCTGCTCACTGAAAGAGAAGAAGAAACAGAGAGAAGAAGATAGCTCCTCCACCAAAAGGGGCAAGGTGATCTTCCACCCTTCTATTGAAGAGGAAGATCAAGTGTTAGTTGTTATCAACATCTTCAGCTACAGGAAAGCACAAACTGTGCAGGATCTACAGGAGGGTATTTCTGTTGTAGAAAAGTTCAATTATATCTTTTTCTGTAAGGCTTTTTGCCTGAGCTTGTAGGGGTTGGTGTTAGCTCTGAGTTGTAAGGCTTGTTGCCTGAGGTAGGACCAGGAGGTGGTCTGAGCTGTAGGAGGTGTTTTCCTCTGAGTTGTAAGGCTTGTTGCCTGAGGTAGGACCAGGAGGTGGTCTGAGCTGTAGGAGGTGTTTTCCTCTGAGTTTGTAGGGCAGCTGTGCCTGAGGTAGGAGCTGGTGATAGCTCTGAGTTGTAGGGACTCTTGTCCTGAGGTGGGATCATCTTTGATCTGAGAAGTTCTGAGGAACTTGAGTTGTAAGCTCTTGGAGCTGAGTTGGAGGAGTTGGCTTTGTCTAACACATTGTTAGAAAGGTGAAGGGGGAAAGAGGACTACTCAAGACACCCTGTCTTGAGGAATCTATATACATACTTGTGTGCTTTCTGTGTTGCTTGATTCTCTGATTAGAATAATTTTAACAGGCCATAATAATCAAGTAAAATTCAAAAGACCTATTCACCCCCCCCCCCCTCTAGGTGAATTAGTTAGCAAACCTATATTCTTTCACCTACGTCTCCGAGTATAAACCTGCAAAGGAGGAGGTGATATCACCAGACCATTAAAAGTAGAAGGAGTAGGACCACGCGGCTGAAATGCGGGAAAAATTGGTAGAGGAAGAGAAGGGGAGCTCACTTCCACAAAGGACTCCCCCTGAAGTGAGGCCCCATAATAAGCTTCAGATTCCCGAAACGTGACATCCATAGTTACAAATATCCTTTTGGTCACAGACTCACTGGATGAAAGCATTTATAACCTTTTTGGGTTGGAGAAAACCCAATAAAGAAACACCGCATAGCACGGGAGTCAAGTTTGGATTTGTGAAGCACATGAATGAAGCACACGCATCCAAAGATACGAGGAGAAATTTGAGTCGGAGTAACATGAAAGGTGTCGAGGGGAGTTTAATGTCCAAGGACACGGGTAAGCATGCGATCAATGAGGTAAGCGGCGGTAAGAACCGCATCTCCCCAATAATATTTAGGAAGGTGCATCTTAAGTAAGAGACACCTCAAGAAGATGATGATTCTTGCGCTCAGTTATGCCATTCTGAGCAGGGGTGTAGACACAGGAGGTTTGGTGGATGATGCACAGGTCACTGAGGTAGCTCTCAAACCAAGAGTCAATATACTCACGACCATTGTCGTTGCGCAAGACTTTAATGTTAGCATTGAACTGGGTAGCAATCATTTTATGAAAGCGTTGCAATAGTGGAAACACGTCATTTTTGTTTTTCATCAAGTAAACCCAAGTGCAGCGGAAAAAGCAAACAATGAAAGTAACAAACCAGTAACAATCAGAAATAGACGCAATTGGGCAAGGGCCCCAAACATCAGTATGAATAATGGCAAAAGGCATAGTACTACGCGGTGAAACATGAGACAGAGAAGCACAACGATGTTTACTCAGTTCACACACAACACAATTAAAAGCCATAAGCAAAATATTTGACACAGTAGGAAGTAAAATTTTCATAGTAGAAATAAACGGATGTCCTAGACGACAGTGCCATGAATCCAAATCAGAAGACTGATCTGCATGAAGAGCCATTGATGGGGCAACAAAGTTGGAGGGAGTAGAGCTGGAGGGCGTCAAACATGTAAAGGCCTTCGCACAGTCTACCAGGGTCAATCACCGCCCCCGTCTTTAGGTCTTAAAAGATACAAGAAGTGGGAAAAAATCAAGAAACAATTCATAGATTTAGTCAAGTGACTAATAGAGAGAAGATTTCGAGTAAACTTTGGAACATGGAGAACATAAGAGAGAGTAAAGGAGGAGCAAGGTATGGATCCTTTCCCTGCAATAGTGGAGAATGACCCATCAGCAATGCTCACTTTGTCCCTACCAGACAGAGGGTGTATGACACAACATGTAGCAGACTCAGTCATGTGGTATGTGGCTCCAAAGTCAATGATCCACTGCGAAGAGAGGCGAGTGGTGGAAGAATGAGCACCTGGAAGGCCTTGGAGAGCATAAGAAGATGAGGATGAACTAGATGGCTCAGAAGGAGGATCATGCCTCAAGCGGCAGAAGGCCTGTATTTCTTCAGCAGAAAGAGCAGAAGGATCTGGGCAACTGTGGAGGGAAGATTCCTCCATGGCATCAGAAAGATGCGCAGATCGAGATGGAGGTGGTCGACCCTGAGAACGTCCATAGCCACGGCCTCCTCGAGGAACAGGACCTCCTTTTGGAGGAGAAAAGTCGTGAAGCTTGAAGCATGTGTCCACGGGAGATAGTTGGTGCCATCCAGTTTCATTGTGGTAATTTTAGGGGTGTCGTGGTCATGATTTACACGGCTAGGGCCCATAGAAGACATTGGAGTAGAAGAGAGACACCTCCGCCGGAGGACGTGTGCGGAGAATCAACGTTATCAGGCATAGCAAACCAATAGAAATCAAAGGTTTGTTGAAAATCACATTATAATTTTGTGTATTGTTCGAGCTTCTTTAAGATATCATGTGGGGCCTTCACAAGGACCAATATTTCCCTTAATCCAAGCACAACATTGAGTCGTCATATTAAATCATCCAAGGTCCAATACTTCCTCGGGTCCAGCAAGATATTGTTTCATTCTACCAAATCATGCAGACAATTATATTATTCCTTGCCATCAGAACACGGATAATCACTAAAATAACTTGATGTAGGATGTTATAAAATTGTCATAAAAATTATAATTCCGAGGTAGGAACAATTTGCTTCAGTCTTTAATTATATGTGCAGTGTAGATAATCAGTTTGAACAACAATGGTTGTTCAGGCGGACTCTGTGGACGTTGGAAGTGGAAATGGGAAGTTATGGTGTTGTGTCGCGGTGGGCCGATGTGATCAAATTAGGGTGAATTGGCAAACAATGGGTGGTGATGAGTTGGTAATCGTTGCGAAAGTGGAGGTGGCTGAAGCTTAAGAATGTGCAAGGGGTGTTGATTTGGTGGTGGTGGTGGTGGGAGCGATTTAGGAGAAGACATCGTTAGAATGGCGAAGCAGGGTTTGGATCAAGAGGGATTAGGGGTGGCGTGATTAGGGATGGTGGTGTACAATCCAATGACCATGGCATGGTGGTGTGGGTCTAAGAGTGGCATGTACCTGGCATGGAGTGGTGTGGTTCCTGATGGATTTGAAAAAGGAAAGCGGAGTCATGGAAATAAAAAAATCCATGGGAGTGGGTGGGAGCACTACATTATATTCGAAGCTTGGACGGAAAAGAAAGGAAATGTTGGTGATGAGGAGGGCGTTATGGATGGTTTCATGTGAGGAGCACGGGGGTCGCATTTTGGCTTGTTGGGATGAAGATCAGGAAGAGTGAGGTCGTGGAAACCTAGCTTTGTGATACGGTGAGAGAAGTGGGGGTGACAAGGGACTTTACGGGTGGCTTTGATGCAGATGACAATAGTCGAGAAGCGTGTGGAGATGTCGGTGCAACAAGTTGTGGTGTATGGGCATGAAGAGGGTGTTGTGGCGAGGATGTAGGTGGAAGGGGGTCTGGGGAAACTGGAGAAGGGAATATGGTGAGTAGGACAGGGCCTGCAAGTGGTTCGGTTCGGTTCGGTTTTAGGTAAAACCGAAACCGAACCGAATAGGCTCGGTTTTTACACACCCAAAACCGAAACCGAACCGAAATGGATCGGTTCGGTTCGGTTTGGTTCGGTTTTTTAACATCGGTTCGGTTTTTTCGGTAAACCTAAAACATATTATCCCCCAAAATAATTTTTAATGTTTGTCAAGTGCTTTTATAATAGTAAATCTAGAAAACAGTTCATCAACATTGAAGGGAAATTGAAAAAACACAATAACATTTAGATTAACTGGTACAATTAATACAATAAGTTCAAATATTAGTTTAAAATATAAATCAATAAGTACAACATATTTAATTTACTCGTTCACGCTCGGGTAATTGTTACAAACTTATGATAAGATAAGTGATATTACATGGTCTCGTTATTTCGGGTTCGACTTCAAACACAATGCTCACAACCTCATGTTTTAATACGACGGGACAAACTCCAAGTCCAAACTTATAATCGGTTCGGATTTCTCGGTTTATCGACCCTATAAACCGAAACCGAACCGAATAGGCTCGGTTTTCAGCCCCCCAAACCGAAACCGAACCGAACCGACCGGTTCGGTCCAAATTCGGTTCGGTTTGGGTCGGTTCGGGTCGGTTTGGTCGGTTTCGGTTTTCTGTGCACACCCTTAACAGATGTGGCTGTGAGGGACTTGGAGGGAGTCTGAGGTTACTGTGTGTTTCCTGAAGTGGAAAATAGTGGGGTAGTAATGGAGGTGGGGTTGATGGGTGGAATAGAGTAGGGTAATTGTGGGGGCAAGGAGTAAGGTTGTTAGTTTTGTAAGAAATGTAGCAGAAAAATTGTTTCCATTTATATATACCTTCAAGGTCACAATGGAAGCAACATAAATCTTGTCTTTTTGAATGCGTGCAATGATAAAATGTCAAAGAAAAGTAACCAAAAAATGAGGTTTCATAGTGAATTGAATGTTACATTACAATGTCAATATTAAAAGATCTTTAGTCGATAAAAATGGTTTAACAGAAAACATTTAAGAAATGGTAATAAAAATTTATCTTGTGCCTTTATCCCACTATAGTGGGGCCGGCTATATGGATCCTTTGTCGCCATTGTGCCCTAACTTTAGTCATAATCTCACTAATGCCTAAGTGCATCATGTCTTTCCTTATAGTTCCATTCCAAGTCTTTATTGGTCTACCCCTCCCCCGTTTAACATGCCTAGTAGCTAAACTCTCACAACGCCTAACAGGTGCTTCTAATGGTCTCCTTTGTACGTGTCCAAACCATCTTAGTCGAGCTTCTCACATCTTCTCTGCAATTGGTGTCACTCTTGTCTTATCCTTGATACATTCATTCAGAATTTTATCCAGTCTCATGTGTCCACACATCCACCTAAGCATTCTCATCTCCGCAACTCGCATATTTTGCTCATGTACACAATTCACTGCCCAACACTCAGAACCATAGAGCATTGTTGGTCTAATTGTAGTAAGGTAAAACTTGCCTTTAAGTTTTAATGGTACTTTACGATCACATAAGATCCCTGACGCGCCTCTCCACTTCAACCAACCTGGTTGGATTCTATGTATCACATCTTTATCAACACCTCCATCTTTTTGAACTATTGATCCAAGATATTTAAAGCACTAACTGCGGAAAATATCTTGATCACCCAACTTAATAACGAAGTCATCCGTCTTTCTTGCACTGCTAAATTTAAGCTCTATATACGAAGTCTTTGCCCTACTCAACCTAAACCCTTCTTTTCTAAAGTGTCTCGCCAAGATTCAAGTTTCGCGTTTACACCATCGCGCGTCTCATCGACCAAAACGATATCATCCACAAACAATAAACATCAAGGTATTGCTTGTTAGATATGTCTGGTGAGCTCATCTAAGATAAGGGTAAAGAGATAAGGGCTTAAAGCTGAACCTTGATGTAAGCCAACAGTGATAGGGAATTCCTGTGTTAATACTCCAGATTTCCTCACCCTCGTCACTGAATTTGTATACATATCTTTGATTATGTCAATGTATGATACATTTACACTTTTCTTTTCTAAAACTCTCCATAAGATCTCTCTTGGAACCATATCATAAGCCTTCTCAAGATCGATAGACTTCATATGCAAATCTTGTTTTCTTTCTCGATAGTTGTCAATGAGTCTCCTCAAGAGATGTATAGCTTCCATGGTCGACCGCCCTGGCATGAATCCAAATTGATTCTCCAAGATGCTAGTCTCTCGTCTTACTCTTCTTTCTATTACTCATTCATATAGTTTCATGGTATGACTCGTTAATTTAATTCCACTGTAATTACCACAATTTTGCATATCTCCTTTGTTAAAGTGTTGATACGAATCAAAAGAACTTACAACATTTTTTTAAGAATTAAACTAGAGGAAGAAAAAATTCAAAAGTTCAGTTGAGATTCAACCAAGGATTCAATTGTAGTGATGTAAAAAAATGCCTGGCTATAGCAAGTTCGTCTTGATACACATCTTTGGATGACAAAAGACTTGTTAAAGATGGTTGTGAACCTTCATTGTTTTACAAGGAGAAATAATTACCAATTTCATCAATCTTTCTCTTTTTATTATCATGTGCAGTAGAACTTTGTTACAAAGAAATATAAAATCCTTCTTAACCTCATTATATGATCACCATATGGGTCTGTAACTCACATTAGCATCTTGTGTTTTGTTCAAGTTTCTTTAAGATTCTCTTGCATCAATGAAGAACATCATGTGGGGATTTAGTAAGGACCAATATTTCCCTTAGTCGAAGCACCGCGTTGAGTGGTCATATCAAATTCTCCGAGGTCCAATATTTTCTTTATTGCTCAAGATGTTGTTTCATCCTACTAAATCATGAAGACACTTATATTCTTCCTTACCATCAGAACTTTAATAATCACTAAAACAACTTCGTGTAAGATGTTATAAAACTATCATCAAAGTTGTAACTACGAGTAGGGTAGATTTGTTGTGGTCTTTAATTAGACATGTGGTGTAGATAATCAGTCCGATCAACAATGGTCATTGAGGCGGATTGTGGACGTCGATGGTGGGATGAGGCAGTTATGGTGTAGTTGTGTCGTGGAGGGTTGATGTGATCGAATCAGGATGAAGTGGTGGAGCATGGGTGATGATGAGGCGGTGATTGATGCGGAAGTGGAGGTGGCTGAAGCTAAAGAATGTGCAAGGAGTGTTGATTTGGTGGTGGTGGTGGGAGCGACCTGGGAAGAGACCTCGTCGGAATGGCGAAGGGGGTCCAGATCGAGAGGGATTAGGACTGTCATAATTGGGGATGGTGGTGTACAATCCTGTGAGGGTGGCATGGGCGGCTTGGCTCAGAGTTGTAGGTAGAGTAATTGGGTTTGTGTGGGGTGACAGTTATTAGTTATGGGTGGGTTTAGTCGGATGCAGGGAGGTGTGGTTGTTAGAATTTGGTGGGCTTGGCTCAAATACATGTGACTTGGGAAGCATTGGGTGGGATGGGTGGTTTAGAGTGGAGTGGTGTAGGTCCCGATGGATTTGAAAAAGGAAAGCTGAGAGTCATGGAAATAGAATAATCTATGGGAGTGGATGGTGTTATGTACGGAGCTTGGAAGGAAAAAAGGAAACATTGGTGATGGGGAGGGCGCGATGGATGGCTTCATTTGAGGAGAATGGGGGTCGGGTTTTGGCTTGCTGGGTTGAAGATGAGGAGAGTGGAGTCGGAGATGTCTAGCTCTGTGACACGATGAGCGAAGGAGGGGAGACAAGGGACTTTAGGGGTCGATTTGATGTAGATGACGATGGTGGAGAAGCATGTGGAGATGTGGGCGTAGCAAGTTGTAGTGTATGAGAATGTATAAAGTGTTATGGTGGCGATGTAGATACCAAGGGGTCTGGGCAACTGGAGAAAGGGATATGGCGAGCAGGGTTGGGGAAGTAGACGATAGCACCTGCTATCAAATCAAAATTGTATTGAAATAAAACGCATGGATACAAATCGCAAGGTATGCTCGCGCCTAATTTCTAAGGGTTGATTCCCTCTTGAAACTTGTTACAGAGATGGAATCGTGTTCGGTTGCCCTAGTTGGGCTGCAAGAATTGGAGGTAGGGAGGGGGGAAGAAAGAACAAATACATGAGAGAAATGCAGCCCCAATGGTACACTTAATTAATCTTATGTCCAAGATAATCAACATTAGGTATTACATAGATTTATGTGTATTGCTCAAATAACATGAAAAGGAAAATGGTAAATAATCAAAGGGGCACTAAATACAAATGCAGTAATAAGATGGGATGTCGGAGTGCGCGATGCCCAGGCGCACTACTAGCCAACGTATGTCGTATCGTTGAGACATGTGTCCTTGCCTCCTCGATTCCTACGTCGATATACGCACCACACGTGAGAGCGCTCCTCGCCCTCGTCTATATCCATAAAAATGCCGCCCTCTAGAAAATTCTTGTCCTCAAGGTAGACATCCAGGAAATGGGAGCGGAATGTGTCACGGTCCACCCATGAGGCCTCGGATGGGGGTCGGCCAATCCAATGCACCAAGACCTGATCCATGAAGAGACCCTCCCAGAGCGAAGTGTGCATGTCCTGAATGAGTTAGGGGATGTAGTATGGTGGTGCAGTGCCCGGCGGGACAAGAGATAATGTCGTCTTGATAGGGTGGTCACCTATCACCCATTTCAGTTGGGAGAAATGAAACACTGGATGGATACTGCTCGTCGAGGGCAGTTGTAGTTGGTATGTAGCGGTCCCTACGCTGGCGAGGATCTCAAATGGGACGTATAAGGCCGCAATCTAGCAAAAGCTTAAGTATAAACAGATGGTCGGTCATGGTTATATTTCTTTGGATTGTTATTTTAGATTGATATCATTGGAAAGGCAGCCGGTTGTCTGCCTTTTAATTGGGGGAAATTTGATATATTGGAAAATTTGGCTCTTTATTATTGGTTGGTTCTGCAAGAGGAAGTTGGTTGTTATATGAATGATTGGATATAGAACTTCGGTGTATGGATTTAATATGTGATGATCCTTATAATTTGGCCGGCTAATTAATATATAAAGATATAATGTTTGGAGAGTCTGTTATGGAAACAAAACTAGATATTAAGGGTCATCAAAAGCGTTCCCCGACCGTAGAATTATCCTCCCAGGATAGCTTGTTGCCTTATGTAGATGTAACTCATGTTATTTACGAATGAAATCTATGTATTACAGAGAGGAATAAAATACCCGCAGAGAATCGTAACATTCGAGATGGCATCGAACGAAGGGCAGGATATTGTTCCTAGGAGAGATAAAAGTAAAGGGAAAACTTCGGTGAGTTCTTCTTTCTTTAGTTTCTTTCCTGCTATATATGTTTATACGCTATGTTAATTTTATGCTTTATATGAACTGCGTGTAGAAGGGGAGCCTTGGAGCACCCGTTAAGGTGTCGTTGTGTGACCTTGAGGTCACGGGTTCGAGTCTTGGAAGCAGCCTCTTGCAAAAATGCAAGGTAAGGTTTGCCTACATTTCACCCTTGTGGTGGGACCCTCCCCCGGACCCTCGCTGCGCGGGGATGCTTTGTGCACGGGCTACCCTTTTTATATGAACTGCGTGTAGCAATGATGAAAAGATTAAATGCTACCGATGATCAAAAGAAAGATATTTAAGATACCTGGTCGACATAGATCAATCGTAGGTGACTTGGATACAATAAATATACGAATTCTAAAGGGAGCATAAATAAACATTCAACCTTCCTAATAAAAAGCAAAGACAAAGGGAAATGCAAATGATAATCCAAATGAAAATGTAAATGGAAGATCAAATAAAAAAGCAAACGAAAAATGCAAATGAAAGAGAAGAATCACACCAATGCATAAAAAGAAGACATTGTTAAGGGTTAACCCTTTTTACAGAGGGGGGTGAATTTACAGAGGGGGGTGAATTGACCTGCTATAAGAAAAGTGATTCAGGTTCCCATAAGAAATTCTACACTTGTTGATAGCCCTGAATCAAAAATGTATACACATGAAATGATTACTCTTGATTTCAACTAATACCTATTGATGACTACTGTTACTGAAAAATCAAGATACCCTTAACCATGTCATATGAATGAAAGAAAAACAAAAGAAGATACAAGAAATGATTGATGATAAGATAATGAATAAGAAAGGCAGTATTTCAAAGTAATGGGAAGAAAGTCATGTATTAAGAAAAATACAAATGCAATAAACAAAGAATAAAATCTTTCATTATTAGTCTCTTCCTTTCTTTTTAATCCACTGACATGTCTTTCTTACATAGATTTAGCTTTTCAGCTTTTCAGCTTTTCAGCTTTTCATTTCATGCTCATTATATAGTCTTTTTAATATATGAAAGAATATATTATTTATTGTGCTAACGTTTATTTCTCTTGCAAGAGACCGAAAGAGGTAAGATCTGACTTAGTCATATTTATGACTAACTCTTTATATTATAATTTTTTAGGGATGGGAAAAGGATGACGAGGAGATTACCAGTAAACTATCAGAGGAAGGGCGACGAAAGATGATCGAAGACAAATATTGTCTTTGGGTTCAAGTGATTACTGCAATGTTAGAGAAACTAGACAAATAGAACCAAGGCAAAAAGGACCCTTAGACTAGAGTTAGAGTTTAGTAGAGTCAAGTTTTAGAATTGTAGTGGCTATGTTATATTGTCATACTTATTTGTACCACATACTTACAGTCATTTATAGCCATGTATTAGTATTGTATATGATGATGTATTATATGTAACTTTTGATATATGATAAGCAAGTTTATGCCTTCTTTACATGCTACAGTGCTCAGTCCCTTTTGATTATCAATAGTTAAATATGAGTTTATGTTTCTTCAATTCAAAGCAACAGAAAAATGTTTAAAAAAACAAACCAAATCAAGTATGCAATTACACAACCATAAAGAATAGAGTAGTTGATTGTGGCGGTCTACACGAGTCATTACAATTTAGTGGTATTAGAGTCAGGTTTGTTCTAAGGGACGATATGAGCATTGTATGAATGTATTGAGTTATAAACCTATGTTGTATCATATATGGTGAAGGATTTTAACTCTTGGTTGTTGCAAGAACCTTCGCATGTGTACATAAGTCGAAAACGTGCAAGGGACCCTGAAGTACCTGAATTAGATCGAGAAGAAGAAGATATGATTCCAAAAGGAACTCAGGAAGGGCAGTCGGGGACTGCTCCAGTGACAGATATTGCACATGCCTTGGTGGAGGCATTGAAGATGCTTAGAGAGGCTCCAGCTCCATGCCAGCTCCAAGCACAAGTGGATCTCAGTTTGAAGCATTTCTTAGAATTAAAGCCGCCAACTTTATGTGGTGTCTTAACTCCTATTGAGTCGGAGGATTGGGCTAAAAAGAACAAGATGACTTTTCGGGCAATGAGGTGCCCTGAAGAAAGAAAGGTAGACCTTGCCACATTTCTGTTAGAAGGCGAGTCTAAGCGATGGTGGGATAGTATCATGGAAGGAAAATATGTCGTCAGTGAACCGGTGGAGATTACTTGGGCAGAATTTACTAGAGTTCATGTATTGGTTTGTGCCTCCGTCTGAAAATAGGTGGTTACAGGAAAATTTTCTTTGGTTATCGCAAACAAGTCGCTCAGTAATGCAGTATGAAGCTGAATTTACAGATCTGGCTTATTATGCGGGACATTATATAGCAAACAAAGAAGACAGATGTTTTTGATTTCAACAAGGGTTGTGAGATAACAAGGGCCCCTTTATATCAAAACTTATAAAAATTTGGTGGAAACAGCACGATGAGCGAGCCTAGAAGAGGAAAGAGTTCCAAAAGAAGCGGATGTTTGAAGGTCCAAGTATAAGTAAAAGTGGAGAGCCGAAGTGGATGAAGAAGAAGGGGCCACTGGTGCAAACCACCTCAATACGTGAAGGTGTAAGTTTAACTGTAGAACAGAGATGTGGAAAATGCGGAAAGACGCATAGGGGAGAATGTTTATTTGGTACTGGAATTTATCTTCGGTGTCAACGCCTTGGGAATCGACAATATGAGTGCATATCTGAAAGCAGGCTTCAGAAAAGGTGGCAAAAGGACGTCTTCCCATTCATAGAAATTGTTCCAGGCAGAGGCAACCAATCAATTCAATAAGGGCAAGGGGATTGAATCAATCGCCTCAATTGCAGCAGCAGAAGCAGATGAAGAGAGGCAAATCCAACCACGAGTATTTAATCTTAGTCAGCAAGGGCCAAAGTTGACGATATTGTGGTGGCAGGTATGATTTATGTACACAATCAACTTATTCGAGTATTATTTGATATAGAAGCTAATCATTCCTTTATTTCCCAAGATACTCTACAAAATCTTTAGTTAAAAGTGCATCAGGTAATTAATGCACGAATGGTCACTATGTCAAACAACACAATTATGACGACAGATATAAAGTGAAGTATGGGAGATGTTGAAATAGAAGTTGATTTAGTCGTATTACCACTAGCTGAATTCGATATTATATTAGGTATGAATTGGTTGTCGAGATATGAGGTTGTCATTAATTGCAAAAGTAAAGAAATTACAACCAAATGTCCTGATACTCTGATAGGCAACCATGTTCTTTCAAAGACCAATGCGAGGTATCTCAAAGTTAATCTCATCGATGAAAGCAAACAAGAAAGTGAAAAAAAGATGAGGTGATGTTGGTGTTGATAAAAACAAAGAATGAAGAAAAACAAGAATTTGATAAGGTGCCCGTAGTCTGTGAATTTTCAGATGTATTTCCAGAAGAATTGTCTGGCTTACCCCCAAAGCGGGAATTTGAATTCGAGATAAGGCTAAAAGAAGGGGTTGAGCTTATAGCAAAAACGTCGTATTGAATGACTCCAAAAGAGATGACGAAATTAAAGAGCCAACTTCAAGATCTATTAGATAAAGATTTTATATGACCGAGCTCCTCACCCTGGGGTGCTCCTGAATTATTTATGAAAAAGAAAGATGGCACTATGCGGCTATGTATTGATTGTCGAGAATTAAATAAACTGACAGTAAAAAATAGTATTTGTTACCCCCCGCATTGATGATCTGTTTGATCAGTTGGTTAACGTCATAGTGTTTTCAAAGATAGATCTTTATTTCGGGTATCAACAATTACGAATTAAAAAAGATGATATATATAACAACATTTAGTACTCAATATGGTCATTTTGAGTTTGCAGTTATGCCATTTGGACTGACAAATGCTTAATTTATGGATTTGATGAATATATTGTTTAAGGATCTTCTGGATAAATTCGTGGTAGTATTCATTGATGATATTATGGTATATTCTCCAATCAAGGAGGAGCATGCAGAACATTTAAGAGTTGTATTGCAAATGTTACGAAATCATAAACTGTTCGCAAAATTTTCTAAATGTGCATTTTGGTCAGAAGTTTCTTTTGTGGCATGTGATAAATAAGCATGATTTATCAGTGGATCCAGCAAAAGTTTAAGCAATTACTAAGTGGTCGAGGCCAACAACAGTAACATAAGTCAAAAGTTTTCTTGGTCTCGCTGGTTACTATCGGAAATTTGTACAAGACTTTTCGAAAATTACGTTCTCATTAACTAAGTTGACTTGTAAGAATGTGAAATTTCAATGGGATGAAGAATGTCAAAAGGCTTTTGAAGAACTGAAAGAAAAATTAACATCTGCCCTTATACTAGTAATGTCAAATTTACCGAAGAATTTCAAGTTTATAGTGATGTGTCGTTAAAAGTACTTCGTTGTGTTTTAATGCAAAATGGAAGAGTCATAGCTTATGCATAAGACAATTAAAGGAACCTGAAAGAAATTATCCTACGCATGACCTGGATTAGCAGGGGTGGTTTTTGCACTAAAAATTTGAAGACATTATTTATATGGAGTTCGGTGTGAAGTATTTACTAATCATAAGAGTTTATAATATATCTTCTCACAAATGGAGATAAATTTATGACAAAAACGCTAGTTAGAACTTATTAAAGATTACGATTTGGATATTAAGTATCATCTAGGAAAAGCAAATATTGTAGTTGATGTTTTAAGTCGAAATAATATAGCCTCCATGTATGTTATCCTTACTCAACAGAAAGAGATAGTAGAAGATATGTAGAAGTTGGGGATTCCTAGTGTGATGACAGAAGAAGAGAAATGTACGCAATTAAATCTGATACAGATCCAGTATCCAATTAAGGATAAAATTAAGAAAGGGATAAATCAAGATCCGTTTTTATTGGCATTATTGGAGAAGGTAAAGGACAGTCATCGTCTTTCGTTGAGAAGAATGATATGTTGATGATTAATGGAAGATTATGTATGATTGATGTGGATAATCTACGATCTGAAATATTATATAAAGCGCATAATACATCATACTCAATTCATCCGGGTCGAACAAAAATGTATCATGATTTAAAGCAAAAATTTTGGTGACCCGGAATGAAGAATGATATAATCAAATACATTGTGAAATGTCATATTTGTCAAGTAGTGAAGGCTAAGCATCAAAAACCTAGAGGATATTTACAGTCATTACTGATTCCGGAATGGAAAAGGGATGACATAGCAATGAACTTTGTTTTGGGATTGCCTAAAAGCAAAGCAGGGAATGATGGAATTTTGGTGATTATTGATCAATTAACGAAGGTGACATATTTTATCCCCCACAAAGAAGGATAGCCCAGCTGAAAAATTAGTTGATCTCTATTTGGAAGTGATTGTTAGATTGCATGGTATTTCAAAGACAATAGTGTCTGATAGAGATGGAAAATTTACATTAGATACATAGAAACTGGTGCATAAAAGATTGGGAATGAAGTTGTTATATAGCACGGCATTCCACCCTCAAACAGACGAGCAGTTTGAGAGAGAAATACAAATGTTAGAAGATTTGTTTTGAATGATAGTTCTTGATTTAAAAGGCTTATGGGAAAAATATTTGTTTCTTACAGAATTTGCATATAATAATAGTTATCAAGCAAGTATACAAATGGTTATGTTTGAAGCCTTGTATGGCAGAAGGTGTCGAACACTGCTAACCTGGGTTGAGGACGGTGAAAGGAAGCTATTAAAGCATAAATTTGTAGATAAGATGCATGAGAAGATACGTATAGTGCAGCAAAGATTGAAAATTGATCAAGACAGACAACAAAAATATTACAATTCCAGGCATAGAAGAGTGGATTTCAATGTAGGAGATATGGTCTGTCTAAAAATCAAACCATTTAAAGACGTATCTCGATTACGAAGATCGGAGAAACTTAGTCCTCGATATGTTGGGCCCTTTTTTATCATAAAAAGGATTGGAGAAGTGACATATAGGTTGGTTTTATCTGAGGATCTTAAAAACCCTCATGTTTTTCATATCATTTCATTGCGAAAATATGCCCACGGTCCTGATAAGATGAATGCATCTGAAGACATACGCGTAAAAGCAAATTTGTCAATTCCAACCGAACCTTACTGAATTGTTGATCGACAAATTAAACAGCTCCGAAATCGTGAGGTGAAGTTCGTCAATGTTTGGTGGAAAGGTCATAGCATCCATGAAGCCAGATGGGAAAAAGAAGAGATTATAATGGTACTCCAATTTTATTTCACGTTCAACCATTGAAGGGCCTAATCTCCCTAACATGTTTGCACGAACAATCCTCATAAGAACTATCCACATCTACCAACCTAAAGATGAACTAAAAATCAAAACCTCGGCCAAAACTATCTTTAGCTCCCCAACATGATACCCTAACGCAACCACTCCCTTGTCATCAAACATGACAAATTTGCTCACAACCACATGGTCCATTTGAATCGGTGTCAGTCACACAACACATATGTTATTGCAAACATAACATGATGTTAATTTCTCATTATTTATTTTAATATTGTTTTGTATGTGCGCATTCTATTTTGATAGAGGAATTGATGTACTTTGTACTGGCCTATCCACTTGACCGACCAATAAGACTAAAATGAAAATGTTCGATAATTATAATTAATTTAGGTTATTAAGGAAAGTGTATTATACTTGTACCAAAATCAAGACCAGTTATAGTAAGATCTAATTTACCAAACTTTTTTCCCATTGAAACAATAAGAACTTCCCAGATATCGAGTATGGCACACTAAAATTGAGGATAAAACAGAGAAGTTTCCTTAGTTCAGGCTGGAACATAAATCACCCTCAAAATCTTATCTTTTCCCCTCACTTCCTCTACTCGAGTATCGGATTCGACGACTACTGTTGTGAACCCTCCTAGGTATACGACAACATTCACAGCTTCTCCAAATATGACAGTGACTTCGATAGCTTCCCAGAACCGAGAGACGGCTTCGACGATAACTCAAAGACCATGTCATGTTACCTCCCTGACTCCACCAAGATTTCAATGTGTTAAATCCTCAATCCACTCAAGCCCATCACTGATAACTGCAAATTCCCAAATCCTCAAGACCAACCCTCAATCTCCATCACAAGCCCCTAGAGTTTCCTCCACAACAGACTTTGAGCTAATCATCTTATCCTCCCTTGACGAGTCCAAGACTGCAATGGATCAGTTCTCTTCTGCATATCAGAGTTCATAGTAGTCTCTTATTATGCTTATTTCTCATGCTCAAATTTGGTTACTTAGCCTTATGTGAAACTCTTGGTGATCAGTATGACTAAACTTGCCTTAATACATAAATTTTGTCTATTATTAATTTATTATCATTATTTCCTTCATAAGTTGTGTATTTGAATTTAAAATGTGGAAGTGCTAATCTCATAAAATTGGGGTACCCTATTAAGCGCATTAGTGATTCTCTTAAATTTGATTATTATGCCTATTTTGCCTTGCTTAAATTTGGTTACTTAGGCTTATGTGAAACCCTTGGTGATCCGAACGATTAAACTCTCTCCTTAAGTTTTGTCTATTATTATTGTATTTCCTTCATAAATTGAGTGGTTGAATTAATCCCTAGGAAGTACTTATGTCATAAAATCGGAGTACCCTATTAAGTTCGTTATTGATTCTCTTAAATTTGAGATTAAATTTTAGATTATAGGGTTACTTCATATATAGTTTCATGTTTATTTATGTGATCTTTTTGAAATGCAGCTCGCAGTCCCGTGAATAGTGTGCGGTGACGTCCATACCCCACATCGTCGTCAATGTCCTATCGCGCATGGGACTGCGAGCGGAGGGGTACGGTCGCTGCAGAGGTACAACCGTGGTGGGGCATGAGGGAACCTCGTGCCAGACTACTCGCATTATTATACAGGAAAAAGAGTATGATATATTTTCGGAAATATTAAACATATAAATATTTATGACTTAATAATTTTGATAAAATTAAAATATAATGTAAGTTAAAAGACCTGTGAAAATTAAATGTTATGAAATTCAAAGTTGCCCAAAAGTAATACTATATATTTACATAGTTTTATTTAATAATTAATACTGCATCAACTACCCATTTTATGCTCAGCAGAAGTTTATTTAATATCAATACTATATCTTTTACTCACTTTGTGCTCATCAGAAACATTTTTTCTATTTTATAATTTGATAATATACATGGGCCCGTTGAAATTAAAAAGAAAAAGAAAAGCCAATATGCCCTTGGACTCCATCTCTGACCCACTCTACTTCTCTCCTCCCTTTTGTCAAATATGTATTTTTATATCCTTATAATGCATTCATAAATAGCTAAAATGTCATTATAAAAATGGGAAGCAAAAAATATAGACTATTATCCCACATCGCAATTCCATAAGCTAAATAAAACGGGGGCAGCTGCCCAATGCCCAAATTTAAACCAGAAGCAACAGCAAAAAACAGGAGGCATATTTTAGTCCCACGTCATGGAAATGAATCATTGTACTGTGTATACAAAAATGGACTCTTGCATGAAATTAAAAAGCCGCAGTTTGTAATTGAAAAAAGTGAATGGAATAAAACATAGAAGGTAATCTTGCTGAAAATAAAAATACAAAACAAATGTTTTTTAGATTGAGGGGTAAAATGGTAATTTCAGATTGCAGACACATCTTTGTCTTAAATGCCACATAAATTCTTTATTATATAGTATATATATAGCTGGATGTTTATTTAAATGTGAACTTTTTTAAATTTCAAATTTGAATTCTAATATTTCCCAATGATTTATTCATGTAATTTTTCAATGAATACACTTCTACGAACTTCATGATAGAAATACCTGTCTCGACATGCATTAATTTTGATGCCACTTGATTTTCATGGCATGAAGGTTATCATATTTCAAAATTAATTAAGCATCTAGAGATTATATGATCACAAGTATGTATTACTACGTATGATTTGTGTTTTATACCAAGAAATAGACAAACCCTAACATGCATGATAAATAAATTTTTTATACCTTACAGGCATATGGATTTTGATGCATGTTTCATGCATGATGACTAACAATACACTAGACTATAGAGCACTACATAAGTTCTTAATCATTATGAACAACAAGCTTATATTCTCAGTTTCTCATTCAATTTTGTATAAATTGTGAGCTTAAATAAGGCAGTAAGTAAAATAAGAAGTCAAGCTTATGAAGAATGTTGGAATTATGAGTTATTATTATATTAGTCTATTGGAGTCTTTAGGAGTTTAGTCCCACATTGTGAGTTCGGTTTAAGAGTCTTGTTGTAATCCTATAAATAGCCCCCTTTGAGGATGAATATATGCACTTCTATTTTCTCTTTTCTCCTCTTCTAACATGGTATCAGAGCGGAAACGTTTCTGGGAATTCTTCTGCTCGCCCTAATTTGTTGGCGACCTAAAGATTCTCGGCGCCCTTTGATTTCCGCCTCTCAGTTCTTTGATTACCGGTCGACTCCACTGTTAGGGCTCTAGACGGGCTCTTCTCCCTCCGCTCCCGTCGACGAAATCAGCCTTTGATTCACTCGACGGGAGCGGTCCTTCCCCCCCCCCCCACGCGCTCTGCGCTGTCGTTGACCTGTGTCGCTGCTATCGCTTATACCGCTGCCCTACTCTGCTGCCTGTGCCGATCGACGATCCCGTCGATGCTCCTGTGCCGATCGACGATCCCGTCGATGCTCCTGCGCCGATCGACGATCCAGTCGAGCTCCTCTGCCGATCGACGATCCCGTCGAGCCATCTTCTCCGCCTGCGCTCGATCCCGTCGTCGGGGGAAGCAATCTCCCTCTCCGTCGTTTTTCATCGACGATCTTCCTGCTGCTGCGGATGATGCCTTCTGCCGATCCATCAGCTGTGGATGCCGCCTGCTGGTATCATTTCCTACAGTCCTTTTCATCCTGCAGTCTTTCCCTGCTCGGCTGTGTCCCAGGGCAGTTCCCTGCTGCAGATCTGGAGCCTCCACGTCTCTATGGAGCTGATCCCATCCCTGACATTCCCTTCCGGCCTTCCTATCAAAGATCTCCTGCTGATCCAGGCGCTGCCTCCCATTTCTGTGGACTCCAGCAACTGCCTATGGTGTTTTTGTCGATTCCAGCCGCTGCTACCCCTTCCGGGGTGTTGATCTCTCGCCGATGATGATGCCTTGGGCTGATTTGGTCTTTCTTATGTGTTTTTTGTTTGTCTTTAAATGTTTTTGCTTGATTATTGTTAGTGTTTGTTACGTGTGTTGTTGTTATGCCTATATGCACGTGTTATCCACGTGAGGGGGAGTGTTGAGACAAATGCGACTCGGATGATCTTTCCCGACTTTTCGCTTTCGTTCCACACGGCCTCTAGGCTTGTTGTATGTGTGTATGTGTCTCCCCATTTGTCTTTCGATTGGTCATGTGTTAGGGAGCGATTATGTTGGTGTTCTTGTCTCATCGAGTTGTGTCGTATGGGACCGTGTCGTGTGGGACTGTGTCGTGTGGGACCGCCCTTCTTGCGGATTATCCCCGATGGATTATCCCCGATCACTCGTTTGATGATTTGCTCCACATCTTTCGTTCTCTTCGCATGTTGTGTGTGTATGTGATGTTGGTTGACCGCTTTTCCAGCAAGTCCGCGTCGTGTGTGGGTCCTGCGTCGTGTGTGGGTCAGTGTCGTGTGTGGCTATGTCCCCGACTTGATTCCCCGGTTTGGAATTCCCCGGTGGCTCGTCTGATGTTTGCCCCGCATCATCTACCTCCATTGCCGTTATTTGTGGTGTCCAAGTTGAAGGGTCCCCCTTCAGCTTGAGGGGGAGTGTTGGAATTATGAGTTATTATTATATTAGTCTATTGGAGTCTTTAGGAGTTTAGTCTCACATTGTGAGTTCGGTTTAAGAGTCTTGTTGTAATCCTATAAATAGCCCCCTTTGAGGATGAATATATGCACTTCTATTTTCTCTTTTCTCCTCTTCTAACAAAGAATTTTATAAGCGACCAGATACCAAAGATGGAGAGCGCGATATATATAAAAATGCTCGAGCTAGAAAAAAGAAGACAGGGGATTTAAGCCAAGTTAAATGCATAAGGGATGAAACAGATACGATTTTGACGGATGATGTGGCTATTAAGAAGTGATGGAAAAGATATTTTTATCAAATCTACAATGAAGAAAAAGACAATGAACTGAGCTTGAAAAAGTTAAGTAAATCGGAGGAGTATAGGAACATAACCTTTTATCGCAAAATTCAAGCATCGAAGGTAAATGATGCTCTGAAAAAGATGAAAAAATGTAATGGCGGTTGAGCCAGACGATATACCAATCGAAGTATGAAAATGGCTAGGGAAGGAAGTAATTTTTTTACTTACATGTCTCTTCAATAAAATATTGAAGACAAAGAGGATGTCGGACCATTGGAGAGAAAGTATCTTCGTACATTTGTATAAAAACAAAGATATACAAAATTGTGTCAATTACAGAGGAATTAAATTATTCATATCATGAAACTATGAGAACGAGTAATAGAGAGGAGTAAGACGAGAGACTAGCATCTCGGAGAATCAATTTGGATTTATGTCAGGGGACCATGGAAGTTATACACCTCTTGAGAAGGCTCATTGACAAACTATCGGGAAAAAAACAAGATTTGCATATGTTGTTTATCGATCTTGAGAAGGCTTATGATAGGGTTCCAAGAAAGGTCTTATGGAGAGTCTCAGAAAAAAAAGGTGTGAATGTATCATGCATTGACGTAATCAAAGATATGTATACAAATTCAGTGACAAGGGTGAGGACATCATTAACAAAGAAATTCTCTATCACGGTTGGCTTACATCAAGGGTCAGCTTTAAGCCCTTATCTCTTTACCCTTGTCTTAGATGAGCTCACCGGACATATTCAACAAGCAATACCTTATGTTTATTGTTTGCAGATGATATTATTTTGGTCGATGAGACGCGTTAGGGTGTAAACACAAAACTTGAATCTTGGCGAGACACTTTAGAAAAGAAAGGTTTTAGGTTGAGCAGGGCAAAAACGGAGTATATGGAGCTTAAATTCAGTAGTGCAAGAAGGACAGATGACTGTCATTAAGTTTGGTGACCAAGATATTTCCCGCAGTGAGTGTTTTAAATATCTTGGATCGATAGCTCGAAAAGATGGAGGTGTAAATAAAGATGTCATGCATAGAATCCAAGCAGGTTGGTTGAAAAGGAGAGGCACGTCTGGGATCTTATGTGATTGGAAAGTACCATTAACACTTAAAGGCAAGTTTTATTGTGTTGTAATTAGACCAGCGATGCTCTACGATTCTGAGTGTTGGGCAATGAATTATGTACATGAGCAAAAAATGGGAGTTACGGAGATGAGAATGCTTAGGTAGATTTGCAGACACACGAGACTGGATAAAATTAGGAATAAATGTATCAGGGATAAGACAGGAGTGGCACCAATTGTAAAATAGATGTGAGAAGCTCGATTAAGATGGTTCAGACACGTACAAAGGAGGCCATTAGAGGCACTTGTTAGGCGTTGTGAGAGTTTAGCTACTAAGGCATGTTAAACGGGGGAGGGGTAGACCAAAAAAGACTTGGAATGAAGCTATAAGGAAAGACATGATGTACTTAGGCATTAGTGAGATTATGACTAAAGATAGGGCACAATGGCGACAAATGATCCATATAGCCGACCCCATTATGAAGGGATAAAGGCTTGAGTGTTGTTGTTGTTGTGAGCTTAAACAAATGGTTTACTTGAAAACTTCTACACCTATATTTCAGGAGATCTCATGGACGACTTAAAGTATTTTATCCCACATTATACAATTGCCACCAGTAAAATTATGCATCAACCTCCATAAAATCAGTACATCAAGCATTAAACAAAAATTACCGCTTTAGAAGAACTTTGCCTGCTTCCTTAACATTCAATCTAGCAAGATGTTTTGTTTTGTCCAACACATTGGCCTTGTCAGTCTTACGTTTTGGCATCTTCTGCAACTGAGTATCTTAGACACAAACGCATAGTATAATGTGATTCTCCATCATCTTTGGATAATATCTATTAATTTCTCAATAGGAATACGAATAATGTTTGATAGAAAAGACAAATTACACAAAAGCATGCTCTCATTTGAAGTTCCAGGCAGAAGTTAGCTCATCATAATTAGAAGACAGTGTTGAAGGCAAAAAGATGATTGCAAGCAGAAATAGCCAGAATGAATTTTCAGAATGCTATAAAAATAATATAATACCAACACATATCTATACAAAATAGACAAAGTATGGGATAGGATAACTTTTCTAAAGGCTGCATCTTTGTATACAAGCGTTTTGGATGCACTAATGATTTTTGCATTCAACCTAAGCTTTATAAGAAACTGGATCACGCCATTTCCCGCCATTGAAAAATATGTTTTCTAAAGCAACGTAAGAAAAAAAAAGCTGTTTACCCTTTTCACCTAAACAAGTCAGTTTAATAACAGCTTATACTACAACAGAAGTAAGCAAAGAACCCAACCATGAGAAGTGTAGTACAGGCAGTGTGTCGTCGTAATGAAGTTATTGTGAGCAATCAAAGATGTAGCATATAAAAATCTGTTGAAATGTTAAAGTAGACTAACAAGCTAATCCACAACATCCATTATGTCTACAACATTTATTCCATGTCTGTTCCTACAAGAATATAAACATTTTTCTATGAAGACAGAATTTCAATGTTAAGCATTGTTAAAGGATGAGAGAGATTGTATTTCCTATTATTAGTTTAACATTATATCTATATATATGAGACAGACTATGTAGTACTCTGCTCATTATTTTTCTCCTATATTGCACATTCATGTGATATCAGAGTGATGAAACCTTAGGGATTCATCTCACCTAGCCGACGCACATGTGAACCATGCTCTTCTCCAATCCATCGCTCCTCATCACCACATGGCACACACTCTTCTTTGCTTTTTGTTCTTCACTTCATCAAGTGCTAGAACTGCTCCCGGAACTTCTCCACTACATCAAGTACCAGATCTTCTCCCAGAACTTCTTCACTGCATCGAGTGCCGGATCTGCTCACAGGGCCTCGTATTCACCCCATTGAGGGTCAATTCAAGTCCTGGCTGCAGAAGGAGATCCGGAACTTCGCAAATTTTTGGGGTAGCACCCTCGTACGTCCAAGACCTCTGGATCCAGTGCTTAAAAAAAGAGAAAGGGAAACAGTCCTGCTCCTTCCAGATCAAGTGCCCCTTTCTTCTTCTTTGAGTGATACAGCCGGTACTTCTTGAAGATACAGATAATACTCTGCTCCGCACCGTATTTGCAGATCCTCACTGAGATACAGCCCGTATTTCTCCTCGATCTCTGACTATGCAGTTCTCAGAGAAACTTTTTTCAATTGTTGCATGCGGTGAAGAAAGGAAAGAAGGCATAGATTAAAGTTGAAGCCGGTACGTCACTCATTCATAAAGAGTGGCATCACAAAATCAATGTTATAATTGAAAGCATAATTTTACATAAGAAAATGGTATTCTACAGGTTCAAACTTCAAAGTCCTTGATCTAGCATAGCGTCTTAATTCTTATGGATTATTAAGCATCATATATTTCATATTTTTGGTCTAGGTTAGTGATTGCCTGGAGTTCCGAGCTTTCACATTTGTATTGTGATTTCGTTACCTCTTGTTTACCGTGGGAGATAGAGATAAAGGGAAAGTCTCTGAAGGATACATTAATGTCTCGTGTCCAACCTTTATTACAAGAACATGATTGAACATCGGTAATTACCCTTGTTAGAAACAAGTTGTAGAGATATTTGCCAAGGAGCATCGACTCATGAAACACCTTCTTGAGCCACCTCTGAAAGATCCTTCAAAAGATTGGATATCAAGGGATGATATGCTGCATCGTTTGATGACTGAGGCTATAGAGGAAGTAATGGTGTTGCAGGTATTCAAATACTCATATGTTTATTCTATTTGGAGTTACCTGATGGAAATGTTTGAAGGAAACTTTAATGTTATGGTTGGAAAGCTCTAAATAAACTTGAGCGTGGAAATAAATCAGTTTTTTTACCATGGTGAACTCAAGAAGCTTGAAACAGAATTACTTCCTATTTATCATATTGGTACTGAAGCAAATGGGTGGAAGGAATACCATGACCATATGATGGTGATGACCTTTATAACTGGCCATGGATCCGAATTAGAAAGTATTCGTCCACAAATTTTAGGAGGATTAGAGGCTTCTTCTCTCACATAAGCTTATAGGATTATTCTTTGCGCCTATCCATCTTCAGTTATTGATGGTACCATTGAAATCAACTTGATTATATAGCAAAAGTGGGTGAAGACAGATCTGCTCTTGTTTCTTAATTCTTTTCATGGCGGTAGAGGAAGGGGTAGAGTTAACACACAAGGTTGTGGGAGAGGAGGCCGAGGATCTCTTGGAGGAAGGAGGCGTGGAAGTGATCGTTTTTCCTCTCATTGTGAGATGACTGGCCACAAAAGATTATTGTTACTTGCACCATACAGAATTTCGACCTCGAGCTGCTAAAAGTTGTTACTTCTGATATTACATCTACCACATTGTCTTCATCTCATAATGCTTCTAAATTTTTGAAGAGATATGACGACTGAGGTCTCTCCTTAAAGGATCTATTACTTCAAGCTCTACTATTTTTCTGGCTAAAGGTAGTACATGTCTTCTAACCCACAATCCTCCATTTCTTGGATTATTGACTAGGGACCATCAGATCATATGACAGGGAAAATCAAGTGTTTTCTCCTATTTTTTTAAACTCTCGTACCCTAGACATATTAACCTTGCTGATAGTTCCATATCTAATGTTGGTGGCATTGGCTCTATTTCTATTACTCCATTACTATCTTTATCATCTGCATTATATGTTCCCTCTTTTTCTTTTAGCCAAATGTCTATCAGTAAGCTTGTTCATAATCTAAATTATTCAGGAATTTTACCCCTTTTGGTTGTTTTATTCGGGATCCGAAGACGGAGGAGATGATTTGTTCCGGAGATGCATATGGGAACCTTTATTACTTTGATGACTATTAAAGCCCAAGATCAAAAGCCCGCATATGGGCCCATTATAGTTTTCCTCCTTGTATTTAGTCTCACATCTCCAATTATACATACATCTTCCTCTACTACACTATATAAAGAGGGAATCTCTTGTAATTAACTAGATTTTTTTAGAATAATAAATTCTTTTATTTTAAACTCTCACATGGTATCAGAGCATAACGAAATCTCTCGTGGCTCTACTCACGCGTGAATATTCCCGGCCTCGCACAAAATCTTTCCGATTTCGCGTAACTGCCCAGGCCTCACATGAACGCTTACCCAAATCTCGTCGAACAATCAACTTAAGCAATCCACTTTTCACTCTCTCAGTGATCGAATTCACTCCGCCTGCAATCGACATCAAACTCACAGCATCTCCCGACATCGTACTCGCAGCAATCGACATCGAGTATTTTGCTCTCACGTATCAAAATCGCAGCGACTTGCCCTCATAGACTCCTACGCACTCTCAGAAGGACTCACCACTCCTCTGCTTCTTAGAAGGTATCAGAGGACTACGAACTCACACTGACTGTTTATCGTGCGACTGTGAACTCGCAGCGACTGCTTCCAGTCTGGTATCGTATTCATAAACACTGCTCATCGTGCGACTGCGATTCTCGCCGACTTTTGCGTGCAATCTTCTATCTCGCACAACTCGCCAGTCGCCGCCTAGTCTCATGCGCCGACTTCTCGCAGAACTCGCCATAGACCACCTTACTCATAGAGCTCGCCTAGTCTTTTGCGCAGAACTAAGCTTCACATGTTCTCTTATGTCAACTTCTAACAGAACTCGCTATCTATGTGCACTATCCCGCAAACCTCCTATGTCGACTTCTACGAAATCTAATTGTTTGCTCGCCGCGCTCCACTGATCAATGGCTACACCTCCAAACACTCCTACTCCTACACCCACAATTATTTCTAGTGTGTCTCGAAATCTTGGGACGGCTTCCAAATTGATGGGCCCAAATTATCAAGATTGGAGTGTTTGGTTCACTTTTTTTTACGATCTCAACGCAAACAACATCATCTCACTGAAGCTCCTTCAGACCATGCATCTCCCACATATGTTGACTGGGACGCTAATGATGCTCTAGTTCGCACCTAGCTTGCAAACAGCTTTCAAATGCATGTTTGCCTATCATCCATCATGACCACACTGTAAAGGCAGCATAGGATCATCTTGCTGCCCTTTACTCCAAAGTTATCAAAACCTCTCGCATTTACACCTTGTACTTTGATCTCTTCGCTAGGCCAACACTTTATCCCGACATTGCGTATCAGAAAGTTCAATCTCTTGGCGCAAAACTTCTCTAGTATCGACCCTTCTTTGCTGACCTAGCCACTCGACAAAAATATTTTCAAAAATTCCTGGCGGTCTGCTATCTTCACTGTCTTCCAGATTCATAAGAAATGATCTGCCAACAGATTTCGGGAGAACCTGACACTCCCACCTTGGATGTTATTGCCTCTCACATATTTATGGTTACTAACCTTCTGCAGCAGCCTCCGATCATGCTCCCTCTGTCCTACGACAATTTTTCTCATGTGGTCGGTTGTGGAGGTCAACGCGGTTGTGGAGGTCGCATCGGCGGTCGTGGGGGACCTCGCCCTCTTAGGAATTATCTTGACTTCTCGCATCTCGAGAAGCATAACTGGTTACCACCGATTTTTGTGGTTGATGGCTCCCCTGCTCAAGTTTGTAGATGAGGAGTTGTGACTATCGCCTCTCTTCTCTAGTTGGACGACACTATATTCGTCCCAATTTTTCCTTGCAATGTGTTGTTTGTCAATGCACTTTCACGACAATTGCAATGCTCTGTCTCAATCTCTTCGACCTTATTATTTTCAGAACTTTCGGCCGCAGAGGACGATTGCTACTCGACTGAATGTGGTCTCTACTACCTCCGCGATATTATCACTTTCTTTGCATCCGTCTCCCCTTCTCTGCTTCAGTGGCATCATCGCCTTGGTCATCCGCCGATGCGTCTCCTTCACCAACTTTTGTCATCTCTCAAAATCAACTCCACTTTAGAATGTGAGGCTTGCCAATATGGCAAGCATCATCGTAGTACTTCCCTTGTTAAACTTTGTAAAAGTTCAGTTCGTCCTTTTGACCTTGTTCATTCGGACATCTGGACTCCTAGTCCCACCAAATTTGTTGGTGGAGGCAGTCTGTATTTTAGAACTTTTATTGATGATTTCTCTAGATATACATGGGTGTATCTTTTAAAGGAATGTTCTGAACTTTTTTTGTATTATCAAAATTTCATAATGAATTTCACACGCAGTTCGGTATACCGCTCAAAATTATTTGAACTGATAATGTGAAAGACTACATGAGTCAGCAGTTCTTATCTTTCTGCACATCCAACGGTATTATTCATCAGACTAATTGTGTGCATACGTCCCAACAAAATGGGGTGGCCGAACGGAAAAATTGGCATCTCCTCGATGTTACTCGGACACTCCTATGTAAGATGAATGTTTCTCGCTCCTATTGGGGTTATGCGGTTCTCATTTCTTGTTATCTAATTAACCATTTACCTTCTTATATCCTTCAGGGTAAGACCCATTTTCTCTCTTCTATATCTGACCAATACATCTTTTTCTCTCACCCAGCGTGCGTTTAGCTGCACTGCTTTCGACCACCTTCTACATCTGGTCGCGATAAACTCTCCGCTCGCGCCACCAAATGTATCTTTGTAGGGTACTCTCCAACTCAGAAGGGATATCGTTGTTTCGACCCTATCTCCAAACGACAATGTCTCTACTGGCGTCACTTTTTTTTAGTCTACGCCTTATTTTTCGAGAAGGGAGGGACCCTTCCTCTTGAAATCTCTCCTCTCTCTACAACCTATCCTCCTCCCACCTTTGTTTCATTGTTCCCTCTCATATATGCTCATTCCCCTGATATCCCGCGGCCGACACAAACTCATGCATGTGTCCCTCCCATTCCACCCTTTCCATATCATTATCGTCGACGTCCTGCTTCCCCACCTATCCTCGCTCACTCCACTCCAGAGTTTCTGTTGACAGCTCCCAGACCAGCGCTCTCCTCTTCAGAAGGTTCCCATGCTTCAGTAAACTCGGACCTGGAACTTCCCATTGCTTTGGGAAAAGGGGTCCGGGGGAGCACGCAATATCATCTTATTAATGTTGTCTCATATTAGTCATATGCCAATCTCGGTCCCATATGCAACAGTTTTGCATGGGCACTCTCTACCACCACCGGTCAGCTACACATGAGGAAGCTCTTCATATACCTTGCAGGGAAGGAAGCCATGTATGAGAAAATTTCTGCCATAGTATCACGGGGTACTTGGAATCTTGTCTCTGCCCCATCTGGGGGAGATGTTTTCAGGTGTCGATGGGTTTTTGTCATCAAGTTTCTTCCAGACGGCACTATGGATCGGTACAATGCTCTACTAGTTGTCAAGGGGTTCACCCAAACGTATGGTGTTGATTTTTTGATACTTTTCTCAGGTTGCCTACATTAGTAATTTAGTACTATATGGGTACTCTTCTCCGTTGTTGTCAACTGGAATTGGCAAGATGTCAAAAAATATCTTCATCTATGGTGACTTACACGAAGAAATCTATATGGAGCAACCTCATGGTTATGTTGCTTAGGGGAAGTTTCAAGTGTATAAGTTTCAGAAGGTCATTTATAGTCTCAAACAAATCCCTCGCACGTGGTTTGACAAATTCAGGCAGGTCGTCTCTACCATTGATTTCTCCCGAAGAAATGTTGATCACTCTTTCTTTATACGGAAAACCAACCATGGCCCGGTTATTCTCGTTGTTTGCATTGACGACATTCTTCTTACCGGAAATGGCTGCTCTGGAATAGAGAAAATCAAGAAACATCTTCGGGAGTATTTTGTAACCAAAGATATGGGCTCTCAATGATACTTCTTGGGGATTGAAATTGCACAATGCAATAACTTAATAATTCTCTGATTCTCTCCCAACGTACGTATGCCCTAAATCTTCTCAATGAAGTCGATCTCCGAACAAAACCTACTCGGAATCCCATGCGGCACTAACAAACTTTGGGACGAGACATCCCCTCTCCTACAGAATCTGGTCGTTAAATGCATCTATCTTATCGTAACTAGACCTGGCATCTCCTATGATGTTGGAAGGTCCAATCAATTCATGCAGGATCCCAAAGAGTGTCATCTGAAAGCTGCTTTAAAAATATTAGAATATATCAAAAGGTTTCTAGGAAAAAGACAGTTGTTTCGAAGAAACAATCACTTACGCATTAAAGTATATTCTGATATAAGCTACATAGATAATAAAGAAGATCAAAAATTCACTTCTGAATTCTGCACATACGTCGGGGAAATTTGGTCACATAGAAAAGCAAAAAAACAAACAGTAGAGTTCAGGTCAAGTGTTGAAGCTAAATACAGAAGTATGGCCCAGACTGCTTGTGAGTTGAAGTGGTTGAGAACACTTCTAGAAGACTTATGAGAAATCTACGATTATCCTCTACCGATGTTTTGTGATAATAAAGTTGTAATCTGCATATCCAAAAATCAAGTGTTTCATGATAGAGCAAAGAATATTGAAGTTGATTGTCACTTCATCAGAGGAGAAATTATCAAAAAAACAAATATGCACTTTGTTTGTTCCTTCAAATAAGGAGTTGGTCGACGTTCTTCACCAAATCAGTTTCTTCCTCTTTTTTAGATATTTGTACCAAGCTGGGAATGATCGACAAATATGCTCCAGCTTGAGGGGGAGTGTTAAAGCCCAAGATCAAAATTCCGCATAATGGCTCATTGTAGTTTTCCTCCTTGTATTTAGTCTCGCATCTTCAAATGTGCATACCACTTCCTCTACTACTCTATATAAAGAGGGGAGCTCTCACATAATTAATTATATTTTTTGGAATAATAAATTATTTTATTTCAAACTCTCACAATGACCAACTACCAAAAGTTCTCTGCTCCACAACAAGTGATTTTTTGATAAACCATTCTCGCATTGGTCATCCTTGTCAGTCAATCTTAAAGCAGTTAGTTCCATCTTTATCTTATTCTTCTTCACTTGAATGTGTTGCATGGGAAATTGGATGAACCTTTTGATCTAATCCATTCTGATGTTTGGGGGTCATGCCACATTGTGTCTAATCATGGTTTTCGATACTTTGCTATATTCATTGATGATTATTCTCATGTGGCATGGATATACTTGTTAAAATCTATAATTGAAGTTTTTGATGTCTTTAAATCATTTGATACTAAGGTACAAAACCAGTTTGATACCAATATCAAAACACTGAGAACTAATAATGCAAGGAATTATTTTAATAACAAATTTGATATCTTTCTTAAAACCTTTTGCAACACGCATCAGTCTTCCTGTCCCTATACACCTGAACAAAATAGTATTTCTGAAAGAAAGAACCGATATCTATTGGAAGTCACCACTCTATCTTGTTTCATATGAATCTTCCATCACATTTTTGGGATGATGCAACTCTCACAGCGTGTCATCTCATTAATCACCTATCAAGCACTGTCTCAGGGGGGAATTCCTACTCCAATTTATTTCCCTATCAATCTCTTTTTCCCCTTCCTGCACGTGTTTTTGGGCGTACTTGTTTTGTGCATAATCATCAACCTGGATTATCTAAGCTAAACCTTAAATCTACCATGTGTCTTCTTGAGGTATACTTGTAATAAAAAGATGGTATACTAAAGAATTTGATAAAGTTTTTGTCTCCGTTGATGTTACATTTCATGAAAACACTCCTTGATGCTCCGGTAAAACCTCAAACTCTTTAAACTGATTTTTCGATTGATGAAAATGATGCTCTTTGTGTTGAATCTTCTCTTGTTAATTCGTGTGCCTCAACAGCTCTATGTACTTCAGATATTGATAATCACTTAATTGAGCAACAAGCTCTGGTGGCAGAAAATCAAGATGCAGGGTCCTCAGTCATAGACTCATAGCAAAACATTCACCTACTCTAGACCCAAATCCAATTCATACTGATCTTGGCCTTCCAATTGCTCTTCGTAAAGGTGCCTGTACTGTTATGCCTCTTTCTCCTTCATCAGATTATGTTACATATGCTATAATATCTCCATCTTATCGATCATTCGTTGTTGTTGTTGTTGATTCCTATGTTATTCCTTCTTCTATAATTGATGGAGGAAAGCTATGGAAGAACAAATGTTAACGTTGCGCTTGAATAATACTTGGAAGCTCATCAGTTGCCTAAAGGAACGTAAGTAGTTGGTTGCAAATGGGTTTAATGTAAAGCTTCATCCAGATGGATCATTTGCTCGTTTGAAGGTCAAGCTTGTTGTCGAGGATAATTTTCAAGCCTATAGAGAAGATTATGATGAAAAAAATTCTCGCGTGGCCAAGATGACATCCATCACTTATAGCAGCAAACAATTGGCATTTGCATCACCTTGTTGTAAAGAATGCATTTCTTCATGGTGACTTGAAGGAGGAAGTTTACATTGAACAACCACTAAGTTTTGTTGTTAATGGGGAGTCTGGCAAAGTTTGCAAGCTTCAGAGATACTTATATGGTCTCAAACAATCTCCACGTGCTTGGTCTGGTAAACTAACTAGTATTGTTCAGGCTTTTAAGCTATGCTGAAGTAGAAGTGACCATTCAGTTTCCTTTAGAAATATGTAGGTTGCACGATCTTGATTGTATATGTTGATGATGATGATGATTCATCATCAACATATACAATCAAGATCTTGCAACCTACATATTTGATGATATGATATTGTAATTACTAACGATGACGCAAAAGTTACTACTGAGCTGGAAACTTATAATCAAAGGAAATTCAGCACTAAAGACATAGGAGAGTTGAAATACTTTATTGGCATTGAGGTATCATGTTCTTCCCCACCGAGAGATATTTATATCACTCAAATAAAGTATGTGCTTGATATGCTCAAGGAAATAAAAAAATTCTAAGTGTAAGCCTATTGACTCACCTATGGATCCTAATATGAAACTATATCTAGTCCATGGGGAGCGACTAATTGATCCAATACAATATCGTATATTGGCCGAGAAGCTTAATTACTTGATGGTGACAAGATCAGACATTTCTTTTCCTGTTAGCATAGTTAAACGGTTCATGACAGATCATAGAGATCACATTGGAATGTTGTGAGGCATATTCTTTGCTATCTGAAAAACATGTCAGGGAAAGGTATTATATACAAGAAATTTTAGGAATTCTGATGTTGCAAGGTTTGCTAATATAGATTGGATCGCCAAGTGATTGGAGATCAACTACAGGTTTTTGTGTATTTGTTGGAGGGAATTTAGTCTCATAGAAAAGTACAAAAAACAGAGTGTAGTCTCACATTCAAGTGTTGGATCAGAATATCGGTTCATGGCTAACACTACAGGTGAGCTGGTGTAGATAGGCTTTCTGCTGAGAGAACTTGGTTATGAGTCCAAAGGGCAAATAAAATTTTATTGTGATAGTAAGGTCGTTATATATATTGCAAACAATCTAAATTTTCATGAACGAACTAAGCACATTGAAGTTGATTTATCTAAGAAAAGGTAGAAGAAGGGACTATTGATATAATTCATAAGTCGACACATTACCAATTAGGTGACTTGTTTATTAAGCCATTGGAAAGGAGTCAAGTGCAATATATTTGTAACAAGTTAGAAATGTATAATATATATGCTCTAACTTGGGGAGGAATGTTAAAGGATGATAGAGATTGTATTTCGTATTATTAGTTTAATATTATATCTATACATATGAGATAGAGACTATGTAGTGCTCTGCTCATTATCTTTCTCATATATTGCACATTCACAAGCAACCTCGCTGAGTTATAGAAGCAGAAAATATACATCAGTTTTCTAGCATATGTTCATTCAAGCAAGCTATGCAGAAGCCTTGAAGACTGATATGAAGACCGCTGTTAGTCATGCAAATAGTTCATAACAGTTTTCATAGATTAGGAATCACCACAAATCAGGAAGCACAAACAATATCCTTCTACTAATTCATATGTTTCAACTCTTCACACTAATTGGTCACTACAGTCTGCTTCAATACGGGTGCAAAACTACCGGAATGACGGTAAAATCACGGCACCTATCCAAACAGTAAATTATTGTTGATAGATATTAGGGGAATGATACTAGGTTAGAGCTCGGCCGTTTGGGGTTATAGGACAAACCGGTGATGAGCACGTGAGAGCTGCAGTGTTTGCAGTAATAGACGAAGAGATCGGACTCGGGGCCGCCTGGCGCCGCATCCTCGCTCGAGTAAGTGTGCGTCGTCCTTTTCGGCATAGTACGCTGTGGGGAGACGACGGAGGTAGAAACAGCGCTCAAGAAACCGATATAGCGAGCGAGAAGAAGGTAGTTAAGAGCCCAGAGTTCACCGGGGAAATTTTTGGCGTGGAGCCTTTTCCGAAGCAAAAATTATGACGGGGTATCTTGGCGGATTGCACCCCAGAAAATACATGTTTTGTCAAATTTTATCTTAAAATTTTAAATATAGCATTCTGCACCCTCTAATTTCATTATTTTGGTAGATTGCACCCCAGGTCATTTTTACCAGAGGTAATTTCGTCCGGGCTCAATCAAAAATGCTGTTTTTGCACTTTGCACCCTACATTCCTTTATAATGCTAATGGCAGCCCGAATTTTTTTAAAATTCCTTTTGCAGCCCGATTTTTTTTTAATTTCTAATCTCAACCCGACTAAAATTGTTATTTGCAGCCATAATATTAGAACATTGTTATTTGCAGCCGAAATTGCTAGCATTCTTATTTTGAGCCGAATTCTATCACATTCACCAATGTGCTGCCCGAAATTGAGATTTGCAAACATACATCCATCTTTCAGTTGCAATTTGCACCCCAAATACAAAAATATGATTACACAACCTTAAGCCATACAATGAGATAATCCAATACTAAATAAGCATACAGTTCCATATTACATTTTCCAAAACAAAACCAGTTTTAATCATTTAGATAGTCATACATTAAGACATACAAAAAAACATTCAATTAGACAACAAAGATAAAGTTGACACTCCTCCACTGCATGAAGATCACGATCATCTCCGCAACCATAAAGTTCACCGATCACATATTTCTACGTACCTGCAAATTAACACGACATTATTAATATAACGGTCCAATAAAAAATAATGATAAAAGAAATATTTGATGAATAAACTCTTACCGGTAACTTGGGATTCGTAGAAGACGTTGTTTGTTGGGTGTTGTAGGCTTCAACGCAACTTTTCTTGTTTTGTCCTCTCATCCCACAGTTGGAGCACGTGTATTTCAACCCATGTCTTTTTATTCCATATTGTTGACTTTGTAATTCATCATCTTCTTTTCTCCTAGCATGCTTTGATGGTCTTCCGGGCCTTTTCTGAGTATTCTTCCACGGAACTATTGGATTCAAATTTGCTGGTGGTCATTCCTTATATGATTTAATTGGATTTAGCAAGTGTTCATATGCTCTCGTAAACTATTTCTTCTATACAAATGCTCGACATAATCTTCAACTTGTTCTCTCCGGTAGAATATGCATGATGTTGCATGCACACAAGGAATACCGGTTAGATCCCAACGCCTGCAGCTACAGCTTCTAGCATTCAAATCAACAGTCCATTTATCTCCTATCCACCATTCAACTTCAAATCTGTGATGTCCATTCCACACTAAAATGTTGTGCGCATTTTTTTTATTTTTTTCCCAAATTTGTTGTATGGAATGACATATCTCTCCATTAAACTTGCAGGTCACATTATCTCTTTGCATGTGAAGCCGCTTCATTAGCAAAACCCTTATAGTCTCCAACATTGTAATTATTGGCTTATCCCTAGCTTTTAGAATAACTTTGTTAAAAGCTTCACAAAAACTGTTTAATAACATATCGCATTTAGGCTAAGTACTAAAATGAGATTTTGCCCAATGTTTTTCATCTCTTTGTTTAACCCATTCGTAAGTTTTTTTATCGCAAGCTTTCAACTTCTCCATTTCATTGTTGAAGTCCACTATCCTAGTAGCGGATGCAGCTTTCCATGGCATATCTTTTAGTTGCAACCCTCTATGTTTTTGTTTGAAGTTATTATACATATGACGCAAACAAAAATTATGTTCCGCATTTGGAAGTAGCTCTTCAATAGCTTTCAATAGCCCTTTTTGTTTGTCTGAAATAATAGACCACTTGTAAGAATTTTCAATACATAAATCTTGTATTAGCAGATTAACAAACCATTTCCAAGTTTTTGTATTTTCCTTTAAAACAACTGCATAAGCAATAGGGTACATGTTGTTGTTACCATCAACGCCAACAGCGCATAACATTACTCCACCCATTGATGTCTTCAAATGAGTCCCATCCAATCCAATAATAGGCCTACATCCTGACATGAAACTTTTCTTCAAGGCACCCCAACAAATATATAGTCTTTTAAATATACATGTTTGGGAGGCTACATAATGCTTACATTTGATCTTAATTGTTGTGTCCGGATTGGTCCTATAAATTTCTTCAAAGTAATCTCATAACTTTGTATACTGTTCCAATTCCGTTCCACTAATCATTTTTGCAGCATATTTCTTGGCTCTATACATCTTCCATATACTAAGTGATGTTTTGTTATCCCTTTGCATAATTTCCTGCATGGAAGAAGTTGGCAACTCTGGGTTGCTCCTAATGTTGTGCTCATATTTCTTAGCAAGAAACATAGAGCTACAATATTGAGAACTTGAAGCTCTATAACAACTATGCTCTCCTTTAATTGTCTTGACTATAAATGTTTTTTCATTTTTAGACATGAAGGAAGCAAACATAACTCATCCACAAGCGCATGTCACCTGAATCTTGTCACTACAATTTTTAGTAAATTTGAGCGGCTTTCCTTGTTTAGTAGTGTGTAACCTCACTGCATCCCTAAAGTCTGAAGGCGTATTAAAACACATGTCAACATCAAACTCAAATCAGAATTGCCTGCGTCTCCATCATAAATGTGAAACTCACGACTTTTCCCTTTCTATGGCTTCGAAGATGACTGACTAACACGGTCTTTTAAATGAATCCCAACGTTTGTACTCAAGGGTTGATTTAACTGTACTCTTTCACCAACTATTTCAATCTCATCCTCTAAAATGTTATCAAGTAACAAGTCCTCTAACTCAAACTCGTTGTCATTCAAATCATCATCACTAAACTCACTGTCAGATTGCTCGCCCATGTATTCTGATTCACTACTACTATCCACATCAACCCCCTCTTCGGTATAATTTTCGTCAACCAACAAATTATCCCATTCCACATCTACGAGAATTTCCATTGCTTAACTCAAATTAAAATTATGCCTACAAAAATAAGACCATAGATCACACACACAACTTATAAACTCAGAAATGTGAAGAAAAAGAGGGGAACCTAGGATTATACCTTTGTTGAAAGCAACGTTTGACTGATGTTGCTCAAATCTGCAGTGGAAATCACTCACTTGGAGAGAACAAATGCCTGGAATAATGCAAGGAAATAATGACAATGCTGATGTAAGACCCCTATTTTTGCAAAAACTACCGGGTCTTAGGCCCAGAACCGCCGTTTTGCGGTGACACCCTCGTTCGGGAAGGTCGCCACTACAAAACGCCGATCCTGGCGGCCAAATCGATCACGAAGAAGAGAGTATACATGAACAAATAAGAAGCTCAAGTCCACAATCACATGAATTATAAACCACAAAGGTAAATGTCCACAGTTATAACTGAATAAAAGACTACAATAGTAAAGGTACAATAAATAAGGGGCTCATGCCCTGTACATCATAACCTCACTACAAGATCACTCGCGGAAGCTAACTACTAATCACTCACTGATCCTGAAACCTGTGCTCCTGTACTAGACTGGTCCGCCTCCGTCTGCACCGGCCTCTGGTGTTGCTGCGTCTCCTCGATCTCCTAAAATGATATGGTCCACCGACCGTTAGTCAAAAAGACTAAGCCTTATGTTCCCCACCCCACCCCCAGTGGCTCTTAGGCACCGTGCGGGAGGATGAAGCGGAGGACAGCAAGAGATATGACAAAGAGCAGGTGACAGTGGTACAAGAAATGTTTCTACACTACACATGCGTATATATATAACTGAAGCAGAAAAAGGGCATAGTAAAAGCAGGTAAAGAATAAATAAAGTGCAGTAAGTAAAGAAAAGTAACCATTGATTTATAGGGATTACCCCTATAGACCAAGGGGTCGCTTTGCAGGGCCTATCGTATAAGAAGTCTCATAACCGACTTATACGATAGGGGTAGGGGTTGAATGCAATGTTTATGCTATGACATGCAAAGTATGATGTTATGCTATGTTCATACAAGTGCAACTCACTCACCACGACTCTATGCACATAGACCTTTAGTTACCCCTTTTTGGAGCGAGCTAGACTCCCAGGATACTCCCGTAGTGGCAAACGGGAGCGGTGGGTTGGGCCTCGCCCACCTCTAGGTTGGTATTCACACTACCTAACCTAGACCTATCGTATGCCTCAACGCAAAACCCGCGGAGCATCTGCGTACTCTTACTGGCTGAACCACCAGACTTTCAAGGCTAAGTGTAAATACCACACTTGCCGAGTCAACGTATTGACGTCGGTGTGAACGATCATCCAATACCAAAGACCCACCACCTTCAATGCACATGCAACATGTTTTACTACCTACCTCCGAGCCATAAGCTCCCCGGGCTAACCTGCCTGCCATCCACAACCATCTCTGAGCCACAAGCTCACCGGACTAACCAGTCCGCTTTTACAACTACCGAGCCTACAGCTCGTAGCACCAAACACACTTTACCATCTATAATCCTTCTTGTTGACCATCATACCTTCTCAACTAAACTATATAAACCTCATATCTCCCATCCCTCCTAAGGATCCACTTGATTCTCAAATTTCACAGTTTTACTATACGCAGACCAAACTAATTATATGAAGCTCACATCTATAGGCACTCCAATTATTCATCCAACTGACCCAAGCTATTTACTGGAGGTCTATCATAATGTTAGAAGATTAATTCCAGAGAATCATATTTTCCCAATATTATTAATAATTAAAACATTTTTTTCCAAAATACAACTTCCTAAGGTTTGAACTACAAGTGCACTTTTCTGACTTCCAATGCCTGCCAAACTTTTTACATAACTCAAGGGTACCTAATAATCAGTACATATGAATTTGTAGGAAATTCTAGCAAGGTTTACTATTATTACAAATTCCAAAGCCCATTAAATTTCAATTATTTCCAAAGGTGGTACCCTCATATGAACTCCAAACCTTATGCAAATTTATACAGAGGTGATTCATACAAAAATATTTAGCCCTACAAAATTTGACCATATTCCATAGAGGTTACATTTGTAATTTTCACAAAAGACATATTTGCAATTAATTCCAAATTGAACTAGAAGTACCAAAAATATCAATCCAAAAATTATGAGAAAATTACTGCAGGTTCATAATGGTATGAAATGACATCCAACAAAGTTTCATGAAATTACAGAAAACTAACACCCTAAAATTAATCATCCCAAAAATTGCCAACAATAAGAATAATTATAATTTGGACCTCCAAAAGTCTTCCAATGGTTCTAATAGAATCTCCAGGATTAATAACATCAAAACTAAGTTGGTGACAGAAGTTGGTTAATCCCTAGGCATTAATCTTTCCTAAATCCCAAAAACCTAAATATTTACAAATCTACCCAAGAATTTATTCCCTAGAGTTGGCAACTCCAAACCCCACCAATTTCTCATAGGAGAACTCTATGGTCACCATGAACATCTCCCCAAAATTTTAGGTCAAACCATAAAGGTTTGACCCTTCTTCCTTCATTGACCTCTAAATGCACCCCTTAGGGTTTACCCTAGGATTAGGGTCCATACTTCCCCAAATCCACCCAAACTTCTTGTGAGGGTGTTATATCACTCATAGAACTCAGAGGAGTTTATTACACTCCTCTCCAAGGACAAACACCCCCATGTCCTTTACAACCCTACAAATCCCCACTAAGGGACCTACCCTAGGGTTCTAGGGCTACCCTACACCAAACCACCCCAAACTCCATTGGAGGGTGTGTTATGCCCTAAAAGGTCAGTGGCCAAAATATCAGCTTCTGTTGAGGTGATTTGACCACTCAAAATACCAAGGGGGTGATTTACCCTAAATAGCCATTTATGGGTCAAACTAGGGCTGAGTAAAATCCTAACCAAAACACCTCCAAATGAGGTGAAATTTTAACCAGGGGTTTATCATGACCCTAAGAACACCTCACCAAAATTTGGTGGAGTTTGGAGGTCATTTGACCCTCCAAATAATTTATACATTGATTATTAAATTTTTACAAAAACTTTAGGAAAATATCCTCCAAAAATTCTGATTTTTGGATATGTCCTATATATACATAAGAATAGCCTACACCCCAAATCTCAAGTCATTTGAAGTTCTGGATTGATGTGGGCATCCACTCAAAGTTCAGTCAAACCTTGCACTAAAATGGGTGCTGAGGTCAAACCTGACCTCCTAATGAGATGAAATTAATTTTGAAATAAACTTTTGGCCAATACCTACAACTTTTATATTGAACATTTTCTCTGAAATGGCCTCTAAATAATTTCTATAATTAAATCTAGAATCAGCATATAACTAACATTATTAGTTCATATTTATTAATTTTCTGATTTTGTTTATTAAGCAGGATCGGACGGCTCTCCCGTCGTCTTCCCCGACGCGCCTACGGCCAGATTTCGTCGCGCCTGGAGCGACTTTGATCTTGATTTCCTGGCCACCTGAGCGCCGCCCCGGCCAACCAACGCCACCACCACCTCCGTTGAGGTGGTGGCCGACGATGAGAGGTGTTTGATCGGCCGGAGGTGGCCGGAATCGGGTTCTGGAAGAGGAAGCCCAACCCGATCTACGGGAGGCTTGGCTGGTTCGATTCACGGCCAATTGGCCACGAATCGAGCCGCCGGCGATTGAGATCTACACCACAGAGGTTAGGGAGGAGAACCAGACCTTTAGACGGGCTTGGCGGTGAGTGTGGTGGTGGTGCGCCATTGCCGGCGAGCTCCAAGCTTTTCCTTGCCGATTCCGTGATTCTCCACCAAAAGCATTGATGTAAGAGTTGATTTCGACTGCCATCCGCCTTTTGAAACTAATGGGGGGGCCAATTTAATGGGAGGAGGGCTCCATTAAGAGGTCATCAAGTGACCCTTCCTCTCCCCCATGGCCGGCCACCCTTATGCCTCCCCCCTGCCTTCAATTCCTCCAGAAAACTCCTGGAATTCCCTCCACATTCATCAGGGGAGATGAAAGGGGTCATCAATGGGGATTTCAAGGGGTGTATCCCCTTAATGGCCATGAACACCACCTTCTCTCTCCTCCAAATTGGGGAAACCCCCCATTTTCTCTCTCCTAATCACCATGGCCGATTTTTCCACTCTCTCATGTGTTTAATGTCAGCCTCCCAGGCTGGTTGACCACTCAATTGAGCTAGCCCAAAGGGATTGGGCTAGGTTTAAGGGATTTGACCTAATTTGGGCAAGTTTGACTTTTGGTCAAATTGGCCAATTGGGTGACCCTAGGATGGGGCTTTTGGGTCCATTGGATTCCAAATTAGGTTTAGAAACTACTGGTGGGGTCAATTTGGTCACATGAGCCTTAGTTGACCCATTATAAGTTGATTTGACCAAAACATGCTAAGTTGACTTTGGTCAAATTGAGCCCTAGGGTTGACCCAGTCATGGGGCTTTTTGTTCCACTGGGTCCCCTATGATATGGAAACACTATGGGTAGGGTCAATTTAATATGGTGGTGGTCTATTAGGGCACTTAGTGAAGAATTGCCATTTTGACCTCAAAAGGGCATTTTGGTCAATTTGTACCCCTGGTGGTCCCATGATGGGGCTTTTAGGTCTACTAGGTCTCTTATGGTGTTTTAGACCTAGATGTGTGGTCAATTTGGCATGGTGAAGGTCAATTGACTATTTTGACCAATTTGGGGTTAGGGTTGACTTTGGTCAATTTGGCCTCTTTGGTTGACCCAAATGGGTCCTTGGTGCTCTAAGGGAACCCCTAAAGGGTTAGGTATGCTATGGTTGAGTCAAAGGGTCATGGTGAGGTCCTAAAGTCCAACCCTAGGCTTGTTAACTGGAAATTGCTATTTGCAGACCAAGGTGCTCTTCTCCTTCAAACCTAAGGCCAAGTGATCTCTTCAAGCTTCCTAGGGTTTTGTCATGACCTAGTCATGACAAAACCACTCTAGGGGTCTAGTTGTTTGGGGGATGTTACAACTGAAATCGAACAAACCTAAAATCTGTTGAAATCGAACGAAGTAGATACTTACCGCCTGGAATCAAAAAGCTGACTGTGAGATCTTTAAGAAATCAGTAGCGCAAGAGGTAGGCTGACCACTGGAAGAAAACGCCGACCAATGGAAGAAAATGAGGGAAGAAAGAAATGTCGGTGCTAACCACTGGAAGAAAACGCCGATGGATCGAAACGTCGATGGAAGAAACGCCGACATATTGGGTCTCGCCGGAGTGCAAGAGGTAGGCTGAGATGGCTCGGAGACGATATCGGAGGGCGAGAGGGAAACTGGAAGACGGCGTAGGCTCGGTCGGAATGAGCGAGGATGAGAGCGTGCCCTAATTATTACCGCTGAGTGAGCCCGGACGAAATTACCCCTGGTAAAAATAACCTGGGGTGCAATCTGCCAAAATAATGAAATTGGGGGGTGCAGAATGCTATATTTAAAGTTTCAGGGTGCAATTTGCCAAAACATGTATTTTCTGGGGTGCAATCTGCCAAAAAGCCACCAGACGGTGAATGTGCATAGTAATGTATAAGCTTTATTTAGGAGAAATATTTAGGTGTAACGCGTCATTTTTTTGGTGCGGGATATTTAGCTGCACTAAACACACGGTGATCAAAAAGATATTTACGTGGGAGCAAATAGAGTCATATGATCTTGATTCTAATGGCAAAGATGATCTGTGAAAATATGCGGTCGTATTTGTATAATACGATCATATTAAATACTGGCCGTATTTTAGATCAATCATGCGTGAAAAATCGTGCTAGCGAAAATAGACGACAGGATCAGAGGGTCCGCACCGTGATCTTATGTGTGTTACTCGAAACAACATTTTAGTTCGTTCATGAACGTCTTACCTTACCTAAGAAACTCCATTCGCTTTTGTGTTCAAAACTAGTTTCTTTTTTAGGTGGTGGTCCTAACAGTTGTCATGTCAAACATGCATTCTATGACAGTTGCATTTTTGTCCAAACTCGATGTAGCAAAAACGTCGCACCAAACGGAGCCTTAATCTCCACAGAGATCTGGGAGATCCCCATGGAGATCACCCGGATGGTCCGGGGACACCGGATTCAAAAACTTCGCATTGTGAAGACAGTTTTTCAATCCGTATCCCGACCAGCATCCGGGTGATCGCGCCTTGATTGTTCCTACCAGTGTTTGACGAGCTCCTGATTTTTCTGGTCCCGCGTGGGTTGAATGTCATGCGCGAGTTCCTGATTGGTCCCAGACGATCACTTTCGGAACGGTACTCAGACCTAAAAATCTCTCGTGATGATATCGCGCCTCTCGCATAGTACTAATATCTTTAAGTCCTTAAAATCATTTATGATATCTTGCTTATGTTACAAATATTGATGGAAATAACTTTATCTTGGTCAACTTCATTTGGTTCATCGATTTCAATGGATTCTCTAATGGCGAAAAAGGCGTCATTCAAGAAATGCTCAAAATATACTCAGGCGGTGTTCGCAGCGGTTCGGGGAACCTCTTTTTAATCTCTTCGGTGATCTTCAGACAGAAATTAACCACTTTTCTTTAATCTATATTACAAAAATTAATATATTATGCGTACTATTCTCATCAGCTGGTGTTGAAAATAGATAAAATGAAGTATTTTCTTTTCCTTGATAAGTGTAGTGATTTAACTTGTAAGTACATGGTTGATGGAGTATGAAGTTATTAATGTGATATCAATAAAAACAAATAATGGAACATTGAAACTATTAGAGTCAATTTGTTTGGATGACATTGGTTTCAAGAATTGGTTTCCGAGTCAATTGGCTACGATTTTAACGCAGAATTGTCCATTGAGCTCAAAGTCATCGATATTCAATTTAGCATAAAAACCCAGTGACCGTATGTTTAGGCCTCGCCATCGATTTTGAGATCGAGTATTCAATGAACTTCGAACTTAGCACGTTTTTGGTCGGGATCACTTTTTCGCTCGTGCGCCCTTTTTTGCCAGGGCATCCTTTTTTCACCCGAGCGCCCTTTTCTCGCCCGGGCATCTTTTTTCGCCCTGACGCCCTTTTATCTCCCGGGCGCCCTTTTTTCGCCATGACACCCTTTTATCTTTCAGGCTCCCTTTTTCCTCCCGGACGATGTTTTTCGTTCGGCCACACGTTTTTGATTAAAGAGTTATTGACTATAATAAAAAAGATATGAGAGGTTATACACTTATTTCTAAATATTTAGGGGATTATTAACTTTGGTAAGCAAGATAAGGGGAGTTATACACCTATTATTAAAATAATGGGGTTATTGAGTATGACGTAAAAGATATGGAGGGTTATCAATAATTTACTCTTATATATATGAATTTTTTTTGAATAATTGTGTACTCCGTCCACACAGAAAAAAATTTCTACGTTCGCCACTGCTCACCGGGTACTCGCCACCCCCACGCAGCTCGCCTCTCTCAAGCGAGCAGGCCTAGAACTGTCTGGACTCACACATTTAGGTTGTGGTCTTTTTTCCCCAACTCTTGCAGTAAGTAATTATGAATTTAACCATAGTATACTAAAATTTATTCATATCCTAATTTGTGTTGAAAAAAACTATTTTTTTCTCGTAAATACTGTGATATTAAACAGTACTTGAAGTAATACTGTTAAAACTGACAGTATTTATTTCAAAACGAATGTAAGGTTTGTGGACTTATATGAAATTGTTATTTTACCGATTTCTTGAATTATCAGTAATAATGTAATTGGATATTGGTCCATAATACTGTGATATACTCAAGTATTACAACTTACACTGTTTAAATTGACCGTATTGAAACGAATTTGATAGTTTTCTTCAATTTTAGAATAATTATTCAAATGGTTTTTGAAGATTGTTTGCATGATTAAGTAATTGTGAATTTACTAATACTGTCCAAAATACGGTAATAGTTAGCAGTATTTGAAGTAATACTGTTTAAACTGACAGTATTTATAGCAATTCGAAAGTAAGGCTTGTGCATAGATATGAAATTGTTAATTTGATGATTTATTAATAGTCCATTTTTAAATTAAATTTATGGATAGTATACTAAAAATAATTGTGGTAAAGGCATTAGTTTACAATTTCCCCAACACATGCAGTACGTCAATATGATTGGACACTAATACACTAAGATATTCGTTGTGTAATATAAAAGTTACTGTGCTAATTTCTAATAATTAGCCGCAATATAACTTTATATTTGAACATAATACTGTGATATTTAAGAGTCTTTCAACTTATACTGTTTACAGTAACAGTATTTAAACGAATTCGATAATTGTCTTCAATTGTAAGGTTAATAATACTAATTTATTATATTACTTAATACTAATACTACACTTGCAGCAATATAAAAGGGCTTCAGTCAAGAATACCAAATCTTTAACAAGCCACATTACATCTGATAGCGTGAAATACTTGGATATGCTTCTTATATCAATTCATATTGATGGCCACTGAGCATTACTAGTTGGTAACATGAAGGATGAAGTTTGGGAGTTTTATGACTCCTTGCTAGACGGAAGGCATATGAGGAACCTGGACGAAGTGGTAATAATAACATGTCTATAAATATCAATTAGGTTACTTATAATTCTACTATTTCTGAACATTTTTTTTAAGCTTCAATGCATATACGATGATGTTGGAGACTGTCTACCTGAAAAGGTTATTGAATGACCTATCCAGCCTGTGTGTGAAGTTCCTACGCAAGATAATGGGAATGAGTGTGGAGTTTTTGTGCTAATGTATATGAAAACTGTGCTTAGTTGGGCGAAGACTTGTTGGAGTAGAAAGAAAGGTTGGCCAAAAAAATGTCAGCCTTTCGTGCAGAAATAACGGCTGAAATAATCAAGACATTTTGTTCATTGAAAGACTAGTATGGTGGTCGAGACAATTATAATTTTAGTGCGTAGCTCTTTTTGAACAATGCCTTTAATGTTATGATCTTGCAAATTTATTAAGCTAAATGTTGTCGTTAAATAGTGTAGATATTTTCAAAATACTTTGTTGATACTATCAAACTTCACAAAATCCTATTTGAGATGGAGTAAATGGTGGTAATATACTGCTGATTTCTATGTGCTGGTACAAACAAAATTAAGTTTTTTTCTTGGTGAATTTACCATATTGTTGAATCTGTTGTGATGATCTTGTTTGTGTCACTCAACTTTTTTTCAATTTATGTGGGTAATGTTCAATATTGTCGGATTACCATAAATTCTGACAATTTATCGTAAATTCTGTGAAGATAGAACTAATTTTGTTAATCCCACAGTATTACTGCTCTACGAATGTACGAAATACTTACAGTATATTGCTATCTTCAACACTGATATACTGACAGTATATCACAATCTTCACAGTATTATTAATGATAGTATATAAGAGCTAAAGAAATAAAAAAAAATTGACAGTTTATCAGACCTGAAAAAACCCATATTATAGGTCTTATGTACTGGCAATGATTTTTTGTACAGTATTACTGCTCTAAGCTACAGTATTTAGCTTAATTGTCACAGAAATAGTTTGATGTTATGAGTTTGTGAGTCAAATAAGTATGATTAATTCTAGACGTTTATCGCAAAAAGATTGTTGATTTCACTTCACTTGTTCACTACTCTCGGATTAGCAATAATACTGTCAATATTACATACACATTGTGAAGATACCTATAATACTATCAAACGTTGCCAGCATTATAGAGAAATTAATAGAACAATCATCAGTAATACTGTCTGCTGGTTTAAGTACCTATACATATCATGAATACATTAAAATTATAAAGGAATATTAATAGAGAAATCATCATTGATAGACAATTCATCAGTTAGCTCCACAGAAGTTGGTGTTGCTAGTGAATTAGAGTCCCCGTAATTTTGGTCCATTTGTAATTCATGATCTTGAACTCTCATTGGTTCTTTATCCTTTGCAGCTCGACTCCGCTCTGTATGACATTATAAAATGTAAGAAACCTAATCATAACATTGAATTTGAAAATAAAAGTATTTAGAAAAAATTACTTGTTTTTTCGAAGAAGTCTCCCAAAAATTCTTCAAACATGTATTAGGCCTTCCTTTAGGTCGCTTAGAAGGTGGATCCTTGAGGAGGTTTGTCCTTTTGTAATTTGAGGGAGGGATTCCCTTCTTAATCATCTCATCATAATTCACCATTTCCTCTGTAAGACCCCATTTTTTGTTTGCAAAAACCACCGGGGTCTTAGGTCCAGAACCGCCGTTTTGCGGTGACACCGTCCACCAGGAAGGTCGACACCACGAAACGCCAATTCTGCCGGCCATCTCGATCATCAAGAGACATAAGAAGTAAGTAAAGGAGGACATAAGTGTCCAAGTCCACAAATAATATAAAGAGGAATCGCAGCATAACATTGTCCACATCACAACAAACTAAATGTAAAAGTAATCAAAAGTACGGAAAAGTAAAGCGGGCCTTAAGCCCAGTACATCATAGCCTCACTACAAGGTCACTCATAAAGTAAAACTAAAGCTAATCGTCACCGTCACCGAAACAGAAGCACCCAAACTAGTCTGACCCATCCCTGCTGACTTTGTGCTCCACTGGTGCTGCGACACTGAATGCTTCTTCTCTTTTGGCTGCGGTCACTGCCTTGCAATCCACGTCTACGTCTTCACCTTCGGCCTCCTGGTCGCTGAGCTGGTGGGGTTCCACCCATATTGGGCATCTGACTCGAGTGTGTCTCGGCTGGTGACAATGGTAGCATGGCCATGGGGCCCACCCTGTCAGATCCTGCTGCACCTGTTTCTCTCCCATTCAGTATGCCTAAAATATGGTGGTCAAACGACCGTCAGTCAAACTAGACTCAGTCAACAATCCTCCACCCCTAAACCCGTGGCTCCTAGGCACCGAGCGGGGAGGAGTGAAAACGAGGACCAAAGGCAGAGTGGAAACAAGCAGGTGACAACTATCCTAAAGAAAGTACGGTAACAAGGTATTGTAGAGTAAATGATGAAAACTAATATGAGTAAGATAGAGTGTAACAACAAGTAAACAGTAACGAATAGTAAGTTATGACAGTAGAGAAAGTAAGTAAGAAAAGTAACCATTGATTTATAGGGATTACCCCTATAGACCAAGGGGTCGTTTTGCAGGACCTATCGTATAAAACGTCCCATACCATTTTATACGATAGAGGTAGGGGTTGAAATGCAATGTTTATGTTATGACATGCAAGGTATGCTGTTATGCTATGTTCATACAAGTGCAACTCACTCACTACGACTCTATGCGCATATACCTTCAGTTCCCCCTTTTTGGAGCTAGCAAGACTTCCAGGATACTCCCGTAGTGGCAAACGGAAGCGGTGGGTTGGGCCTCGCCCACCTCTAGGTTGGTATTCACACTACCTAACCTAGACCTATCGTACGCCTCAACGCAAAACCCGCGGAGCATCTGCGTACTCTTACTGGCTGGACCACCAGACTTTCATGGCTAAGTGTAAATACCACACTTGCCGAGTCAACGTATTGACGTCGGTGTGAACGACCGTCCAATACCGAAGACCCACCACCTTCAATGCACATGCAACATGTTCTACTACCTACCTCCGAGCCATAAGCTCCCCGGGCTAACCTGCCCGCCATCAATAACCTTCCGAGCCATCGGCTCGCCGAACCAACCCGTCCGTACCTACAAACACTACTGAGTCACAAGCTCACCTGACTTAGCAATCCGCTCTTACAACCACCGAGCCTACTGCTCGTAGCCCCAAACCAGCTAAACTCCCGGAACCACGGGGTGTGGGTGAGTGTGTTATTAAATTATTATTGTATAACATTTTACTCTTACAGTTTATGGTTAATCTTGGACTTCCCGAGGGTTACCCTGTAAGGGGCTCGCTACGGTACTAGGAACTATAATGGGATGACACCCCAAAGCTCCCATTCTCCAGACACTTAATATTATTAGTTACTACCCATAAGAAAACTCTTCTTAATGTTTCACCTGAATTAAGCCTAAGTGCTTTGACACAATAAGAAAAAGACGATCTTTCGTCAATCCCAAGATGACCTACCCCAAGGATGGCACCCCACCACCCTAGGACTCATCAAACCCTAATTAACTCCAAGGATCCTCACATAGTCATATTATCACCAATAAACACTCACAACTCCAATCACTACACTCCAAATTGACCCATAACCCCAAAATTGCTAAATTGCTAAATGCAGATCATCCTTACTGTTTTGATGCACATGAAGGGAGGTACATTAAATAATCAACTCACTGACCCAATATTTTTATTGGGGGTCCATGCTACTTATTTAAGATAAATTCCAGAGTTTCATAATTTTCCCAACATTATTAATATTTAAAGCAATTTTCCAAAAAATACAACCTCCTAAGGTTTGAACTACAAGTGAACTTTTCTGACTTCCAATGCCTACTAAATTTTTACATAAATCAAGGGTACCTAGTAATCTGTAAATATGAATTTTCATGATTTTCCAGCAAGGGTTGCAATTATTAAAAAAATTCCTGAACCCATTAATCATCAATTATTTCCAAAGGAGGTACCCTCATATGAACTCCAAACCCTATGCAAATTTTTACAGAGGTGAATCATACTAAAATATCCAGTCCTACAAATTTTGACCTCATTCCAGAGAGGTTACATTTGTAATTTCCACAAAGGTCATATTTGCAATTAATTCCAATTTGAACTAGAAGTACCAAAAATATCAATCCAAAAATTATAAGAAAATTACTGTGGGTTCATAATGGAATAAAATGACTTCCAGCAAAGTTCCATAAATTTACAGAAAGCTAGCATCCTAAAATTAATCATCCCAAAAATTGTTAACAAAAGAATAATTATAGTTTGGACCTCCAAAAGTCTTCCAATGGCTCTAATAGAATTTCCAGGGAATAATAGCACATATATCATATTGATGACAGAAAAAGAGTTATCCCCTAAGTGTTAATCACTCCTAAAACCCAAAACCTAAATATTTACAAATCTACCCAAGGATTCATTCACTAAGGTATACAACCCCAAACCTCTTCAATTTCACAGGGGAGGCTTCTCTGGTCACCATTACCAACTCCCCAAAATTTTAGGTCAAACCATAAAGGTTTGACCCCTCTTCCTTCATTGACCTCTATATGTACCCCCTTGAGGTTTACCCTAGGGTTAGGGTCCATACTTCCCCAAATCCACCCAAACTTCTTGTGAGGGTGTTATATCACTCATAAAACTCAGAGGAGTCTATTACACTCCTCTCCAAGGACAAACACCCCCACGTCCTTCACAACCCTAAAATCCCCACTAAGGGACCTACCCTAGGGTTCTAGGGCTACCCTACACCAAACCACCCCAAAATCCATTGGAGGGTGTGTCATGCCCTAAAAAGTCAGTGTCCCAAAAATCAGCCTCAGTTGAGGTGATTTGGCCACTCAAATCCAAAAGGGGCTTTTTGACCTAATATAACCCTATAAGGGTCAATCTAGGATTGAGTAAAAGCCTAATCAAAATACCTCCAAATGAGGTGAAATTTTTTTCCAGAGTTCTAATATGCTCTCTAAGATCACCCACACAAATTTGCGGGAATATTGAGGTGTTTAAGACACCTAATTAAATTGTACATGATTTATTAAATTTTTCTAAAAACTTTAGAAAAATGTTTTCCAAAAATCTTAATCTCTGAACAAGACCTAGATATAGGTAATAATAGCCCACACACCAAATTTCAAGTCATTTTGATGACTGGTTTGGAGTGGGAAATTTTTCTAAGGTCTGGACATCCCTATGGATAGACCTAACTGTTGAAACCGATTTCTCGGTCTCTCGTAGAGCTCGGGGCCCTCACCGAGATGAGGGGCGGCTAGCCCTTACTGATCCCTTGAGGAGGGTAGACGGAAGATTAGGAAATTGACTAAGACCTTAGTCACAACGAGGAGGTCCCTCCACTAACCCGGAAGATCGTTGAGCGCTTCCCCTCCCAAGCCAAAGCTGAGACTCGGGCACCTTGGAGAGCTCCGGAAACGCTATCCAAAGAAAGCCTGAGGAGAGGGAAGCTGAAAATGAGATCCTCTCCAAAGGTGCCCTTAAGGTCCTATTTATAGATTTTCTGATCTGGTCTGCAAATAACAGGATTCCGCCTTTAGATTTTACTATCTGCACCCCAAATGGGTCTGCTAACAGCCAAGCTCCGCTGTTTGGAGAGGCTAAGGGCAGACCACCAAGGGTAAAATGGTAAGTTGACCCTAATGATTTATGGATAAGGGGTTGCGATGACCTTACTGTCGGAGCTCTCGCAGGCCTTCTCGCGGGTCCTGTCCGCGATATCTCTTCCGGGGGATCGCCTTGCGAGAACCTTGCTGAAGGAGTTCTCGCGGGTCCTCTCGCGAATACTGCCCGCGGCGTCTCTTTTAGAGGGTCGCCTCGCGAGGACCTCACTGCCTATTTTGGTGGTCTGCCGAGGTCTCATCGGCTGGGGGCCGATCTCGACGAGGTCTGGATCTCGCCACTCCCGTCTCGCTCGATTTCCTTACCTGGCGAATATCGGGGTTGTACACAATCCCCGCTCTTCACGAGGACTAATGTCCTCGCGAAGAATCATCCAACCCCTGATATTCGACCGCTCCCGGATGACCTGTCAGGAATCTTTGGTGGGACCCACCCCGTAGGCTATAAATATCGTCCCGAACCCCTATTGGTGCGCGCCGTTTCTTTTCTTCCCTTTCTTATTTTAGCTGCCTGGAGATGCCGATCTCCGAAGAAGCAGAGGCTCGCCTGAGGGCGATGAGAGCTGGCGGGCTACCTTCCACGACCAAGGTCCCCGCCTGGATGAACCGGCCGCCCCCCGTTCAATCGCCGAAAGTCAAGAAGGCGAAGGCGGCTCGTCGCTCCGGCGACGACTCTGTGATGCTGGACTCCTCCCCGGATGATCGCCGCCCCGATGAGGTATGAGCTACTCAAATTCACGTCAATAAATCGCTCCTCACTAATTTCTACTCGCAGGATGCTTTGCCGAGCGAGAACATTGGAGAACCCGCTGAGAGGTCTCGCAAGAGTCCACAGGCGGATCTGAACCTTGCTGGGAAAGATGTCACCGGTATGATCTTAATCTCGCATACCGTAATACTTCTGTCAACCGTATATGACCTCCGTTACTCTTTTCTTACAGTCTCGCCCCTGAAGTCCCCGACCCGCCCGTCGTCGCGGCCGCCGTCTCTGCCTCCTCCAGGTAAAATCATAGATAAGCCCGGGTTCCAGCTCCTGACGAGCGAGGAGACCGGTGGCTCCGCACCGCCAAAGATTCCCCCGACCAACAGCACAACTTATCCCGCCGGCCTGGGCAAATCTCTCTACCCACACTATGGCAATGTGTTCCAGGGCCGTCCTTCGGCTTCTCGCCCCCCTCTTGGTAAGCGTTATGGCCTCGCCGAAACCCTGCGTGATCTCACGCTCGTCATCTAACCTTGTAAAATCTTGCAGACAATGCCGAAAATCCGCATACCGATTCCGAACTGGGCGATGACGAGATGTCTCCCCTTCCTGACCAGGTGGAGGAATTCTTAGGGGATCCGCGAGATCCGGAGACGATGAAGCAGCGAGCCGTGGAGCTCTTGAGGAAGCATGGGCGAATGCTGATGGATCTCAACATGCAGGCGAGACGGGATAGGGAAGCCGCGGAGGATAGACACGCGGTCCTGATGGAGGAGTGCGCGAGGCTCCGGCAAGCGAGACAGCGCGATCAGGACGAGAACGCCACGATGCTGGAGGTGCGCATAGCGAGAATTAGAGACTACGCTTACCTCATGGACCGGGAGGGTCGTTTGGCAGAGGACTATTATAATTCTAGGGTACCGCCGAGGTCAGGGTCGCGGGGTGGCGGCCGGTGGAAATGGCTCCCCCACGATTCTCGCTAGACGTTATATTGTGACTGTAATAATCGTCGTCGTCTTTGAACGGTCTCGCCACGTTTTGCGACTCACATATTCGCCACTCCTGCTGGCTGCTATTTCTTTCGACAATAAGTATCATTACCTTTTATAGTTTCTCGCTCGCTATCAATGAATTTATTTATTTTGTTACATCGCGCTCGCGAGGACCCTCTGTTCTCGCTAAACATATTCTGCAGGGATGTCGTTTGCGCTAACCTCGTGGGTCTCCCTCGCTCGCGTACGTGATGTGATGTTTTTGTTGATACTCGTGCTCGCCGACGTTTGGACTTCCTCCCGCCCTTTTGCTTTGGCTATAAATAGGTGGTCTTGACTGGGCCAACCACCGCATTTATTCTCGATCTTCTTCTTCTGCTGCTGCAGAGCTCTCGCTCTTTCTCGTTCTCGCGTTCCTTCCTTTCTCGCAGGTTTTCCAGATGGGCGGCGACGCGGAGTCGGAGGGTCGGCGAAGGGTCGCGAAGGCCTTTGCCGAGCATAGCTTTTTTACTTGCAACTTGACTGATGAGGAGTACTTCAGCGCGGCCGCTGATTACGTCACCCCCCCCCCCTCCCCCGTTCGAGGCACGCCGCCCTAGCGAGGACGACGTGATCAACGACCCGTTGGTCGACGAGCTGGCCATTCCTACCGCCCATTTTGCGGTCGGTTTGCGCCTTCCTTTATGGCCAGAAGTTCGCCAGGTAATAATCGTTCTCGCTTACTTCCTATTTTTTTGCCACTCGAGTCTCGCTCGCCACGCGGATTAATCCTGTTCTCGTTGCCTGTTAGGTGCTCAAGCATTATGGCGTGGTTCCCGGCCAGCTCACACCTAATGCCATGGCGGTGGTCACCGCTTTCGCCTGCTACCTGCTCGAGGAGCGAATCGAGTTCAGCCTCCCGGTCTTCCGGAAGCTGTTCTCATTTCGGGCCTACAAAGATGGGACAGCCTACTTCGTGGGCACGGGCCCGAAGGTGGTTGAGACCGTCAACAAGGCCCACTTCTGGGCCCAGAAGTTCGTCGTCATCAAGGGAAACTTCGGCAACATTCCCCTCTCGCCTGTTCAACACAGCGAGACCACCTACCGGCACACCGCCCTCGGCGGCCATGACGCCCTCCTCCATCAGTTCTTCTGCAAGAAGAACTTCGAAGTCGTCTACCTCCACCGCAACCTAGACTCGCTGCCTCCGGTTCTCGCCGGAGAAGGTAAAAATCTCGCCTAATATCTTTGTCTCAATTCGCTAGCATATTATACTTATCCATATTATTGTTTTTTTTAGGCGAGCGAGATCTTCCCCTTCATCCCCCCTACGCGAGCAACCGGAAAACCGACGCTACCATGGCTCTCGCTACCATGGGGGCGGAAGCTTGCCGAGGCGTCGTCGCTCCGGCCGAGCCCTCTTCTCGCAAGAGATCGGGGGCTTCCGGTAGTCATGCTGCCCCTTTGAAATCTCCGCCCAAGAAGAAGAGCAAGAAGAGTGCGGCCTCGCTCACTCCTTCGAAAGGTAAGGAACCTCGCGAGGCCGCCTTCGATGAGTTTGACCTCACCGGCCTCTCGGTGGGCGAGGACGAAGAGCCCTGCCAGGAGGCGGTCAGGACCTCCGCCCTCCCCATCCCGGTGAACCACTACAACTTCGGGCTCGGCCAGAGGCGTCGGGACGAGACTGGTGAGCCCCTCGTCACCTGGAAGCCGGAGACCAACAGGGTGGACATTTCTTCTATCCTCCCCTCCTGGGTGGAGAAGGAGACCGTCAGTGGTCATGCCTTTGACCTCGCGTTCGCCCTTTATGGTCGCGAGGATGCGGGGTCTTATAAGGATGAGACCGCGAGGACCCTTGCTTACGAGAGCGCGAGGTCCCAGCTGCGCTCTGCCGAGCTCGCCCACATGACGGGGAGGCGTTGCTTACATCTGGAGCTTCAGAATGTGGAGCTTGCGAGGGCCTACCAGGGGGTTCTTGCCGAGAACACGCAGCTGAAGGAGAAGCTGCTCACCGCGAAGGGCAGTGTGGTGAGTCATCTAGACCTCCCTCATCCTCCTTTCCCCTGGCCGTTTCACCTCTAACTGAACTTATTTGCAGGATGTTGAGGCCGTCGGGAGAGCCAACGCTCGCATCGAGAATTTGGAGGGCGAGGTGGCCGGGCTGAAGGCCCTAAACTGCGACCTCACTCGCGCCGTTGTTCCCCCTTCGCCTCGCCATTTAAAAGAAGACCGGCGAACGCGAGATGAAGAAATCCGCGTGGGATCTATAGAGTCAGCTCGCTACATTTTTTCGGTGGCGAAGGCGATCGGCCTCTTGGCTGATAATGCGGCCGACATGACTCTGGAAGACATCGTCCCGGAGCTCTTCCTCCCTCTTCCGCCCGTGAAGGATAGTGATGACGAAGAAGGATCGGCGGGTGGTTCCTGAAGCTCGCCGCTATTCCTTTCTTTTGCGCTGTAATTATGATCGGCGAGATCGCCGAAGATTGTAACCAAACTATGAACTGTGGAATGCAAATTTTGCTTTGCTCATTGTGTCTTCTCTTTCCTGTCTTGTTATTTTTACGCGTTGAATGTCTCGCTCTCGCTTATCTCGATATCCGCCTTCGCAGAGGCTATTCTCGCGTTGGTTGTTCTCGCGTCACGCGTTGTTGAATAGATAGGTATAGGATACTTTGGTTGCTCGGCCCTTTCGTCGTTTCTTAGGATTACTACCCTTCGGGTTATGCGTATTTCTTCCTAGGTTTCGCAAGGCGTTTTTCTTCTTGGCGAGGGCTCGCCTCTTACCCAGTGTCGGCAACCTTTCTGCCGAGGACCAGTTGTCCGGGATCGTGTAAGATTGATTCTCGCCACTCGCCTGTCGTCGTGCGAAATTTCTCTTTGCCGAACGGACAGGTCCGCCGAGCGAGACGGAGTATTCTAGCATAAAGACCTCATCCTTGCCAGCCTCTCCAGAGATCAACCTGAACCCTCCGTCTAGTGAGAGCCCGGGAGCAGAATCGATCTGGGGCATTCCAGCACCACCACCTGTTACCTTGCCAGCCCCTCCAGAGATCAACCTGAACCCCCCGTCTAGTGAGAGCCCGGGAGCGGAATCGATCTGGGGCATTCCGACACCAACACTTGTTACCTTGCCAGCCTCTCCAGAGATCAACCTGAACCCCCCGTCTAGTGAGAGCCCGGGAGCGGAATCGATCTGGGGAATTCCAGCACCAACACTTGTTACCTTGCCAGCCTCTCCAGAGATCAACCTGAACCCCCGTCTAGTGAGAGCCCGGGCGCGGAATCGATCTGGGGCATTCCAGAACCAACACTTGTTATCTTGCCAGCCTCTCTAGAGTTCAACCTGAACCCCCCGTCTAGTGAGAGCCCGGGAGCGGAATCGATCTGGGGCATTCCAGCACCAACACTTGTTACCTTGCCAGCCTCTCTAGAGATCAACCTGAAACCCCCGTCTAGTGAGAGCCCGGGAGCGGAATCGATCTGGGGCATTCCAGCACTAACACTTGTTACCTTGTCAGCCTCTCCAGAGATCAACCTGAACCCCCCGTCTAGTGGGAACCCGGGAGCGGGATCGATCTGGGGCATTCCAGCACCAACACTTGTTACCTTGCCAGCCTCTCCATAGATCAACCTGAACCCCCCGTCTAGTGAGAGCCCGGGAGCGGAATCGATCTGGGGCACTCCAGCACCAACACTTGTTACCTTGGCACGACAGCAGTTAAAAGCATCACAAAAGAAAGCAAGACATTCATTAAACAACATAATAAAGTCTTTTAAGGGTAAAACTGTTTCAAGTCATCCCCACTCCGGGCTCGGTCGAGGGGTACCACTTCCACATCCTGGAGGTGATATCCCCCCGACTTGAGCGCCTCGCTTACAATATATGGACCCTCCCAGTTGGGGTTAAGCTTACCCACCGTGGCCCCTCTGCCAGCCGCATCGACCTTCTTCAGGACCAGGTCTCCTTTCTGAAAGTGTTTTATCCGGATATGTTTGTCAAAATATCGAGCCATCCGCCGCTTGACCTCTTCCTGTCTGATGGTGGCCAAGTCTCGGAGTTCTTCCACCAGGTCCAAAGACAACTTCTGCTCTGCATTGTTACCTTCCAGCCATTCTTCATCCCCCTCGCTTGCAGCGATCACCCGGGGGGTCTTCACCTCAAACTCTATGGGGAGAACGACCTCGGACCCGTGAGAGAGCTTGAATGGGGTCTCCCCGGTGGCGGTATTCGGAGTAGTCCTCATGGCCCAGAGGATGGAGGGTAGCTGTTCCACCCAGTTTCCTCGAAGGTTCTCCACTTTATTTTTTAGTAGGTTAACGATTATCTTATTCGCCGCCTCCACCTGCCCATTGCTCCTCGGGTGGTGGACCGATGCGAACCTGAGGTCGATGCCGAGCTGAGTGCAGAAGCCAACAAACTCTTCACTAGCGAACTGCGGCCCATTATCCGTCACTATAGCTAGAGGGAGTCCGTTCCTGCAAATTATCTCCCCCCACACAAAATTCCTTACAACCTGAGAGGTTACCTTAGCAAGTGCTTTCACTTCTACCCACTTGGAGAAGTAGTCGATCATGACCAGCAGGAACTTCCTCTGGCTGCTGGCTTGGGGGAAGGGACCGACCAGGTCCAGCCCCCATATGGCGAAGGGCCAGGGAGTCGTGATGGTTCGGAGCCTTTGAGCTGGGAGGAGTTGGAGCGGAGCATAGAGCTGGCACTTCGGACACTTTCTCGCGAACTCCGCCGCGTCTTTGCTGAGAGTGGGCCAGAAGTAGCCTTGCCTCAATACTCTTCCTTCCAGGGTCCGACTCCCGGAGTGACTGTCGCACTCCCCAGAGTGGATTTCTTCTAGGACTCTCGGAACCTCCTCCTCGGAAACACAACGGGCCAGGAGTCCCGAGAGGGTCTTCCTATATAGCCCTCCTGCATGTAAGGAGTAATAGGCGGACTTATACCTGAAGCGCCTCTTGTCCACGTCCCCTCCAGGGAACTGCACGGAGGAGAGGAAGGTGATGAATGGGTCCATCCACGAGGCTTGTTGATCCACCTCCATCAATTCTCCTTCCTCGATGGAGGGTCGGAAGAGTTCCGAAGTCGTCCCTCCCGCTCGGGGACCGAACTTGGCTAAGAGGTCCGCCTGGGTGTTCTCCTCCCTCGGCACGTGCATGATGGAGAAGGTGCGGAACTGCCCGATGACTCCCTTAACCTTCTCCAGGTATAGTAGGAGGGTCGGGTCCTTTGCTTCAAATTCTCCCTTGATTTGGCATGCTACCACCATGGAGTCCGTGGAGACCTCCACGTCCTGCACACCCAGTTCCCGGGCCAGCCGAAGGCCCGCTATCACTGCCTCATACTCAGCCTGGTTGTTGGTAATTGGGAAATGGATGTTTAAAGCTTGCTAAATCCGAGTACCCTGAGGACTTACCAGGACCATTCCCCCTCCATAGGAGTATTTTCCCGACGCTCCGTCCACCAACATCTTCCATGCCTCTGGGGGAGGTGGCTCGTGCTCCCCCACTTCGGCCGCATAGTCGGCCATGAAGTCTATCACCGCATGAGCCCTGATAGACGTCCTGGGCACGAACGTGATATTTGTTGGATCGGTCGGCGCCCTTAGAGGGGGGGGGGGTGAATAAGAGTTTTCAAAAACTTAAGATTATATTTAATAACTTTGAAATATTGTAAGATTAATACAATGAGAAATCAAGTAAAACAATAATGAATAGACATGCTTTATTAATATCAAATAATGTTTTATAAAACTTGATTCCTGTGACGCTAGAAATCGGAGGCGACTAATAAAAATCCTTTTTGTTTTCTATACCGACTCGTATCCCCACGAACCGGTTGGCTTTAGCCGATCTCTCCCCAGATACGGCCTCAAGCCGCTCTAGCCAATCTATCCCCAGAAAGGCCTCGAGCACCCCCTAGACCTACCCTAGATCTAGTCGCCAACACGAGGCGATTTTCAGCCCTAAGTCCTACCCCAGACCTAGTCGCCAACACGAGGCGATTTCACTACCGTTTACAAAGAAAGATAAATAAAATAATAAAAACTTCCCTTAAGATGAACTTCTGAATATGGAGGCGAAGATCCGCTGTAGAATCAGCGTTTGTCGAAGCGGACTTCGTATGGCTTCGGCGTGATGGAATCCTCCTTCAGAAGTTGGCAGAGCTTCGCCGGGACCTCAAATTTCGGCCAAGATAGGCCTCTGGAATTCTAGTACTCTCTCTGAGGTGTATGCAATTGGTGTACGAAAACAAGAGGAGAGGGGGTCCTTTTATAGCCCAAGCGCTACCGCCGGCGCTAGCCCGGATTAAGAAACAAATTACGCGGCAGGATCTTCAATCCGAGGCAACCTTTTGCTCTATGCCTCATATGCGCCATGCTACCGCCGGCGCTATCCTCGATTAAGAAACTTCTTGCGCGGCAGGATCTTCAATCCGCGGCAACGAGGCTTTCATTCCTTCTGTGTTCACCGATACCGCCGACGTTATCCGCTACCGCCAGGCGTTAGCGCTTTCTATAACAGCTCCTGGAATTGCGCTATTCATCGCTAGCGCCCGACGCTAGTTGCTACCGCCGGCGCTAGTGAGCCTCTTCGAATTGTGGCCTCAATTTTGGGGGCAGTCATCATGTGTACTCCTTGAGTCATGTGGACCTAGTAAACCTGCACACTTGAACACACAAGATCAAATACACACAGGATTTGTTATTCTCAAACCTAGGAGATGCGGAAGACCATGTTCCAACAAACTCTCCCTTTTGATAATAACAAATCCATTAATGATAAATCAAAGCATTAATAAATAAGCATGATGAAACTCTACTTGTGTGTGTGTGAGAGTGATGACTTAGGATAATTATTGATTTTAGCATTTAGAATTGCTCCCCCTAAATATATGCTCCCCCTATGTGAATGCTCCCCTAATATGTATGTTATCAACTTAATCAATCATGTTGGGTTTGCATTTTGATAGCGGATTATATATCATGTTAGTTCTCCCCCTTTTGCATTTTATCATGTTAGTTCTCCCCCTTTGTTATTAGCAAAAGTGAGTAGGGAAACAAAGCACTAAAAATGTGTAAATAAAAGAGAAGGCATGATCGAGCTTTTGAAGTAAATGATAAAGAGTTTTAGATTTGTCTTTCATTGAAAATGATCAGAGTTATGACTTATTTTATCCCTTTTGTTTGTAGTTCTCCCCCTTTTATATATCAGAGTTTAAGCAAAAAATAATGATTTCCCCTTTAAATAAGAGTTTTAAGCCTAAAAAAATCATGATGTCCAAGTAACCGATCTACCCAGACAATATGTCAACACCCTAGCCCCGTACTAAGTGACGGATGGGCATGAGGAGCTGCAAACATGCCGCAGGTTGGGGTGTTAATCCCATATGCAAACACTAGACAAAAACTTAACCTAGCACTCTTTCCCCCCAGTGCCTCGCAAGGCCCCACTAGAACCCTCCCCGGTTAAGGACAAGACATGACTAAAGATAAGTTTATCAAATGTCTACAACCCTACGCCCCCGCTATGGTGAGATATGAAGTCACGGATAATAGTTATTGGAAACATTAAGCATTTAAATCTAATGGGAAAATTCATAGCATTTGGATTTTTATTTGAAAATAAAATACACTTAGCTATATTGAAATTCAAGAATAAATTAGAGTTTGATCATTTCGGAAGATTTTTAAAAAAAAGAAACATCAATATTTAGAATAGAAATACTAAATAAGAGTTAAAAAGAGATGTTTTTGAGTTTCAAAATGAACTTTATAAAGATAAGAGTTGAAACATTTTTGAATAAAGAAATAACATCCTTTTGGCAATTTGAAGTAAGAGGTAAAATTTGATTTGAAATTCAATAATAAGAGGATGTTGTTATAAGTAATATTTTACTTGTTTGAGGAGTGTTTAGCATGAAAGTTTTCAGAGAAATAAATCAGAGTTTTTAGCATAAAAAAAATATCAACCAATATAAAGTTTACCAAGCAAGTCTACCACTTGTTGCAATAAAGGAATTTGAAGATTCAAGTGATGATGCTCACAAGATGAAAGATTTTAAATAAGTATTAAAGTGCAAGGTAAAACAATTATATGGTTATGATGCGGAAGACATATAGAAGTACAAAAAAACATCTTATGGTAATCAATGATGGTTCATAAAAAGATATATGAGTTCAATTTCAAAAAGAAGATGTTTTTGTAAATCATTTTACATTTAAAGTTTTTGTTTTGACAATACAGTAACCAAGCATGAAATAATCTTATCAAAAAGAGATTACTACAATGTTACTTTAATTCATAATTTCAAAACATACCAAACATTGTAGAAAGCATGCTAGGTTATCTAGTGCATTTCATAAATAAAGAGTAGTATAGAATTAGCATTAGGATCCAATACTCATGAGAAGAAATGTTATGGAAGATAATGATGTGCATAAAAGTGTATTTTGAATAGAGTAAACAAATGTTTTAATCAAAAATACAAGTAATATGTAAAGTAAAGAGCACAATAAAACACAAATAATTTTACTTCCACTCACTTTAATGCACACAAAAAATGTACAACTACCAAGGTGCTTTGCACACACAATGCTCATTAAGACTTATCAGGGTGCAAAGTAGTGCTTGGGGGATCACATAATTTTATTCTTCAATATTGATTTTTTATTGTGATCCGGTGTACTTAAGAATAAGTGGTTTTATTTTGAAAGAAAGTAATGGTTTGCACAAGATACTTTACTATTTTTTCCAAGGTGATCAACCTTACAACGCTTATTAAGACTTATCAGGAGGTTCAAGTAGTGCTTGGTGGAGTTAACTTTGTCAAATTATTTCATGATTTTTATTTTGTGCAAAGTTCTCCGAATACACTTGTTTTGCAAACCAATATAATTTATGAGAAAGATAACCACTTTTCTTAATTTTTAAAAGTGCAAATAAAGGAGTGTAGGTAAGATACTTGTGCAATTTTAATTCATTGTACTAATACAACACATACACAAGCATTCTTAGATTTAAACACAAATGTAGACAATGCCAAACATAAGAGAGTGAATAAAGATCATTATCAAACATAAAACATTTACTCATACTTAGAGGCATGCTACGCATAGTTCTACACAACTTTTACAATATAATTGATGCACATATTAATAGATGTATCAAAGCATGATGAAAGCAATGTTCAAAGTAGTTTGAAAAGATAAATTGCAACATTATAGAAGTTCTAAATAATAGATTATATCATGCTTGATTTTCAATGAAGTCCATACAATATTTTTGATATTTTTGAAGAATAATTTTTACTTAAAGTTTGAACTCATAAAAAATTGATCTTGGACTTCCCGAGGACTACCTTGTGAGAGGTTCGCCCGGTACTAGGTGATATGATGGGATGATAGCCCAAATCGCCCTTTCGCAAGATACAAGTAAAAAGTTAAGTTCAAAACTAACAAATTTTTATAATAATTTTTTTTATTGTTTTATATTTTTGTATTTGATTTTTGCTTTAAGAAATAGAATTTAAACAACTGACAAAACACAAATGCAAAACATATAATATAAAATAAAAGCATATTTTTGTATTTTGATTTTTCAAAAATAAAATAGAATCAGATCTGCAAAACTAAATAGTACATATAGATCAAAATATTTTTAGAAATTTTTCGAAATTTTAAAAACACAAAAATTCGAAACTCGACGCTAGCGCCGACGCTAGCGCTAGCGCGGGAAACAGTAAGTGATTTTTTAGGGTTTTGAAAATTTTGATGCTCGAACCTGATTAGGTGTCCCATTAGTAGTTTCATGGTGAATTTGCTGAATTTTTGGAAATGTTTTGGATAGTGCAAATTTCATGAAACATTAGCGATTTTGTATATGACTTTATCAAATAAACTTAGCATGAGATATAAATTATTATATCTCCATTTTAATTTTTCTAAGGCTTGTATTTATCAATCTAATGTTGCTTGACAATGATAGGAAATGTAAGCACGAGAATACACGAATGAACAAATCAAATATGCATGATTTTAATGATTAAAAATAATGTTCATGCACAAAAATATCTTGGATAAGCCCTAGATGAGAATACCCAGCCTGTATATCTTGGTAAACATATAAAGCCTAACATAGACACGAATATTCTTTAGGTGGCAATGTTAGAATGATAAGTTTGAGATTAATGTTATACCAAGGTTTGAGAATGTTTCAACATATAGACCTAGAATGGAGTGACGATTCTATTTGATTTGATATCAAGATTATTCAAAGGTCTAAACTAGAAATATATATCACAATACACACATAATACACCATAACACCAACCATTATAATGTCAATTGTTATCATATAATTTGTGATAGTTGTTTATAGATGATTCTTGATATGAATTATGATTTTAGAGATGTTTAGCAAAGGGTATCACTAGATCATGGTGGTGTTTGTGAGTTCAATATTCATTATGAAGATAACTTCTTTTAATACATTTTAGTGATTTTCCTTTAATTAAGAATTTTGAATATATATATGTGATTTTTTGATAGGTGAACAATATGGATGATTTAGATCATGTTTAATATCAAGGAGAGAACACAATATAATTTTTTGTTGTGAACAATGACACCCATATTGAAAGTTGAGCTTTTATTTAAATCTTGAATTTTTCTTTTAGATTAAGTTATTTCACTAAACCACTTGTTGATGAAGGCTAAGAATCTTAATAGCCTAATAATCAGATTTAATTTGAAATATCTTATAACAAATTTAGAGTTTGATTCATATGGATAATATAAGATATTTATAATAATAAAAATGAGAGAGATAGATAGGTCATCAAAATTAGATATGACTTTTGAATTTGATCAATTTGATTTTATAAACATGTTAAGCTTTTAAGAGATATATTTTCAATATTGTATAGGATGACCATGACATGATAGTTCAAAAGAAAAACAAAAAGAACAAAATAGAAAAGACATTAAAGCACATCATGAAGTAGAAATTTGTGTATTTCATTTCAATTGATTTCTACTTCATGCAAATGATGGGATACTAATGAATAAGAGATTTAGGTATCCAAAGAGGACCGGGAGTGACGGTTCCTTTGGGTACCCAAATACATCGTGTTTTCTTTTGGGGAGATATGTTTGAATTGGCCCTTTTGATTTGAGTTTGTGTTTCATCTTTAACTTTTGGCCGCCATTCAAACATTGGTTTAATATTATTCTTATTTATCAAATTTCCATGATGATTTTGCAAAACATTTTTTATAGGAAATTTGTTTATCTTTAAGTTTATATTAGGAGAGTGGTTATTTTGTAAATGATAATGATTTGGAATTTTATTTTCAAGCATTTGATAATCTTTATTTCCTTTGTTGGATTTATCAACATTTTGAGAAATTATATTCAACTTACTTTTAGATATACCTTGAGATTGTGAATGAATGTTTTGAGCGTTTTTCTTAATGGTTTCCTTAAGCAAGTTGATTTTTGATTTTAGTTCATCATTCTTGATTTTTAAATTATGTCTAGCTTTATTATAATCTATTGTGCTATTTTTAAGAGTGGTAACAATTGAGTCAATATGTTTTTCATATTTATCCCTATACTCATCAAATGTTTCATCCATCTCTTTTATTTCAATTTCATAGTCCTTACACTTAGCACAATTATTTTTTAAAGATGAATTTTCTAAACATAATTTTTCATTTTGTTCTCTTATAAAAATAATTTCTTTTTCAAGTTCCTTAAGTCTTTCCTTTATAATATCACAATCAAAACAAGGTTTTGTGTTTTCAAGTAAAGGACAAGATGGTGAAAACACATCACAATTTGATTCTAAATTAACATTAGCTTTTAATCGCTTATTTTCTAAATGTAAATTTTTAATAGTGATTTTCAATTTCTTGATCTTACGTTTAGCAGTTTTTAGTATATTGAAACTAGAAATGAAGTTATCACACAAGAAGAAGATTTAGTCTTCCTTACAGCGCTATTGGAGGAGGCAGATTGTGAACATGAAATTCCTTCGTCATCTTTTAGTTCTTCCTCCATTATAGATGGATCTATATCTTCCCTTTCCCTTGGTGTATTGTTCTCCTTTTCTATTTCAATATTCTCCATGGCTTCGCTCCGAGAGAGATCTTCTTGGATGATTATGGATGCTTGTACGTTCTTTTCCTCCTGTGTTTGTTCCACACCTGCAAGAGGAAGATCATACATTTCTTCAAGAAAGCGCCATATTTTGTATGCACTAGAAAAGCAATATATGAATTTGAAAATTTCATTAGATAGTGCACAAAATAAATAGTGTTTGGCTTTGGCATTTAGCTGACGTTCTTTTTTATTCGATTCATCCGCTCGTCTTATAATTGCTAAGTTCCATACTTCGATGTCTAAAGTTTTAATAAATTTTTCCATTAAAATTTTCCATCCTTTATAATTTGTTCCTTCAAATAAAGGTGGTGCAAGTGATTTTTCCTCTTCACAAAAATCTCCCCCACTAGTAGAAGCGAGATCATGAGACGCCATTATTATCGGTTGTTAAGCCGATTGGAATAAAACCGCTCTGATACCACTTGTTGGATCGGTCGGCGCCCTTAGAGGGGGGGTGAATAAGGGTTTTCAAAAACTTAAGATTATATTTAATAACTTTGAAATATTGTAAGATTAATACAATGAGAAATCAAGTAAAACAATAATGAATAGACATGCTTTATTAATATCAAATAATGTTTTACAAAACTTGATTCCCGTGACGCTAGAAATCGGAGGCGACTAATAAAAATCATTTTTGTTTTCTATACCGACTCGTATCCCCACGAACCGGTTGGCTTTAGCCGATCTCTCCCCAGATACGGCCTCAAGCTGCTCTAGCCAATCTATCCCCAGAAAGGCCTCGAGCACCCCCTAGACCTACCCTAGATCTAGTCGCCAACACGAGGCGATTTTCAGCCCTAAGTCCTACCCCAGACCTAGTCGCCAACACGAGGCGATTTCACTACCGTTTACAAAGAAAGATAAATAAAATAATAAAAACTTCCCTTAAGATGAACTTCTGAATATGGAGGCGAAGATCCGCTGTAGAATCAGCGTTTGTCGAAGCGGACTTCGTATGGCTTCGGCGTGATGGAATCCTCCTTCAGAAGTTGGCAGAGCTTCGCCGGGACCTCAAATTTCGGCCAAGATAGGCCTCTGGAATTCTAGTACTCTCTCTGAGGTGTATGCAATTGGTGTACGAAAACAAGAGGAGAGGGGGTCCTTTTATAGCCCAAGCGCTACCGCCGGCGCTAGCGCTACCGCCGGCGCTAGCCCGGATTAAGAAACAAATTACGCGGCAGGATCTTCAATCCGAGGCAACCTTTTGCTCTATGCCTCATATGCGCCATGCTACCGCCGGCGCTAGTAGCTACCGCCGGCGCTATCCTCGATTAAGAAACTTCTTGCGCGGCAGGATCTTCAATCCGCGGCAACGAGGCTTTCATTCCTTCTGTGTTCACCGATACCGCCGACGTTATCCGCTACCGCCAGGCGTTAGCGCTTTCTATAACAGCTCCTGGAATTGCGCTATTCATCGCTAGCGCCCGGTGCTAGTTGCTACCGCCGGCGCTAGTGAGCCTCTTCGAATTGTGGCCTCAATTTTGGGGGCAGTCATCATGTGTACTCCTTGAGTCATGTGGACCTAGTAAACCTGCACACTTGAACACACAAGATCAAATACACATAGGATTTGTTATTCTCAAACCTAGGAGATGCGGAAGACCATGTTCCAACAATATTGAATTCACTTAACTCCACGGACCACTTTGCCAACCTCCCTGAGTGCTCCACCCCTTCCATGATTTTACGAAGCGGGTGGTCCTTCACTACCTTGATTGAATGGGCTTGAAAGTAAGGTCGGAGCCTCTGGGCCGACACCACCAATGCGAAGGCTAACTTTTCTAGGATCGGGTACCGGAGCTCTGCCTTCTTCAGCACTCGGCTGACATAGTAGATAGGGAACTGTTTCTTCCCCTCTTCCCGGATTAATACGGAACTTACTGCTTCGGACCCTACCCCCAGGTACAGGGATAGGTCTTCTCCGGGCCTCGGTCCCTGGAGCAGAGGGGTTTGGGTGAGCTATTCCTTCAGAGCCTGGAAGGCTTTCTCGCACTCCGGGGTCCATTCAAACTTCTTGTTGCCCCGCAGCACCTTGAAGAAAGGCGCACACTTTTCTCCTGCCTTGGAGAGGAACCTGCTGAGCCCAGCCAACTTCCCTGTAAGGCTCTGAGCCTCCTTCGGATTTCTCGGTGACCCCAACTCCATCACCACTTTAACTTTGTCTGGGTTAGGTTCCACTCCCGCGGGGGTGAGCAAGTGGCCCAGGAACTTTCCTCGGCTCGCCCCGAAGACACACTTCAAGGGATTGAGTTTCATCTTGTACCGCCGCAGGGTCCCGAACGTCTATTCAAGGTCTCGGAGGTGAGACCCGAGGTCCCGACTCTTTACCATGAGGTCATCAACATAAACCTCTAAGTTTCTTCCCTTCTGCTCGCGGAAGACCCTGTCCATCATCCTTTGGTATGTGGCACCTGCATTCTTGAGCCCGAACGACATCATTTTATAACAGTAACATCCATCCCCCGTGATGAAGGAGACATCTTTGATGTCTGGGGGATGCATGCGGATTTGATGGTAACCTGAAAAGCATCTAAGAAAGACATTACAGGAAAACCGACGGCTGAGTCAACCAGCGCGTCGATTCTAGGCAGGGGGTAACAATCCTTAGGGCATGATTTATTAAGCAAAGAAAAGTCGATACACATCCTCCACTTACCTCCCCCTTTTTTCACCATAACGACGTTGGAGACCCAGCCTGGATACTGGATCTCCGATGCAAAGCCTGCCTGCAGGAGCTTGCCCACCTCCTCGCGGATGGGCCCTTCCAGCTTGTCTGCGATGGCCCTCCTCTTCTGGCGGATGGGGCGGGCGCCGGGGTCGAGGTTGAGGCGATGGCAAGCCACATCCGCGTCGATCCCGGGCATTTCTGCGGCGCTCTAAGCGAAGACGTCTACGTTCTTCTGTACGCAAGCCAGAATCTCCGCTTGATCTTCCGGGTTGAGTCCTCCGCTGACCCGGACTTTTTCCACCACCCCCAGCCGGGTGGTGACCTCGAGCTCTACGACCTCGTCCACAGCCTCCAACCGGGACTGCTCTCCCCAAGCCCTCTCCTCTTCGGCACAAGTGGGAGCCTGGGTTTCCTCCTCGACTTCCTTCTCTACCACCATCAGCTCTTCCGCCCTTCCCTCCTGGGCCTTCTCTTCTTCTTCCTCTCCTTCCGCCCGGGGTCCCTCAGCTACCCCTTCCTGGGCATGGACTTCATCTCCCTCCATCTTCTCCTCGGCTACCTCCATACTTCCGGCTTCGGCCGCCTCCTCCATCATCCTATCCCACTCCTCAGCTTCTCCCTGGTGCCTTCTCGCCGACTGCTGTTGGGGGAGGGGTCGCCTGAGGTGCTGGGGTCGCAAACTCACTTCGCAGAGCCGTGACCGTGAACCACAAGGTGTCGAGCACCTCCTTTCTGAAATCCGCGAGCATCCTGGCCATCGCCTTCTGAGGAGTCTCGCCGAACTCCTCGCCCTGCTCCTCATCTCCCGCCATAACCCTTCTCTGGAACTTCTTGAACCAGCCACGCTCCACGCTCACCGCACCAAAATGTTGAAACCGATTTCTCGGTCTCTCGTAGAGCTCGGGGCCCTCACCGAGATGAGGGGCGGCTAGCCCTTACTGATCCCTCGAGGAGGGTAGACGGAAGATTAGGAAATTGACTAAGACCTTAGTCACAGCGAGGAGGTCCCTCCACTAACCCGGAAGATCGTTGAGCGCTTCCCCTCCCAAGCCAAAGCTGAGACTCGGGCACCTTGGAGAGCTCCGGAAACGCTATCCAAAGAAAGCCTGAGGAGAGGGAAGCTGAAAATGAGATCCTCTCCAAAGGTGCCCTTAAGGTCCTATTTATAGATTTTCTGATCTGGTCTGCAAATAACAGGATTCCGCCTTTAGATTTTACTATCTGCACCCCAAATGGGTCTGCTAACAGCCAAGCTCCGCTGTTTGGAGAGGCTAAGGGCAGACCACCAAGGGTAAAATGGTAAGTTGACCCTAATGATTTATGGATAAGGGGTTGCGATGACCTTACTGTCGGAGCTCTCGCAGGCCTTCTCGCGGGTCCTGTCCGCGATATCTCTTCCGGGGGATCGCCTTGCGAGAACCTTGCTGAAGGAGTTCTCGCGGGTCCTCTCGCGAATACTGCCCGCGACGTCTCTTTTAGAGGGTCGCCTCGCGAGGACCTCACTGCCTATTTTGGTGGTCTGCCGAGGTCTCATCGGTTGGGGGCCGATCTCGGCGAGGTCTGGATCTCGCCACTCCCGTCTCGCTCGATTTCCTTACCTGGCAAATATCGGGGTTGTACACAATCCCCGCTCTTCGCGAGGACTAATGTCCTCGCGAAGAATCGTCCAACCCCTGATATTCGACCACTCCCGGATGACCTGTAAGGAATCTTTGGTGGGACCCACCCCGTAGGCTATAAATATCGTCCCGAACCCCTATTGGCGCGCGCCGTTTCTTTTCTTCCCTTTCTTATTTTAGCTGCCTGGAGATGCCGATCTCCGAAGAAGCAGAGGCTCGCCTGAGGGTGATGAGAGCTGGCGGGCTACCTTCCACGACCAAGGTCCCCGCCTGGATGAACCGGCTGCCCCCCGTTCAATCGCCGAAAGTCAAGAAGGCGAAGGCGGCTCGTCGCTCCGGCGACGACTCTGTGATGCTGGACTCCTCCCCGGATGATCGCCGCCCCGAGGAGGTATGTTGGGCACTTTTTCAGTAGGGGACTCTATATATTTTTAAAATTTAAAACCATTCACTACATAATAATAAGAATAAAACAATTAAATAAAACATTAATATAAATTGGGGGTACTGTTCATCTTCTCCAAATGCCCGAAAAAACAGTCAAAAAAACTGCCATTTCCTGTAGCTTTTCCAGCGGCTAATGCCGGCCATCCAACCACCTCCCTGGCCGGCCACCACCACCACCACCTCCGTTGAGGTGGGGGCTATCGCCGGGCGGCGGCACGGCCGCCGGAGGGGTGTTTTCCGGCGAACTCACAAGGGTGATTTTCCATGGAAAATTTGAAATTTTAACTCTCTGATCGGGCTCTTTTGAGCCTGATTTCTCACCTAATTTGATCTAAGATGCTAGCACAAGTAAGGAGGAGGAGGATTGGACCTTGTTGGGGGTTTTGGTGGCTCCAATCACCGACCATCATTTTTTTCCTTCTCCAAGCTTGGGTGCCATGGCCATCCTTGCATATAGGGCTCAATGTCTTCGGTAAAATGGGGGGGGGGGGGGGGGGTTCACTCCTCTGATGGTTGTGAAGGTGATAACGAGGTTAATTGGGGGTGATAGCGACTTTAACCCCATGTGCCATTATTGGCCTCTTCACCTCCCTCCTCATGGCCGACCCTATGCATCCCCCCTGCCCTAATTGCCCCTAGAAACGGCTGGAATCTTCTCAAATTCATCAGAGAAGATGAATGGGAGTGTAATGGAGGGATGCCAAGGGGTGTGTCACCTTAATGGCCATGAATGGCCTCTTTCTCTCTCCTCAAAATTGGGAAAACCCCCATTTTCTCTCTCCTAATCACCATGGCCGATTTTCCACTCTCTCCTGTGTTTAATGTCCACCTACTAGGCTGATTGACCACTCAATTGAGCTAGCCCAAAGGGATTGGGCTAGGTTTAAGTGATTTGACCTAATTTGGGCAAGTTTGACTTTTGGTCAAATTGAGCCCTAGGGTTGACCCAGTCATGGTGCTTTTTGTTACACTGGGTCCCCTATGATATTTTAGACCTAAATGAGTGGTCAATTCCATATCATGGTGATCCAGTAGGTCAATTGGTGAAGAATTGACCATTTTGACCTAATTAGAGCTTAAGGTTGACTTTGGTCAACTTGACCTGTGTGACTGTCCCCAATGGGTCCTAAATGTCTCTCTAGGCTCTTTGATGGCCTAGGAATGCTAAGGTGGGGTTGGTGAGCCAAGTTGAAGCCCTAAAGTCAAGCCCTAGGTCAACTATTTGGAATTTACTATTTGCAGACCAAAGGTGTTTTTTTACTCATTTTGCCTAAGTGTCAGGGGGTTCCTAAGCTACCAAGGCCTTGTCATGACTTAGTCATGACAAATTTACTTGGGGGGGGGGGGCCTAGTCGTTTGGGGGATGTTACAAATCCCAATAGACAAAAAAAAAACAATTTCGTCCCCGAAATTCAGGTTAGGCTTGCGGGGACTCTACTAAATGTAACATCCCACAAAGGTTGGGTTAAACCTGCGGTGACGGGCTCCAAAGACTTCCGCTGCATCGATTTCGTAGGTTCCTCAAGTATGCTCCTCCTATCCATGGTTCGATCACCGGACCTTGCCTAGCCGGGCCTTCTTGCGCCGCAAGACCTGCATCGTCACATCGTCACATCGTCTATCCTGACCGGCTTTATGCAGACTGATCGAACCTTCCTCTCATACAGGACTCGAGCTATTGAAATCCAAATCATATTTTCCCATAATTATTATTCAGCTTAGATCTTAATCACAATAGATCTCGAATTTCTTTCGAATACCGAGCACCGTAACCATGAGGCCTACACACTTAAAATAACCTCTAGAGTTTCATGTGATTACATGGTTTCGTCTTTTAAAGGGAGTTTGAGGGAAAGGTCTTCCAAAGCAATACGATTCATCCCAAGTCGATTTCAACATCAATTACTTCTCGTCGTCAAGCACTTATCCAATCTTCGACGTCCAACCCTAGACCCGGTAATATTTTATTTCATCGGTCCGAACATGCTTTACAAAACCTCATTTCTGTCCAAGTAATCTCAAATGTGATCGACTTCCAAACTCACTATGTTTGTGACACCACACCTCTAAACCAGGTTTAAGGGGTCCCAACTCAGTATCCCTTTCATCCAAAAGCCAAGCCGTCAATAGATAAAAGATAAGCCTCTACATTCTTCGGGCTAAGTATCTCTATATGTTATATTCATCCTATGTCTACACACAATCCTTCTAACGCCGGCGGCAGCTCCAGCCTGCATGCCAAGGGACTGCTCCGCTCTAGGATCCTGTATGACCCCTATATATCATGGGCTGGGCTTCTTCTCCGTCCGAGGACCCGTGAAACTCCATGCATCGAGCGTGTCCTCAAGAATACCCGGTCTCCGTCCTGGAACTCTTCCTGGCGATGCCTCGTACACCTTAATACTTGACATGTCTGCTCTGTGCCTCCAGCATCCCATCCTGTGTCAACCTCACTCAAGCCTTGGTGTCCCCAAGCATTTGTCCGATCAAAATATCTAACCCTAAATCTGGTGATACTACAGATCGTCAATCCAAAGATGCTTTTGCAAACTCTCGTCTTTGCCCGAGTAACCTCGACCGTGGTCCACCTCAGACTCACTAAGTTGTGTTACCTCAACTACCAAGCTACGTCTAAGGGGTCCCCACTCAGTATCTATTTCGTCCAACAGTCAAGCTGCCAATAGACAAAAGATTAGCCCCTACCTACTTTGGGCTAAGTGTCGCTTGTGTTATACTCATTCTAGGTATTCACATCGTCCTTGGGGCATACCACCTTAGACTTCGGATTCCATCTCGGGACTTGTTGATAAGCTCCACACTTTAGACTCTCCAAGTCACTGTTTACGTCAAGTTCCTGAAGGGCAACCTTTGACCAAGTCCCAAAATGAGTCTCTTCTAAACTTGAATCCTTATCCGACGCATTCGCGTCACTTGAATGAGGGTTTAGTCTATGAATCCCCTACTATCATGTAGACATCAATTCTCTTTAAGGCGGTCCTATTAGTTGCTGGTACTTCTTGATAAGTACTAAGGGACGTTAGGGATTATGCCTTGCGAACTAATCTTGCACCAGGATCTTCCCATTGTCGCTTCGGGTATCTGCGTGCCTTAAACGAAATCATACCTAAGGTCTATTATTGAGTAGGCTACTCAATGAATTGTCACGTCAAGTCAAGCGTTCAGTCGGGTTGAGTCTAAATCCTATAATATGGTGGTCTACCTAGGCTGGTCATGAGTGAACATTAGCTTGTGATTCCTCCCATGGATCCACCACTGCTTCCGCTGCTAGTTTGTCCTCAAACTAGCTCGCGCGGGGGCGTCCCAAGGTTTGTGGACTTCTTCTCTTCGGATCGAGGTTTGCCTCTGATACCACTTGTAAGACCCCTTTTTTTTTGTTGCAAAAACCACCGGGGTCTTAGGCCCAGAACCGCCGTTTTGCGGTGACACCGTCCACCAGGAAGGTCGACACCACGAAACGCTGATTCTGCCGGCCATCTTGATCATCAAGAGACATAAGAAGTAAGTAAAGGAGGACATAAATTTCCAAGTCCACAAATAATATAAAGAGGAATCGCAACATAACATTGTCCACATCACAACAAACTAAATGTAAAAGTAATCAAAAGTACGGAAAAGTAAAGCGGGCCTTAAGCCCAGTACATCATAGCCTCACTACAAGGTCACTCATAAAGTAAAACTAAAGCTAATCGTCACCGTCACCGAAACAGAAGCACCCAAACTAGTCTGACCCATCCCTGCTGACTTTGTGCTCCACTGGTGCTGCGACACTGAATGCTTCTTCTCTTTTGGTCTGCGGTCACTGCCTTGCAATCCACGTCTACGTCTTCGCCTTCGGCCTCCTGGTCGCTGAGCTGGTGGGGTTCCACCCATATTGGGCATCTGACTCGAGTGTGTCTCGGCTGGTGACAATGGTAGCATGGCCATGGGGCCCACCCTGTCAGATCCTGCTGCACCTGTTTCTCTCCCATTCAGTATGCCTAAAATATGGTGGTCAAACGACCGTCAGTCAAACTAGACTCGGTCAACAATCCTCCACCCCTAAACCCGTGGCTCCTAGGCATCGAGCGGGGAGAAGTGAAAAGGAGGACCAAAGGCAGAGTGGAAACAAGCAGGTGACAACTATCCTAAAGAAAGTACGGTAACAAGGTATTGTAGAGTAAATGATGAAAACTTATATGAGTAAGCTAGAGTGTAACAATAAGTAAACAGTAATGAATAGTAAGTTATGACAGTAGAGAAAGTAAGTAAGAAAAGTAACCATTGATTTATAGGGATTACCCCTATAGAACAAGGGGTCGTTTTGCAGGGCCTATCGTATAAAACGTCCCATACCATTTTATACGATAGGGGTAGGGGTTGAAATGCAATGTTTATGCTATGACATGCAAGGTATGCTGTTATGCTATGTTCATAGAAGTGCAACTCACTCACTACGACTCTATGCGCATATACCTTTAGTTCCCCCTTTTTGGAGCTAGCAAGACTCCCAGGATACTCCCGTAGTGGCAAACGGAAGCGGTGGGTTGGGCCTTGCCCACCTCTAAGTTGGTATTCACACTACCTAACTTAGACCTATCGTACACCTCACCCGCAAAACCCGCGGAGCATCTGCGTACTCTTACTGGCTAGACCACCAGACTTTCATGGCTAAGTGTAAATACCACACTTGCCGAGTCAACATATTGACGTCGGTGTGAACGACCGTCCAATACCGAAGACCCACCACCTTCAATGCACATGCAACATGTTCTACTACCTACCTCCGAGCCATAAGCTCCCCGGGCTAACCTGCCCGCCATCAATAACCTTCCGAGCCATCGGCTCGCCGAACCAACCCGTCCGTACCTCCAAACACTACTGAGTCACAAGCTCACCTGACTTAGCAATCCGCTCTTATAACCACCAAGCCTACTGCTCGTAGCACCAAACCAGCTAAACTCCCGGAACCACGGGGTGTGGGTGAGTGTGTTATTAAATTATTCTTGTATAACATTTTACTCTTACATTTTATGGTTAATCTTAGACTTCCCGAGGGTTACCCTGTAAGGGGCTCGCTACGGTACTAGGAACTATAATGGGATGACACCCCAAAGCTCCCTTTCTCCAGACACTTAATATAATTAGTTACTACCCATAAGAAAACTCTTCTTAATGTTTCACCTGAATTAAGCCTAAGTGCTTTAAGACACAATAGGAAAAAGACGATCTTTCGTCAATCCCAAGATGACCTACCCCAAGGATGGCACCCCACCACCCTAGGACTCATCAAACCCTAATTAACTCCAAGGATCCTCACATAGTCATATTATCACCAATAAACACTCACAACTCCAATCACTACACTCCAAATTGACCCATAACCCCAAAATTGCTAAATTGCTAAATGCAGATCATCCTTACTGTTTTGATGCACATGAAGGGAGGTACATTAAATAATCAACTCACTGACCCAATATTTTTATTGGGGGTCCATGATACTTATTTAAGATCAATTCCAGAGTTTCATAATTTTCCCAACATTATTAATATTTAAAGCAATTTTCCAAAAAATACAACCTCCTAAAGTTTGAACTACAAGTGAACTTTTCTGACTTCCAATGCCTACTAAAATTTTTACATAAATCAAGGGTACCTAGTAATCTGTAAATATGAATTTTCATGATTTTCCAGCAAGGGTTGCAATTATAAAAAAAATTCCTGAACCCATTAATCATCAATTATTTCCAAAGGAGGTACCCTCATATGAACTCCAAACCCTATGCAAATTTTTACAGAGGTGAATCATACTAAAATATCCAGTCCTACAAATTTTTACCTCATTCCAGAGAGGTTACATTTGTAATTTCCACAAAGGTCATATTTGCAATTAATTCCAATTTGAACTAGAAGTACCAAAAATATCAATCCAAAAATTATAAGAAAATTACTGTGGGTTCATAATGGAATAAAATGACTTCCAGCAAAGTTCCATGAATTTACAGAAAGCTAGCATCCTAAAATTAATCATCCCAAAAATTGCTAACGAAAGAATAATTATAGTTTGGACCTTCAAAAGTCTTTCAATGGCTCTAATAGAATTTCCATGGAATCATAACACATATATCATATTGATGACAGAAAAAGAGTTATCCCCTAAGTGTTAATCTCTCATAAAACCCAAAACCTAAATATTTACAAATCTACCCAAGGGTTTATTCACTAAGGTATACAACCCCAAACCTCTTCAATTTCACAGGGGAGGCTTCTCTGGTCACCATTACCAATTCCCCAAAATTTTAGGTCAAACCATAAAGGTTTGACCCATCTTCCTTCATTGACCTCTATATGTACCCCCTTGAGGTTTACCCTAGGGTTAGGGTCCATACTTCCCCAAATCCACCCAAACTTCTTGTGAGGGTGTTATATCACTCATAGAACTCAGAGGAGGCTATTACACTCCTCTCCAAGGACAAACACCCCCACGTCCTTCACAACCCTAAAAATCCCCACTAAGGGACCTACCCTAGGGTTCTAGGGCTACCCTACACCAAACCACCCCAAACTCCTTTGGAGGGTGTGTCATGCCCTAAAAAGTCAGTGGCCCAAAAATCAGCCTCAGTTGAGGTGATTTGGCCACTCAAATCCAAAAGGGGCTTTTTGACCTAATATAACCCTATAAGGGTCAATCTAGGATTGAGTAAAAGCCTAATCAAAATACCTCCAAATGAGGTGAAATTTTTTTCTAGAGTCCTAATATGCTCTCTAAGATCACCCACCCAAATTTGGGGGAATGTTGAGGTGTTTAAGACACCTAATTAAATTGTACATGATTTATTAAATTTTTCTAAAAACTTTAGAAAATGTTTTCCAAATATCCTAATCTCTGGACAGGACCTAGATATAGGTAATAATAGCCCACACACCAAATTTCAAGTCATTTTGATGACTGGTTTGGAGTGGGGAATTTTTCTAAGGTCTGGACATCCCTATGGATAGACCTCACCAAAATGAGTGTTGCGGTCTAACCAGGGCTCCAAATTGAGTGAAATCAATTTTAAATTAAACTAGACATCAGGGGCTACATTTTTTGTATGTTGGCCACTTTTTTAGTAGGGGACTCTATATATATTTAAAATTTAAAACCATTCATTACATAATAATAAGAATAAAACAATTAAATAAAACATTAATATAAATTGGGGGTACGGTTCATCTTCTCCAAATGCCCGAAAAACAGTAAAAAAAACTGCCATTTCCTGTAGCTTTTCCAGCGGCTAATGCCGGCCATCCAACCACCTCCCTGGCCGACCACCACCACCACCACCTCCGTTGAGGTGGGGGCTATCGCCGGGCGGCGGCACGGCCGTCGGAGTGGTGTTTTCCGGCGAACTCACAAGGGTGATTTTCCATGGAAAATCTGAAATTTTAACTCTCCGATCGGGCTCTTTTGAGCCCGATTTCTCACCTAATTTGATCTAAGATGCTAGCACAAGTAAGCAGGAGGAGGATTGGACCTTGTTTGGGGGTTTTGGTGGCTCCAATCGCCGGCCACCATTTTTTCCTTCTCCAAGCTTGGGTGTCATGGCCATCCTTGCATATAGGGCTCAATGTCTTCGGGAAAATGGGGGGTTTCACTCCTCTGATGGTTGTGAAGGTGATAACGGGGTTAATTGGGGGTGATAGTGGCTTTAACCCCATGTGCCATTATTGGCCTCTTCACCTCCCTCCTCATGGCCGACCCTATGCATCCCCCCTGCCCTAATTGCCCCTAGAAACGGCTGGAATCTTCTCAAATTCATCAGAGAAGATGAATGGGAGTGTAATGGAGGGATGCCAAGGGGTGTGTCACCTTAATGGCCATGAATGACCTCTTTCTCTCTCCTCAAAATTGGGAAAACCCCCCTTTTATCTCTCCTAATCACCATGGCCGATTTTACACTCTCTCATGTGTTTAATGTCAGCCTACTAGGCTGATTGACCACTCAATTGAGCTAGCCCAAAGGGATTGGGCTAGGTTTAAGTGATTTGACCTAATTTGGGCAAGTTTGACTTTTGGTCAAATTGAGCCCTAGGGTTGACCCAGTCATGGGGCTTTTTGTTACACTGGGTCCCCTATGATATTTTAGACCTAAATGAGTGGTCAATTCCATATCATGGTGATCCATTAGGTCAATCGGTAAAGAATTGACCATTTTGACCTAATTAGAGCTTAAGGTTGACTTTGGTCAACTTGACCTGTGTGACTGTCCCCAATGGGTCCTAAATGTCTCTCTGGGCTCCTTGATGGCCTAGGAATGCTAAGGTGGGGTTGGTGAGCCAAGTTGAAGCCCTAAAGTCAAGCCTTATGTCAACTATTTGGAATTTACTATTTGCAGACCAAAGGTGCTTTTTTACTCATTTTGCCTAAGTGTCAAGGGGTTCCTAAGCTACCAAGGCCTTGGCATGACCTAGTCATGACAAATTCACTTGGGGGGGGGGGCCTAGTCGTCTGGGGGATGTTACATCCTCTATAGCTTGACCCACATCATTCATCACATAATTATATGTTCCTTGGCAATCTGATAATTTGTAATACGATTACAAAAATCATAAGTGTATCACATTATTTGATTTCTGTAAATCACATTAGAATCACAGTCATTCAATGTAGTTTCCTGTTTTAGATAGATTCTCTTCTTTGCATGCAATGTAAATCGCTTCAGTATATATTGCAGATGAATTTCCTTCTCATTCCTAATATTATAAACCCGTAGTACATGTTTGCATAAAAGGTCTGTTGTTTGAAAACCCCGACAAGAGCATTCTACATCAAATATCAAATGTCACAAACCATTTCTTACCAACTTCAGTACCATCGCAATTTTTGACAATGTATACTACAAGATCTGTCCCTTAACGAGTTTCATCAGCAACCATCAAACTAACTGCTGCTTCCATATAAGCATTCTCAAAAATAAATATATTTTTCTTGTGTATAGTTTTGACATTTGCTTCAGTATTAAACAGTTTGGGAATTTAAGTGTAATACTCCCTTGTTTACATTTAAAGTTCTCCTCATGTTCGTTCTTACGCCAACTGGAAATTAAATTCTTCATTCCAAGAAAGCATTCAACAAGTGAACTTGTTGAATTAGAGCATCCATGCAAACGATTATTCGCCGACTCACTTCGTTGCGTGGATAAAATGCCAAGATCTAATACTTCCTTGTTATATGCGGTGGACCACTTCATCCTAATATTGAAAAGATGATTTAGCCATCGATTGTCATGCAAGTTGCCACGCATTATCATCTCTCTCCAATGTGTTTCAAATTCCATTTCATTCTCACATTTACTCATGCAATTGTAAAATAAAAATTGAATATACTTTTCTTTATTGAAAGTTGGTACCTTTGATGGTGCTTTCTTTGAAATATGCTATTGACACAAACGATGTCGAGTTGAAGTTAATACTCTCTAAATAGCTACTGACATTGCTTGATCTTTATCTGTGAAAATCGTGATTGGTTGCTTACCACCAATAAATTTTAAAAAACACTCAAAAACCCAGCAAAATGACTCAATCGTCTCCTTTGCAACAAAAGCCACGCCCACAAAAACGTTTTGCCAATGGTGGTTTACTGCAATAAAAGGGGCACATGCCAAATTGTACTTGTTCAAATGATAGGCGGTGTCGAAAATAATAACATCTCCATAACAATCATAATCAATTTTTCCATGACCATCAATCCAAAAGAAACTCTGCAGCTTGTTGGACTCATCTATCTTCGCATCAAAAGAGAACATGTTATCCTCGCACTGTAACTCTTTAAATATTTCCAACAATCGCGTTGCATCGCCGGACTCTATTAATGCTCTTTTCTCTCGATGTACATAATTATACACATCTAATTTAGAGAACCCCACATTCTGTGCACCACCAACTTATTCTGCTAAGAAGTTATATGCATCAACGGTTCGAATTCCTGCTCTTGTCATATTTTTAATAAGAGATGCTTGATGATTAGATATATGACGATGTGTCCTCAAAAAATGTGAATCTACCTGTGGAGCAAGTGGATGATTGTGCTCTTCCACAAACTTGGAAATCGATCTCCTAATTCTTCGCCTCTTTATCAGCTATGAAGTACATGCACGCCAAACATCTGGTTCTAGTATCAAGTTTGTGAAACTTTCTTTGCACCTCACTTGTCGGTTTTATAACCTTATGACCTGCTTTCGCGCAAGAATATTCTCGGCCCTTTATGATCTTTGTATGAGTCCAGTAATAAATATGCTATTTTCGGATACCAAAACCCATATTTTGAGCATACTCAGCGTACATTTTGTATGCGTCTTCTTCGGAATGAACTGTATGGAAAACTGTTGCATCCTTGCTTTCCTGCATTGAAATTTTTTTTTTACTACAGGCACCTATTTCTTAACAATTTCAACAATATTAACATTTTAACATATTACTATTGTGTCAGAGCATAGATAAATTCGACAGTATTTATAAATATATGGTGATAACATACAGAGTTACAAACATGATCAAGTTTCTCCGATTGTACATTTCTTGCCTCTTCATCAGAAGGAATTATATTATAAACTGGTGAATCCTGCATTCCATTGATTCTCTATATTGAACAAAACATATTTTATGCTTACCGATAATTGCTAGGAATTTAAGAATCAATTTATGGAGCATTGTTGGCTTACCGTATATATTACGTGTTGCAATAGTAAAATACATGAATATTTATGTACAATATAGTAATAAATACCCAATCTAAAGTTCATGAAATAAGTGTGATAACATGCCGCGCTGAAAGACTGATCTACTTTGTCAGATTGCATATCTGTTGCTTCTTCATCAGAATGAACTATATAAAAGGATGCATCATTGAATCCATTGCTTTGCTGCATTAAACCAAACAAATTGGATGCAATAACACTACAGTCCAACAGAACAAAACGATTTACAGAATACAGTTATATTATCCAATATAGTATACGTGTTATCATCAAAAATATGTCAGTATTAATGCGCGGTATAGTATTAAACATAAAAAATACTGTCGTATTTTTCCAAGAATAATGTTATAATAACTAGGTGATTATAATGATGTGTACAGAAGTACGCCAATATTTATCCAATAATACTACTATTATTCCAATAATACGGCAACATACAAAACCAATAATAATGTTATAATGTCCATTGATTAAATTGCGTACATTGCTTTGCTGCATTAAACAAATCATAATTTGCTGCAATAATACTACAGTCCAACAACACGAAACGATTTATACAATACTGTTGTATTATCTGATATGGTACGTGTTATCGTAGAAAATACGACAAAATTTTCTCGCGGTATAGTATTAAACATATTAAATATGACCGTATTTTACCAATAAAACTGTTATAATAACTACATGATTCTAATGATATTTAGAGAAGTAAGACGTATTTTTTCGATAATATTATCCTATATCTAATGAAGTTCGTGAAAATTTAGTGATAACATTGTAGTTCATGAAAGTACTGTAATAACATACCAAGTTAGAAACATGATCTACTCCCGTCGATGAACTACTCCCGTCGAAAATGGCCTCCCGTCGACCCCCTTTGTCACGAGAGTAGAATGAAAGGAAGCAACGAGTTGGACCACCGGAGAACTGCAATGCCACGGGTCGCCCACCTTAGGAGGAGAAGGGAACAAGTTCTATACCGGCGGAGGAGGAAGATGGCCTGGTTTTGTAGCGGGAGAACGACGAGGGTTTCTATTCGGCGCAGAAGGAGGAGAAGGGCGGGGTTTGGCCGCGGAAAAGGAAATTTTTGAACGAAATTTTCGAAATCCCGTGAGGCCCGGTTCGGTTCAATAGCGCCTATTTATCTCTCGCACCTATTTCTAGGTGAGAGATACCTAATTTTTTTTTCTTATTTATTACCACACTCATTATTCTATTACTGCACTTCTTAAAGTATGTAATTGTTCATGCTTCTCTTATCTATACTACTTAAAAAAGAAATACTGTGGCATATCAATAACATGAAATTAAAAAACCATTGGGATGATTTGATCAGTCAATTATGACATGATTAGGCTCTGTTTGGCGCGGCTGCAGCGACTGGAGAAGCAGTGGTGGGAAGCAGTGGGGGAATAATCAGCTGTTTTGCAGAGTGGTGGCAGAATCTGTGAAGCTGTTTGGAAGAGTAGCTGTTGCAGTGCTGTTTCAAACGGAGAAGCTGTTAAGCTGTTTGGCAAAACAGCTGTGTGTTTTGAATTTTTTTTTTAAATTAGAAATAAACAACAATTAATTAAAATAAATTAACTTAGTACATATTAAGCACTCTGATATTCTATTAATAAATAAAATACACTGATTAATATGTTTTTCCCAAACAAAACTCGTAATTGTGATCCGCCCCGGACATGCACCATCTCTTTCGATCATCGAACGTCAAATGCATAGTTAGAGTAATGTAATTAATCAATTGTGAAATTATATAGTAATATAGCTTACAAAATTAAACACCTCAATGTATTTTACCTGTGATATTCCATCAGTTGATCCGCTATAAAGTCTCTGATGTTTGACATTTCAGTAGCTCCTGTTCCTTCAAATGTCGTAGGTGTGATATTCGGATTTGGATCAATTGTTCTTGGACGATTGTTTGGTCGCAGCTCGTAGGCCTCTGCATGAACATAGCTTTCGTTCCCATCACATACATCAAACTCGGGGTCTGAACGTGATGGATGCCTTCTAATGAAGTTATGAAGCGTCATCGTAGCAACCACAACCACACACTGTTTTGAAAAATCAAACGGAGGCATTTTGCTAAGTATGCCCCACTTTTTTTTTCATACACCAAAACTCCTTTCTATCACACTACGTAACGAGGAGTGTGCTTTATTAAATATCTCCTTACGTCCTTCTATTGGCCGATTACCCCGAGCAAAGTCCGGCAAGTGATATCTAGTTTCCGGAAAAGGTTTCAGAAGCCATTTTTCTAATGGATAATCAGCATCCACAAGATAATATTTACCTTTCAATATTGTATAAGATTAGACAGTAATCACATAGAAAAAATAAAACAATATATGTAAAACATAGAATATGTACCTTCAGTTGGAAATGGAAATTTACTTATCGGATCCCTTACTGCACGATGGTATATGCGGGTGTCATGTGCAGAACCCTCCCAACCAGGAACAACGTAAGTAAAACACATATTAAAGTCGCATACTGCCATCACATTTTGAGTTGGGCTTCCGTGACGACTAATGTACGACACTTGATTTTCAACAGGTATGCGTGCATCAACATGTGTGCCATCAATCGCTCCGACACAATCTTTAAAAAATGGCATATATCGTCCATCATTTTTGATGTGTGAAGGAATAACACAAAATTGAGGATCAGTAGGAGCTATGATGTTCATCGAAAGATTAGTCAGAGCACGAAGTCCTATCATGAATAACCGACTTATAGTCTCCGTAGAATGTTGGAATCGTTCACTTGCTTTCCTGTACGTTTCATTGTGACCCAAAATATATACTGTGATTGCTAATATATCACTAGCTTGAGTTCTTTGTGTTCTCTTTAATCCGTGAGTTTGTTCTAACAAGGCTAACAAATAAAAAAAATAACCTTTGTCATTCGAAACATGTTGTGAAACCTCCCAGGATGTCCGGCAAATAATTCACGTATCCATTTATGCTCGGTCTGAGATGATGTCATGCAAGGTGTTTTATCACAAAATAAATATGCAGACTCATTGATCACACATACAGTGGATGCCACGAGGTTGACAAAGTGAGCATATTCCTGTTTACGACTTGCACAATAATTTACTACTAGTTCTTCATCATCACTCATGTTAAGATCATCATCATGATTCGCTGTTGCCATTATAGTAGCCTAAAAAATGAAACAATAATCATTGTCATGAATTAATAAAATTCATAACTGATAAGATCTAAACAAATGCATGAAGAAATATAGATCTAACATAGAAGAAGGACATCTACAAAATAGAAGTTTCAACATAGAAGAAACATAGAAGAAACATAGAAGAAACAAAGTGAGCATAGAAGTTTCAAAATAGAAGTAACATCGAAGAAAGACATCAGTTAAGCGAATTCATGTAGTGGGTGTTGAGCCATTCTACTCTTCTATCCTCTGGTATACTCAGGAAGGTGACTCGATTCACCGGAGTTTGGAAATGTACTGTAGCAAAATGGTACAACCGTCTATCCTCAAAGATCTCTGGATATTTCTCTAGTTCCTGAATTGCCTCTCGTAGTAGGTGTATGCTCGGTGGAACAATATGTGCTGCAACACGCTGCACAATAACATCAGAAGAGGAGCATAACTTCTCAACATGTGATAGCATAACCTGTTTAGCCCCCATATCTAGCTTCTTTCCCTTGCGTTTTCTTTTCGAAGCAACTCCACTTTGGGAATTTTCACCAGGTGTAGCTGAGCCAATATCATCACTTGCAAATACTTGTGTGTTATTTTGTTCTATGGTATGGTCATCATCCCCTGACAAGGTGTCGTGCTGGGAGAAAAGAGAAGGCAACTCTCCAGATGAAGGCATCCATACATTGTCTCCTGTAGCAACAACCAGACTGAACATTTTCTCTAATTTCTCTTCAAGCTCTGGAGAAATACCAGCAGACCGGAATTTCTTCGCATTAGAGATCATCTAAAAAATTGAAATAAGTGTTAGACATGGAATGTATTAAATTCAATAAGTGAAATATAAAAATATACATATTAACTAACCTCAATTCTTTCCTTCCACCAATCATCGGAAGCGTCTATTGTCCGTTTAGTTGGGTTCCAACCAAGCCCCGTCTCGCCTCTTTTAAGTTCACGCCATAATTTCCAATCACGCTTCAATTGATCCCACTTGTTTTTCATTTGTGCATGACTGTACTCTAAACCGGCTCGTTCCTTAAAGTTTTTCATTACATTGACCCAACCCTCTTTATTGAAATGAGTGGTTGGTCTATTCCCTAAATCTATCTCTCGGATACAATGATCGCAGAATAAAAGAACATGGGATGACTCCCAATTGACCGATATTCCACCATCTTTTGATATTACCATCTACGGGACCAAACATACAAAACAATATGTCAATAGTAAGGATTCATTTGTAGTAAAGCAATTATCCATACAAACATCCAGCCCATTTTGGCCAGGGACTTCCAATATCAATTTTATACAAAGTGTAAACTGTGAGCATGAGTTCCAGTTATAAGAACTTTGGTTATAACAATCGGTACAAATAATCTGTACAAAAAATCTCTACAAAAAACTTCTATGCAACACCTAAATCTGGACAAGCAATCGGCGCAAAAAACTTCTATGCAGCACCTAACCGAGCATATACCTAAATCTGGACAAACAATGGGGGCAAAAAACTTCTATGCAACACCTATCGTTCCACCTATTGTTGCATATAAAAATGGGGGCATATAAAAATCTGAGCATAATAAAAATCTGAGCGAAAAAAAATCAGAGCATACAAACAATGGAGGAGCATATAAAAATCTGTATAAAATTTCGATGCTCCCACATCCAGACAAACAAGGAAGAAGGCTACCTGGAAAACAACGGAGGAAGAAGGCTACCTGGAAAACAATGGAGGAAGAAGGCTACCTGGAGAACGGTGCTTCCTGCTCGACGATCGGTCGTGGACTTCCGGCGCTTCTTCACGCACGCCGGAGGGTGGAGGACTTTCGGCGCTGCTTCGCAGAAGAGCTCGAAGATCGTGGTGCTTCGCTTGTTGCGCGTGCTCATCGAGATCGCAGCTAGGGCAGTCGATAAGCGCTCCGCGGCGGATGAAAATCGCGAGAAAAAAACACGACTGTAAATCGCGGAATTTGTGCGATTTGAAGGCGGGGGCGGATTGTACTGCGGTGATCAAAATAATGTTTGGCGCGACTTTTATAAAAACTGCGGCGGGCTGCTCTCAAAACGCCGCGCCAAACAAAGGGTCTGTTTGGCGCAGCTCTGGCGGCTGGAAAAGTTCTAATCCAGCCGTCAGAGCTGATTTTAGGATGTTTGGCGCAGCTCTGGGGAGCAGTTTTTTGAAAATCGCGGACGAAATTTGCCTCTTTTCCGGAATCTGGCAGGGCCCCGCGTTCAGCGCTAGGGAAATCGCTTCCGCCTTTTTGCTCTCGTTCCCGATACCTCCAGAAAACTCTCGTTCACGATCTCGCCCGACGACGCCGCCCTAGCTCTCGTTCACGATCTCGCCTCCCTAGTTCACGATCTCGCCTCCCTAGCTAGCGGCCGACGACGGGCTCTCGTTCTCTTCTCCCCCCCATCTGCGCAACGATCCCGATCTCCTCCGCCGAGCTTTCTCGCCTGGTTTCCCGTTCTCGACCGAGCTCGTCGACCACCGCGCGGGTCACTGACGGGCAGCCCTTTGCTTCCTACAGCGTTTCCGTTCGACTCCGCAGTCATCACCAACCTCCGGCGATTCCAGAAACCTCTGACCAGCAGATCTCTTCCGCGGTGAGATGTTCTTCCATATTCCCTATTTTTCCTATTTCCAGATGTGCTTCCAGATCTGTCTTGCCTTCACGATTTTTCATTGATTCCAGATTTCTTATTATTGATTCCAGATTTCTCCTCTCAGTAGCTTTTCACTGAAGATCTCACGTTGGCGATCTCTCATTGCTTCCAGCCATCTCAGTGATTTCCAGATCTGCTTAATTTAAGGTATATACCCGTATTTATTTTTCATTTACTCAATTTCTTTGGCATTCGACTTGCTTGTAAGTGTGTGTTTGTGTTTGTATTTATTTTGGATTTGTGTGTGTTTGTATGTGTGTGTGTGTGTGTTTTTGGATGAGTGTGTGTGTTTGTTGTGTGGATGTTGTGTGTATGGATGTGTGTGTGTATGTCTTTTGGATTTGTGTGTGTATTTTATTTTGGATTTGTGTGTGTGTTTGTATGTGTGTGTGTGTGTGTGTTTTTGGATGAGTGTGTGTGTTTGTTGTGTGGATGTTGTGTGTATGGATGTGTGTGTGTATGTCTTTTGAATTTGTGTGTGTATTTTATTTTGGATTTGTGTGTGTGTTTGTATGTGTGTGTGTGTGTGTGTTTTTGGATGAGTGTGTGTGTTTGTTGTGTGGATGTTGTGTGTATGGATGTGTGTGTGTGTATGTCTTTTGGATTTGTGTGTGTATTTTATTTTGGATGAGTGTGTGTGTTTGTTGTGTGGATGTTGTGTGTATGGATGTGTGTGTGTGTGTTTTGGATGAGTGTTTGTATGTGTGTGTGTTTTGGATGAGTGTGTGAGTGTTGTGTGTATGTGTATGTTTGGATGTGTGTGTGTGAGTGTGTGTTTGTGTGTATGTGTATGTTTGGATGTGTGTGTGTGTATTTTTTAGATGATGTATGTGTATGTTTGGATGTGTGTGTGTGAGTTTGTTTGTGTGTATGTGTATGTTTGGATGTGTGTGTGTGTGTGTGTATTTTTAGAGGATGTTGTGTGTGTGTGAGTGTGTGTTTGTGTGTATGTGTATGTTTGGATGTGTGTGTGTGTGTGTGTTTGTTTGTGTGTATGTGTATGTGTGTATGCGTATGTTTTGGATGTTGTGTGTATGTTTGGATGTGTGTATGTGTATGTTTTGGATGTTTTGGATGAGTGTGTTTGTATGTTTGGATATGTGTGTTGTGTGTGTTTGTATGTTTTGGATGCTGTGTGTATGGATGTTTCTAAAATTGCATTACTTATTAATAGTGTAATGGGTAAACCAAAAGAAAGAGGAATCGTAGCGAATTGAGAGTCTAGCGAGGTGTTGTTATTTTGTGATCTCTGCATAAAAGAGATTGGTTTGGGGAATCGGCCTACCACCCGCTTTAGCAAAGAAGGGTGAAAAAATTTGATTGCGGGGTTTAAAGAACGAACCGGGAAAAGCTACGATCGAATGCAAATGAAAAATAAATGGGATCACTTGAAAAAGGATTGGAATTTATGGAAGGAGCTGAAACATGGCGAGACTGGTTTAGGTTGGGATCCAGAGAAGAGAACTATTGCTGCATCAGAAGAATGGTGGGCAGAAAAGATAAAGGTAAAAACAAATTCATTTATCATTTCTTAGTGGTAGTTATTATTTTGACAGATTTTAATATTGATGTATTGATTATAACAGGTTGTCCAAGCAGCGAAAAAATTTCAATACGGAGGTATTTCACCTGAGTTGGAGGAGAAACTGAACATCATGTTCAGTCAGGTTGTTGCAACTGGAGAAGACTCATGGTGTCCTTCAATTGGGAGTTTGCCACCGGATGTGGGGAGGATCCAGTTGGAAGATAATGATGTAGAAGATATCATTGAGAACAATCAAGGTGGCCCTGAAGAGATAGGAGGTCATTCAACAACCATTGGGAATGCGTCCACCTCGGCGAGTAAAAGAAGAAAGATTGGGAAGAACAAATGAATGACATTTTCTTTGATGTCAGACTTACATCAATCCACCCTAGCTGTGAAGCCTCCACCAGTTATCACAGTCAAAGAGGTGGTGGAGTTGATTTCCAGTAGCCCAGAGATACGGGCAAACCTGGATCTGTATTACTTTGCTCTCGACCACATCAGGGACAAGAACAGTAGGGAGATCTTCATGAGTATTCCGGAAGATATGCGTGTTTGGTGGATTACGAAGGCTCTATCCGGACAACAGCTTTTCAATCCGCCAGAGCTGTCCCAAACAGACCCAAAGCCTTAATATGATCAGCCCATTTTAACTCCCCATCTCCCTAAAAAAAATTCCGAATTCCTCGGTCAAAACCCACATGCCATCCTTATTTATCTCCTCCTTCCGATTTATCTCCCATGCGATTGCTCTGCACAGTACAGTATTTTAAAATAGTTCCTCCCAAAGAGGCGCCCACATTACACATTTTCCCTCCATCTCATTCGCGATTCTAGGGTTCCGCCATCACCCCGCTTCTCCTCTCCGGCATCTCCCCATCCCTCCTCCACGAACAACAACTACGCTATCGTCGTCTCCAACATTGCCGCACAGTTATCACTCCGATCCAGCATCTACGACTGCGGCCGCTCCAACATCTACGACTTCGGCCACTCCAGTATCCACGACTTCGGTCGCTCCAGCATTTACGACTTCGGACGCTCCAACAACTACGCCATCATCGCTCCAACATCGTCCTCCACCTCTGACATTTCCATTCGGTGAAACAACAACTCCTCCAGGTACGTACCCTGCATGCATCCATCGGTTAGGAAGATTAAATTAATCCTTTTCCCTGACATTTCAAAACATGCATATGGACAAACTCCTCTTTCAATGTTCCATCCACCGTGTCATGGATTGCTTCTTGCAGAAAGATTCCACATTCTACATTTTCTGGGAGCAACTAATTCCTTTCAAAGCCCCTTATTTTATTTCAACTTTTTCAAAATTCTTAATTATAAATAATATGGCAGCTGAATGTGTTCGCAATCCAATGCACAACTTATGATTTCTTCCCCTGCACAATCGCACTAATTAACATCATGAAGTCATAGCCAATTCTTTGTTTCTGTTTTTGCTTCGATGTCTACTTAGCTCTTTCCATGTTCTTCGCCCAATGCAATCAACATCTTCTTAGGGTCTGTTTGGGACAGCTCTGGCGGATGGAAAATCTCTATTCCATCCGCCAGAGCTGTTTTTGGGTTGTTTGAGAACACCACTCTTTCAAAATCGCCTTTTAATAAAGGTCGGTTTAGGTTCTATTCAAAAATCTGCCTACTCATCATGTATAGCTCTCCCAAAATCGCTCCCCCCCACCCCCAACTGCGCAGCTTCCCGCGATTCTTCGCTCCCGTCTTCTCCTCGACGAGCTTGCCGAACACCGCCATAGCCCTAACAGTCTTCTCCTCGACGAGCTCCCACAATCCCTTCTCGACTGTCTTCAACTCTTCTCCTCGCCGGCCACCTCTCTCCTAGAGGAACCCGAACATCCAGTCGCCGACCACTTGCTTCCCTTCCTCCGGCGATTCGGAGCCCTCTGCTTCCTCCATCTCAGTCGTCCACCTACTCTTCCTCCGGCGATTCGGAGCCTCTGCTTCCTCCAACTCAGTCGGCCACCTGCTTCTCTTCCTCCGGCGATTCAGAGGCCAGATTTGCTTCCTCCTGCGATTCAAAGCCGCCTGCTCCTCTTCCAAGTCCATATCTCCTCAAATCTTCTTGATTCAGGTATAATTTCTCTACTAACAATTCCTCATATCTCCTTGATTCTGTTTTTTTGTATTAATTCAGATTTTTGTTTGTTTGTTATGCTTTTTGGTTGAGTTTGATTAATTCAGATTTGTTTGTTTGTTATGCTTTTTGTGTGTGTGGAGGTGTGTGTGATTTTTTGTGGATGGTGTGTATGTGTGGATGAGTGTGTGTGTGTGTGTATGTGTGTTTTGTGGATGAGTTTGTGTGTGTGTATGTGTGTTTTGTGGATGAGTTTGTGTGTGTGTATGTGTGTTTTGTGGATGAGTTTGTATGTATGTGTGGTGTGAGTGTGTATGTGTGGTGTGTGTGGATGTGTGGTTTGTGTGGTGTGTGTGGTGTGTGTGGTGTGTATGTGTGTGTATGTGTGTGTGTTGGATGTATGTGTATGGTGTATGTGTGGATGAATGTGTGTTTGTTTTGGATGTGTATGTGTGTATGCGTGTTTAGAAGAGTGTGTATTGTGTATGTGTGGTTGAGTTTGTGTGTGTGTATGTGTTTTTTTGGAATAAGTGTGTGTATGTGTGTGTGTGTTGGATGAGTGTGTATGGTGTATGTGTGGATGAGTGTGTGTGTGTGCATGTGTGTGTGTATGTGTGTGTGTGTGTGTTGGATGTATGTGTATGGTGTATGTGTGGATGAATGTGTGTTTGTTTTGGATGTGTATGTGTGTATGCGTGTTTAGAAGAGTTTGTATTGTGTATGTGTGGTTGAGTTTGTGTGTGTATGTGTTTTTTTGGAATAAGTGTGTATGTGTATGTGTGTGTGTGTTGGATGAGTGTGTATGGTGTATGTGTGGATGTGTGTGTGTGTGTGCATGTGTGTGTGCATGTGCGTGTGTGTGTGTATGTGTGTGTGTGTGTATGTGTGTGTGTATGTGTGTGTGTTGGATGTGTGTGTATGTGTGTGTATGTGTGCGTGTATATGTGTGTGTGTGTATGTGTATGTGTTGGATGTGTGTGTATGGTGTATGTGTGGATGAGTGTTTGTTTGTTTTGGATGTGTATGTGTGTATGCGTGTTTAGATGAGTGTGTATGGTGTATGTGTGGATGAGTTTGTGTGTGTATGTGTTTTTTTGGATTAAGTGTGTGTGTGTGTGTCTGTGTATGTGTGGATGAGTGTATGTGTATGTGTGTGTGTTGGATGAGTGTGTATGGTGTATGCGTGGATGGGTGTGTATGTTTGTTTTGGATGTGTATGTGTGGATGAGTTTGTGTGTGTGTGCATGTGTTTTTTTTGGAATAAGTGTATGTGTATGTGTGTATGCGTGGATGAGTGTGTGTATGCGTGTGTGTTGGATGAGTGTGTATGGTGTATGTGTGGATGTGTGTGTGCGTTTGTGTTTTTTTGGAATAAGTGTATGTGTATGTGTGTATGTATATGTGCATGTGTATGTGTGTGTGTGTATGTGTGTGTGTTGTATGCGTGTGTATGGTGTATGTGTGGATGTGCGCGTGTGTTTGTTTTGGATGTGTATGTGTGTGTATGTGTATATGTGTAAGTGTGTGTGTGTATGTGTGGATGAGTGTTTTTTTGGATTTGTGTGTGTATGTGTGCGTGTTGGATGAGTGTGGACGAGTGTGTGTCTGTGTTGTTTTTGGAATAAGTGTGTATATGTGTATGTGTATGTGTGGATGAGTGTGTATGTGTATGTGTGTATGATGTATGTGTGGATGAGTGTGCGTGAGTGGTTTTTTTGGATGGATGTGTGGATAATGTGTGTGTGTATTTTTTTATGAGTGTGTTTTACCTCGTAATTTTGGGTTTATATGTGTATGCGTGTTTTTTTCATGGTTCTTCTTTTATTATAGAATATTTATTTAACTATTATGTTTGAGTTTATAGTACAATGAGTAAATCGAAGGAGGGAGGAATTTCAGCGAATTGGGAGTCAAACGAAGTCCTGATCTTTTGTGATCTTTGCATCAAAGAAATCGGGTTGGATAATCGACCTACCACCCACTTCAACAAGGATGGTTGGAAAAACTTGATCTTGACTTTTAAACAACGCACTGGAAAAAGCTACGATCGAATGCAAATGAAGAATAAATGAGATCACCTCAAGAAAGACTGAAAGTTGTGGAAAGAATTAAAACACGGAGAGACGGGTTTGGGATGAGACCAGGAAAAGAGAACCATTGCTGCATCTGATGAGTGGTGGGATGAAAAAATCAAGGTTATCTCAAAATAACTAATTTTAAACAATGTTCAACTTTTTTAAAATTCTTGTTATATTGTTCAAATTATTGTGTATAGGTTGTTCCAGCTGCAAAAAATTTTCGATATGGTGGTATTGCGCACGAGTTAGAGGAGAAACTGAATAATATGTTCAGTCAAGTAGTTGCAATAGGTGAAAATTCTTGGGCACCATCAATTGATAGTGCACCACCTGATATGGAGCACATAGCTGCGGAAGAAAATAATGTAGAAGATGACTTGAATGTTCATAGATGTGGTCTTGAAGAGACAGGGGAAATAGATCAACCAACACTGGCAATGCCTCCAATTCTTCGAGCAAAAGAAAAAGGATGGGAACAAATAAAGGATTGGTTATTTTCTACATGAGAGAGTTGCAAGAATCTGTACTTGCAGTGAAGCCGCCATCAATTATCTTAATCAAAGAGACAGTGAAATTAATCTCCAGTATTCCAGAGATACACGGTGACCTCGACTTGTACTATATGCTGTGAACTACATTAGAGACAAAAAGCAGTAGAGAGATTTTCATGAGCATTTCAGAAGATATACGAGTTTGGTGGATCAAAAATGCTTATGAGAACAAGGCGCAGTGACATTTATTTAGGCAGTTCTGTGTTGGATCAAAAATGCTTATTTCTATTTTGAAACTTTTAATGTTGTTTTGAAAACATTTAATTTTATTTTGATAACTGTCATTTTGGTAATTTTAAATGAAGCATTGTGTTATTTTGGTAACTAGATTTTTTTTTCAAATACTATCATTTTTAATGTTTTTTAAATAAAGTTTTTATCATATATGATATCTTCTTTGACAGCTTAGGTAATGAAAGCACATGACTCTTCCAGTGAAGATTGTGGACTACCTGTCTTTCTCCAGAACGCGTGCAATATGTTGAGTACTATAATATAATTATTTCAACAATTGTTGAGATAAATAATTGCATACGCGAGATAAGACGATGCATGACGTCTACTCAAACAGGTGAGAAATGGTTGAAAGAGTTACTTGAAAGACACCTAGATAGGATTCATGACGCATTTCGAATGTCAAAGCGTATATTTATTGATTTACTTCAAAAACTAGAACATGAACATAAATCAAAATGGATTCTTGGGTCTGCCCTCTCTGATGTCTTTGGCTTTGATTTGAGGGCATGATTCCGCAGCAAACGCGATGGTATAGGGGGCCACTATTTCAGTGGTACTCTGTGAGCAACCACTTTGTGCATTTATTGTCAAAGGTTAGGTCTTTCTCCTCTGAGAGAAGCCACTTTGTGCATAGTGCAAAAGGTTAGGTCTGTTTTCAATCTTCCCCCGCCCATACCCCCAATGATTGGGGACTATATGGGTTCTGTTGTTGTTGTTGTTGTACTTCAAAAACTAGAACATGAACATGAGTTACAAGGATCGCAACACACAACGTCACAAGAAGTCCTTGGAATTACATTGTATATCTTAACACATGGAGGCTCCGTGAGATTAACAAAAGAGCGATTTCAACACTCGACTGAAATTATAAGTAGATATTTTTCGAAAGGCCTTAAATCACTATTGCTACTATCAGTTGACGTTATAAAATCAATTGATCGTCATTTTTAGAAATATACCTGGGGAAATAAGGTATGACGCCCGTTATATGCCATTCTTTAAGGACTGCGTTGGTGCAATTTGACGGTACACATGTAGATGCGAGGATACCCATTGAAGATCAAGTTCGATATATTGGACGTCATGATACAACAACGCAAAATGTGATGTCTGTTTGCGACTTTAATATGTGCTTCACATTTGCACAGGCTGGATGAGAAGGATCCACTCATGATAGTCGTATCTTCGCGCGCGCATTGACAGACGATAGACTACATTTTCCGCATCCCCTCAAGGTAAATTGTTGAATTAATGACCGTATATGCTATAATCATTCATTACCATGTTATTATGTTTAACATATCAACTAATTACAGACAAATATTATTTAGTGGATGCTGAATATCCATTAAAGACGGGCTATTTAAAACCATATCCAGAAACAAGATATCATTTGACAGATTTTACAAGCGGGAGTCGTCCCGTCCATGGTAGACATGAGCATTTTAATAAGACACATTCATCTCTTCGAAGTGTGATAGAGCAGACATTTGGTGTTTGGAAGAAAAAGTGACGCATTCTGCAAAAAATGCCTCCGTACAATTTCAAGAAACAACGTTCAATTGCGCTAGCGACCATGACATTGGATAACTTCATTCGTAGACATCTGTCTCGATGAGACCCAGAATTTAATGCTTGCGATGCTGATGACTCATTCATACCCCAGAGGATGATGACCCTACAACAGAGGATGATATTGAGACTGGTTTGTTTGATGTCGGGGGATCTGATCATATGTCTGCAATACGAGATAATATTGCCGAAGAATTGTACAACGCCCGCAGGTAAAATTTCTCGGCATTTTTTTTAACAAACTTTAGAAATCATCATATTCAAAAGTATGATTAATATCAAATTTTTTTATCGCGCATGTGAACTCAAATGATTGAAAAATGTGGAAAGAACGCACCGGAAAAATTTACTTCTTTTCATGTTTAGGAACAATTTATATTTTTCTTGTTATGCTTAAATATTTTGTAATATTTTTAATTGTTATGTTGAAATATTTAGTAATATTTCAATATTGATGTTTTGAAAAAACAGCTCTCAAAAAAGCTGTTCTACCAAACAACCCTTATTTAAAAAGCTAAGTTCCACCATCACTTATACATAGACTCACCAAACAGTCTGCAACTTTTTCAAAATAACTTCTCAAAGAGCTCTATTTAACAATCTCTATTCGATAAGTTACTTTTCAATCAGCGAGAGCTGTCCCAAACAGACCCTTAATCTCACGCCCCACCCACCCTGAATTGAAAATGAACCAAGACCACCCAACAAGAAAACTTCAAACATTAGTAGGTTTTAATGTTTGGTTTTGCCGGATTGATTTTTTGCATGCACCAAATTAGAGTTGAGAGCGCAAGAGTATTTATCACAATTATGTTGTGATTGGGGTAGACATATTTCTCGGTTAGGATTTGTGTATTTATTCTTTTTTTAGTTTGCAAATCCATAATCAATTGATCATCTATAGATATATGAGTGACAGTGCACGAGGCCCCCCATGCTCACGGCAGTACCCCGACCACGACAGAGCCCCAGCGTGACGACGCTCCCCCCGCCCATGAACACCAATGCGCACGGCAAAATCACGCGATGGGAGGAGCACAGCAAACCGGGGTTCGCGAGCGGCTGGATCGCCGTCGCACTGGGGAATTGTCGTGGTCGGGGTACTATCGCGTGGGGAATTCATTTTATGTTCTAAGAGAATTAATTTTTGCGCGACTGTGATATGAGAGAAAAAGATTACACCATTCCCGAGAGAATCTTAATAATCGAAATAAGAAAATTTTGTAAGAATTCAATATGATTTACTTTAATAATCCATAATTCTAAAATAACCCAAATTTTATCAGTGAGGTGGAAGCCCTCCCACATCACACTAGCAATCAAGGAATTAAGAATATAATAGGGGATAGGAAAGTGTGGGGATAGGATTACAATCTTGTTAGAATTTTTTATTTAAAAAAAACATTTATTTTATAATGTTTTAATGGAGCCTTGTTTGGTGTATGACTCCTCTTGTTTGATGAAAAACTTCAAAACCAAATGGAGGGAACTCCAAAATTATGGAGGAAAAAATCTCTTCATAAAAGACATGAACTTTTACTCCCACCATTCTTATATCCACTTCGACGCCATCTCAACATACATTGAGATCAACTTTTGACGTTGGTTTGATTTCTCCATCCCGCCTTGCTTCAACAAGAAGACTATACTTTGACTTCCCTGTTCTGCAGTCAAAGTACGCCGACTTCTCCTTGCTTTAACAAACCTGTTTAGTTTGACCTGAAGTCAACTTACATTGACTTATCCATGCTCTGACTTCTCTTCAAACTCTGACTTCTTCTGCTATTCATAGACCGACACGTAAAATTTTCTGCACATGTTTCTTTATGCAAGTTTTTGTCATTAATGCTTATACGCTGGAAATCAAAGTATTTCATTACACGCTTACCATTACTAAGATAACTGTTGTGAGTTATTACATGATTTAATTATTGTCATTTTACGAGACTCCTATTTTAGGTGATTTTTCTTAGTACGAACGACTAAGCTTTCTGAACCTCTTTCGCTCTCCTGCTTTCGGTCTTCAACGATTTTTTGTTTTCTTTATATCTGCTTCATCAAATGGGAGTTCGGGTGCTCTGTGCTTCTTTAGTGTCCACGCACATCGGAGTTTTCGGGATCTAGCCGGACGTTGTACCTTGGAGGAGTGAACATCAGTTGAAAGCCTTGTCGGAGGGTGAAACTTCTTAGGTCAGTGATCACACGCCTTACCCAGGCTCGATTCTTAACTATATACTATTCTGATTTCCTTAATTTCTCATCTCTATGTTTACAAGTTTTATCAAAATCTTATTTTTTCAAAAATCTTAAGTATCATTATAATCTTGTTATTTCAATATCGGTTTTATAATTATTACAGTAGTTTCACAAAAAAATGAAAATATATATTATTACGGAATATAAGTAAAATATTTCAACAATCTAAAGAAATTGTAGATCACATCACATAATCTCATTCGAAATAGCTGTGTTGGGCTATCATCCCACAAACCATCTAGTACTAGTGAGAACCCGTCATTGGGTGTTTCTTGGGAAGTCCAAGAAAAACAAGATAAATAAAATCAAATAATCAAAATAATTTTCTCTGTTTTCATTTTCATATGTACTAGAATTTATTGTATGTATTTTAAATTCCAGAAATCTGTTATGACATCTAGATCTGATGACTCTGCCGGGATCAAACCCGAAAAATTTAATGGAATCGATTTTTGACGTTGGCAAGTACAAGTAGAATATTGGCTTAATACCTTAGGGTTATTATCTACCATTCTTGATACTCCTGTAGAAACCCCAAATCTCAATGGTGTTGCAACAACATTTGCCTCATCTCTTCTGTCGTCTTGATCTTCTAGTGCGAACACCATTAGAACTTATGTTAGACGTACACCTTATAGAGATCCGGTAGATATTGAATATCATTGTCGTCATCGAATCCTTAGTACTTTGTCTGACAGTCTTTACGATGTAAGACTCCACCCTCCCTGTACTTGGGCACGACCGAGAGGAGTCTTATGCCCAGAATAACCGCCTTGCGATAAAGCCAACTCACGGGTTAACATCCACTACAAGACGCCTATTCTGCCGGCGAATTCCATTCAACACATCAAACCATAATTTCATATAAATAAAGAGCATGAAGTCCAACATCACATTAATATAAAATAGTCCACAATGATAATACTGTTTAATACTTCAATACAAATAAATCACAAAAATGCGGAAGCTCTCAAAGTCTCACATCTGCTACAGGTGGGATAGTAGTGCATTGCATCGTCATGTCAGGCCCAATCTCTCTGGCCTAGTGGTCCTCCTGCACGAGGTGTTGCTGCTGATCCGGCTGCACGTCCTCCTGCACGAGGTGCTGTTGCTACTCCGACGGCACGTGCTCCAAAAAGACTAAGCGGTTTCGACATCCACTCCCCCGATGACTCCTGAGCACCGAGCTGGAGGTTGGAAACAAAGGCTACAATATAAGTTGTAGTATATATACAAGCAAGTGACAAGTTGGAGTATAAGCTAAACTAGCAGTTTTTATTTTATGAGCGAGAATACAAACATGATCTAAGGTATTTGCAACAATAATAAAAGAGCATGTAAAAGAGCAGCATAAAAGAAGCAGTAAGTAAAGGACTAAAAGTAACTTAACATATAAAAATGCTCATACAATTTTATAAGTTAAGAATCTTGTGTATGAATACGAAAACAACTCATCATATAAAAGAGCCTATAGTAATTTATATGATGAGGATTTGTTTATGCGGTGCGATGCAATATAATGAAATGTATGATGAATGTTAACTTACCCATGATTTACTCACGCACACGACTCTATGTCGACATAGACCTCTAATTCCCACTTTTCGAGGGTAGCTAACCTCCCAGGCACCTCCCGTCGTGGCCAGACGGTGGCAGTTGAACGAGCTTCTCTACTACTAGGTGGGTATGCACACTACCAGACCTAGGCCCTAGGTACGCCCCGACACTAAAATAAGTGGAAAAACCGCGTACTCTTGCTCGCTAAAAGCAGCAGATTCTTTTTAGCACAAGGGAAGGGTCATCGGGAAAGTGTCTCAAAGACACCATCTGAGCTGGCCTACTAGACCACAACCCCACCGACCTAGAGTCTATCCTCAGCTTCCATCAGTGTGAGGAGCATCCAATATTTAGGGCACCACCTGCTGACATATCACACTATCGCTGAGTTTTGGGATGCACCACCTGCTGACCCACCAGACGAGCTCTTTCTTTTCGGGGACACTCTCCAACCACACTATAAAGCCACGTTTTCTAGTCGGTGCACACGATTTTCACTTAGGCGGCCGTCGCATTCGCGATGACTTTTCTTACACACCTCCTGGTGAGCCCCTTGATGTGTCACGTTCCCTGAGAGACACTTGGATCTTTACGAGCTCATATTTGAGTATAGATGTCTCACGAGATCATCTGAACACTCGTCGTGCACGAGATGAGTTTTTCTACACTTCTCCGAGAGAGCCTCCTGATAGGCCACCTCCTTTGGTAGATTTTTAAGTGGTTATTAGCCTTTCCCATAGCGAGTATGTTGTGTCCGTCGTGTCTTATTTACATCATTTGCATGAGTCTGTTGAGTCGTTTCGTCAGCATTTGCATGAGTCTATTGTGTTGTCTGTTCATCGTTTGCATGTGTGTCATGAGTCGGTCCGACGAATAATCCATATTGGTAATAAATTTTGTAAATCACATGCGGGTTGTCACTGGCAAGTGCAGGTACTTCATGAAGGCGAGCAGGTGATGGTGAGAATCTGCGTTGTGAGGCTCCGTGCGAGGCTTGCTAAATGCTTGAGCGTTAGGCGAATGGATCCCTATATAATCATGAGACAGATTGAAACAAACACCTATGATCTTGATATCCCTGGAAGTATGGGTATCCACCTGGTATTTAGTGTTGAAGATATAACTCCGTACTACAAGCCTAGTGAGTATATGGACCCAAACAGTGGGGACTTCCAGCCGCCCACACCTCCACTCCCGTTGCCTAACCACCCTCATAGCCCACCCACGTTTGATAGCCACCACTACCCACCCACTTCTGACACTCACCCACCTGGGGACTCGTCTTCTTTGGTTCTACCCACGGCGCCGCCGATCACACGGGGATTCACCACTCGTGAGTTGAGCGTTGAGAGCATCACATAGACCATATTCTTCCGGTACATTCCTATTACAGACGTTGATGACATCTGAGAACTTGCAGCAGAGCTTGATCGATTCGCCCCCGGACTTCGACTTCAGTACATCCGTCTCCACTCATCAGGGATGGAAACTTTTCAGTTCGGAGGAGTTGATTGGTGAGGTCACTTTTCAGCGACGACACTTGGACGATCTCTGGCGGGCCTCTTCGAGTTATACCAGGCATACGGCGAGAGAATTCTGACCCCTATTCATCGAGAGATGAATTATTTCATGCCAGGGAGATTGATGCGGAGCAGAGGCGAGGACGAGCTTTGGGCCCATTCGGGGCTGATTTGGCGACTTTCCATATATGTCGTGCTCGGATCGACGATCGGACTCCGCAGATGTGTTTGGATTCGCATTGCGAATCAATTTGATATATTAGTTTATTATTTTTGCATTTGTTTTGATGTATTTGGGTGGCCCCACCTCCGGCCAATAATAGTCGTCGATGGTGGGATGCCCTAACTTTTGTTTTATTATAAATAGACATGTAGTGACTGATTTTGAGGCATTGCAGAATTTGGAGAAAGCTATTCTCGGATTCCCGCGATCATCCCACGGTGCCGACTCCGTGGAACCCTAGGTGGCGACTCCTAGGCTTGTATATCCCTCCCCAAGGTACCCCCTAACCCTAGCCCTCTTCTCCCCCCTCCCAAACTCCCTTCCGCAACCCCCAACAGCCCCCAAACAACCACCGTTTGGCTGTCCAGAAAATCACCACTGTCACTGCTCAAAAATTAAAAGCACTATTCCTAGCCTATAGTTTACCCTCCCTAATCAATCTGCCGCCCCTCTGCCCTCCCAGCAAGTTGCCGCCGCCCCCTTCCCCCTCTCTGTCAGCCGCACCACCCCTCCAGCAAACAACCCAGCAGCTGGCCTCCACACCTCCTCTCAGCAGCAGCCGGACTTCCCCACCTCCATCAACCACCACCACCTCTCTCCTCTACGTGGAACCACCTCCAGCCCCCTCCTTGTCCAAGATCAGTCCAGATCTGGACAAATCCAGCCCGAATCCGCTCCCAAATCATCGGATCTATCCATCCCCGTCCGGATCTCTACCCACGTGGCCGGATCCATCCATTTCCGGTCCGTTTTCACCTTCCACCGCCAAGGACAACCACCTACATCGCTTTCCCGCCTTCGGGTCCACCTCGAATCGTCATCCACGTATCTCCGGCTCCGTATTCTTCAGTGCCTTGGTCAGCCCACTACTTTGTGAGTCTTATTTGTATTGGAATATTTTATTCAGCATTTTATATTGGATTGTACTCTTGTACTTGTTTGAATATCTTGCATGATAGTTGTTTGTTAGGTTATTATTGTGATTTGTAGGGTTTATTCGCCGCGCGCTCGTGCTTTGACCCTCCACGCGGAGGAAAACCAAAACTTGTTTTGCCCTAATAAATTATTCTGCCTTGCATATGAATTTATTTCTCGTGGGATGTTAATGTTTAATATCTAATTTGTGACTAATCCGTCAGGCTTTGCATTGCATGTAGGGTTAGGTCACCGATTCTCTCGCCGCCTATAGATTCGTCCTACGTCTCAAACTGACAAAGATTTGAATGAATTGCTTGCTCATGTAGATCTCTCTCTCTCTCCCTCTCACTTTTGTGTAAATCTTCTTCTCATTATTTAATGTAAATGGGACGAGAAAGTTGTAACCGGTCGTTTTTTTGTTTAATAGAATCTCACTATTCTCCAAAGATATGTCCATGTTTTCTCTAAGCTTTTATACTTGCACTTTTCTTTTTTACTTAATCATTGTTTATTTTATGTAAAATCTTCTATATCAAATCATGGGAGATTATTGGAAAAACTCATGGATTTGTAGAACATATTATCTCTAAAGTGATATGGGCATAGAAAGGCTTTGTTCTTCTCCTTCTATCTGCAGACAAGTCATTCAGCTAAAAATCCAAGTGTTCCGAGGTTTCGTTGAATACAAGATACTTTTGTAGAAAGCTATTCGACGGTAGCAGTCTTCCTTCTTTGCTGTTGGCGATTTCCATTTACAAAATGAAGCAGTAATGTAGACAAGTTGTTAGGAAGCTTTCATCCTTTTTCTTTTTTGAGTATGGAGCTGCATTGAACACGAGGTGTTAGCATGTGTTGAACGGGAAAATAACACTTCATGACCCTAGAATAAGGAGCCCCTCCTTTATATATAGGAGGGGGCCAAAAATACAAGATAAAACAATATAACCCAACTTCTAACACTCCCCCTCAAGTTGTGCTTGTGATATCTGTCAAGCCCAACTTGGACATAATATTCCAAAACACCTTATGAGATAAGGCCTTTGTCAGCACATCTGCCAGTTGTTGATCGGAGGGAACAAAAGGAGTGCTAACAACTCCCCTTACAATGTTTTCCTTGATGAAATGCCTATCGACTTCAACATGTTTAGTGCGATCATACTGAACGGGATTGTGAGCGATGCTAATGGCCGCCTTGTTATCACAGTATAGGCGGATGGGTCCTTTGCCGTGAATCCCAAGTTCAAGCAGAAGGGATCAGATCCACATTCCTTCACATATACCTTGGGCCATAGCCCTAAACTCCGTTTCGGTACTGGATCTAGCAACGACGTGCTGTTTTTTGCTCCTCCACGTTACTAGATTGCCTCCAACTAAAGTGCAATACCCAGAAGTAGATCTCCGGTCATCGACAGATCCTGCCCAATCTGCATCTGTGAAGACTTCAATGGTTAGATCTTTGTTTGGAGAGAATGGGATCCCACGTCCAGGGGAGGTCTTGAGATATCTGAGAATCCGATTGGCAGCATCCAAGTGATGAGTTTTAGGAGCATGCATGAACTGGCTAATAACTCCGACAACGTACGAGATATCTGGGCGAGTATGAGATAGGTATATAAGTCTCCCCACTAGCCGTTGAAAAGCATTGATATCAGCACCGGTTCTCCTTCGTCTCTTCCCAATCTATGGTTTGTTTCTATGGGTGTGTCCGCATGACGACACCCACTCATCCCCGTATTTTCCAGAAGGTCAAGAATGTACTTTCTCTGGGAGATGAAGATACCATGCCTGGATCTGGCAACTTCAATGTCAAGGAAGTACTTGAGGTTCCCCAGATCCTTAACCTCAAATTCACTAGCCAGTCTGACCTTCAAGTGTTTTATTTCCTCAATGTCATCGCCAGTTATTACAATATCATCCACATACACAATCAATGCCGTCACTTTTCCATGTCTGTGCTTTACAAATAGAGTATGATCCGCGTTACTCTGTTTGAATCCAAAGGTCACCATTGCTCGTTGGAATCTTCCAAACCAAGCCCTCGGGGATTGCTTAAGGCCATATAGAGCCTTCTTCAGCTTGCAGACTTTCCCTTCAGATCCCTTAACAGTAAGGCCAGGGGGGCAAGACATGTATACTTCCTCTTCCAGGTCTCCATGGAGGAAGGCATTTTTCACATCAAGCTGACTCAAAGTCCTATTTTTACAGGCGGCACACGAGAGCAGGATCCGAATAGAATTCATCTTTGCAACCAGAGCGAAGGTCTCCTGATAATCAATCCCTGCTGTTTGGGTGTATCCCCTGGCCACCAATCTGGCCTTGTAGCGCGGTCCACCAACCCTTGGGAGTTTTGTTTAACCGAAAAAATCCACTTACATCCAACCACAGTCTTGCCTTGAGGAAGGGAGACAAGGTCCCAGGTACAATTCTTCTCAAGGGCACCCATCTCTTCCTCCATAGCCTTTCTCCACTGCTGATGTCTCAGAGCTTCCTGCCACGAGGAAGGGATGGAAAAGGAAACCAGAGAGGTGACAAAGGCTCTATGTCGAGAAGACAAGGAGTCATAAGTCACATACAAAGATAAGGGATGGTGAGTAGAAGCACGGTTACCTTGAGGACCAGTTAAGGTCAGGCGTGGATTCTGGTATATTGAGCAGGAGCTGACCATTTTTGCCCCCTCGTCGACGACGAGTATATACCTGTAAGGGAGGAGTAATAGACGGCAGAACAACATGGATTGATGGCTGATGAGAAGTGGAGATGGATGGCTGATGAGGAGTGGATGACTGATAAGGAGGAGAGATTGGTAAAGGGGTAGGGAAGCTCTCTTCCACGTTCGCATTCTCCCCCTGAAGAGTGCTCCCGTAATAGGGTTCGAACTCATGGAAGGTAACATCCATGGAGATGAAGGTCTTGCGAGTCTGCGGATGAAAACACTTATACCCTTTTTGAGTGCTTAAGTAGCCAATAAAGACACACCGAAGCGCACGTGGGTCAAGTTTGGATGTGTGGTGCACATGGACAAAACACACACACCCAAAGATACGTGGGGGAAGCTCAGTAGGAGTAATATTGAGAGCTGCAAGCGGGGTTTTATGTTGAAGGATACGAGTGGGGAGACGGTTAATAAGATACGTAGCCGTGAGGATAGCCTCACCCCAGTAGTATTTGGGAAGATGCATTTTAAGTAACAGGCAACGAGCAACCTCAAGAAGGTGTCGATTTTTCCGCTCTGCAACCCCATTTTGGGCAGGGGTGTAGGCACAAGAAGTTTGGTGGAGGATACCCAAGTCACACAGGTACCGTTGAAATTGAGAGTCAATGTACTCCCGACCATTGTCACTTCGCAAAATTTTTACAGTAGCGTTGAATTGAGTGGTAATCATTTTATGAAAACGTTGAAATAAAGGAAAAATCTCAGATTTACTCTTCATAAGGTAGACCCAGGTACAACGAGAATAACAGTCTATAAAAGTAACGAACCATTTGAACCCAGAAATAGAAGCAATAGGGATAGGGCCCCAAACATCAGAGTGAATAATCTCAAAAGGAGGCACACAAGGGGGACATTTGTGGAAGAGAAGCCCGTTTGTGCTTACCCAGTTCACATACATCACAGGTAAAAGTTTTAAGAGTAGAAATAGACATAGTAGGTAACAATAATTTCATAACAAGGATAGAGGGATGTCCAAGCCGACAGTGCCAGGAATCCAGGGTGGACAAAGAAGCGACATGAAGAGCACGCGGTGGAGGAGATGCCGAACTGGAGGGGTCAATTAGGTACAAGCCATCACGCAATCTACCAGCTCCAATCACCTTCCCCGTCGTCAGTTCCTGAAAAACACAAGAAGAAGGGAAAAAAGTCACGGAGCAATGCATGGAGTTAGTCAACTGACTAATAGAAAGCAGGTTTCGAGTAAATTTAGGAACATGAAGGACGGAGGAGAGCGTGAGGGACGAGCAGGGTATGGTTCCTTTGCCAGCAATGGAGGAAAAAGAACCATCAGCAATACTCACCTTGTCACGTCCAGACAGAGAGGAGTAGGAGACAAAACCTGAAGCAGTGCCGGTCATATGATAGGTGGCGCCGCTGTCGATGATCCACTGGGTGGAGGAATGACTGGTAGCTGAGTGAGCTCCTGGAGGCCCCTGATGGGCATATGAGGAGGAGGAAGTAGGCACCTCTGAGGACTGTCCATGCATCAGACGACGAAACGCAAGAATCTCGTCGGAGGAGAGAGCCGAAGGGGCTGCAAGAGAGGACTGATCATCAGTAGCATCAGAGAGATGGGCTGATGGTCCATGAGAAGCACGCCCCTGAGAACGGTCATGACCGCGACCACCACGGGTAGCAGGTCCACCCGTAGGTGGAGGGAAACCGTGAAGCTTGAAGCAAGTGTCCTTGGTGTGGCGAGTCTTTCCGCAATAGTCACAAATCAGATGATCCTTGTCACCAGACTTAGGCGGGTAGTCCCGAGGAGGTCGCCCACTGAGACGAAAGTGAGCAGCAAGAGCGGAGCCATCGGAAGAAGACTCAGGATGAAGCGTCTGACGACGATCAAATTCGTGTTGGACAAGACTGTAAACCTCTGGCAAGGACGGGAGAGGTGATCTCCCAAGAATTTGGACACTGATCTGGTCAAAGTCACGATGCAACCCATGGAGAAACTCAAAGATCCGATTGCGATCGTCACGAGCCCGAACCTGAGCAACATCTTCAGGCGAGACAAAGGTGATCGCATCGAAGTGATCATATTCTTGATATAACTGGGTGAACTCCAAATAATAGGAGGAAGGGGAGCGATCGCCTTGGCGCAACATAAAGATCCTACGACGAAGCTGAAAGATCTGGGCATCATTGTTACAGCTGGAATAGGTGGCTGCAACACGTTTCCAGATGTCGGCGGCAGTGTCAAGGAAGAGATAATTCCGGGCAATGGACTCCTGCATGGAGTTGAGCATCCATGACATCACGAGAGAGTTTTCAGATTCCCACTGAGGCCACTCGGGAGAGGTCGACACTGGAGCAACAGTAGTGCCGGTGACATAGCCATACAACCGCCGACTCTTGAGGGCAAGGGTGATGGAACGAGCCCACGACAAGTAATTGAGGCCGTCAAGTTTCATGGTCGTGATCTGAGGAGTACCATGATCGTGAATAGGGCGGTTGGAGCCCAGGTTGGAAGCCGGAGAAGAACCGGAGGACAGCGGGGTGGAGTCAACACTTCCCGGCATCAGGACCCGAGGAAAGAAACCACGGGGGAAGAAACAACACCCACAAAGAGGACTTCAATCCCCGCTCATAGAAAGAGACAAGGACGCGCCAGCCCGACGAAGCGCCGAGCCAAGAGAACCATTAGAAGAGGGGCTGGACGCCGGAAGCGGACTCCCTGCGACATACAGCCGGGTCCAGGGCACACGGACGGAAACAACGGCAGGAGGCCGCTGCTGGAAGACGGGCTGACGAGGAGCGCTGGACGCCGCTGCTGCTGAAGGAGCGCTGCTGGAAGACGCCGCTGAAGTGCTGCTGAAGGAGCGCTGCTGGAAGACGCCACTGCTGGAGCGCTGCTGGACGCCGCTGCTGCTGAAGGAGCGCTGCTGGACGCCGCTGCTGCTGTAGCGCTGCTGGAAGACGCGCACGCGGAAGACGGCGGAACTCACGATCGGGCGCGCTAGGTCACCCTCGTGGCTTTGATACCATGCTGAACGGGAAAATAACACTTCATGACCCTAGAATAAGGAGCCCCTCCTTCATATATAGGAGGGGGCCAAAAATACAAGATAAAACAATATACCCCATCTTCTAACAGCATGTTATAGTCGAAGCTTTAGTTGAATGAAATTCTACTAAAAGGAAGCAAAAGCATGCAGTAGTCGAATGACTCTCAGAGAACCGAACAAAGATAAAGCTTATAAAGAAGATATTAGAAGCCTAACATCAAATTTTTAAGGACACATAAATATGAAACTGAAAGAAGTAAACAGTCGATTTCTATTTAGGTAACAAGGAAGCATGAATTTCATATAACTAATCTGAGCTGCATATAACAAATTCTTCGGAATTTCTATGTTAGAAGGTGTTAGCTGATTTATATTTTACTAACATGTTTATCCTCCAAACATAACCAAATTTCTTTAGAAGCCGTTAGTCGAATAAAATTCGATTAATGAGTTCATTCTCTGAATGAAGATACTTTTCTTTAGAAGCCGTTCGTAGAATGAAATTGGACTAATGAGTAATGATCAAATATGAAGTATTATCAGAGATTATCAACATGCAATAACTGAATAAGATTCGACTGTCAAAGAAGAACAAAAGAATAATATAGCTATGCTTTCTTTTCAAGACCGTTAGTAGATCAAGAAATGTTATGGATGACATAAAGCAATTACCCTTTCTAGAATATCGGAATTAAGGAAACTTGTCATCTGATAAGCAATTTAAATTAGGGTATTTAAAGGATTCTCAAGGTGACCAAAACTCTCACACTCTACTCTCTATTTTTCTCAGACTTTATTATGCTGCCTTAGTTCTCTCTCTCAAAAATAAATCTCACTCGTTCTTCCTTCTTCTGTTTGAAGAAGGACAGAAGATTACAAGTTAAATCCACACAAAGATACATACTCAAAGTGATTTTGGTCTGCCTGAAGATTGCGCACATTATGGAAAAAGTAACTGAGCCTTTCATTTATATTGTAGAAATAGTCATGAGAATATCTCTTACAAAGATTCAATGGTTCTAAAAGTCTGATTTTCAAAAGACTCAGGTTTGTGGGTAGGTAGTGGATTCCTACTGCGGTAGAAGAGCTTAGTACCCGAGTTTGGGGAACTTTTATAATTTTCTGTCTATAGTTAGATTTACTTTACCGCATTTTATTTATGACTTTTTGGCGAGTTTCAATGGCTGTGATTGTACTTAGATGACAATAGTTTTAAATATTCTATTCACCCCCACTATCCTCTGTAGAATGTTCTGCATTCATATTCTCATTACTTTTCGTACTTTCAACTTTGTAAACCATATTTTTTTCATATGCTCTTACCAAGTATTGTCTCATGTATGTAGCCTAAAATGTACAACTATTTTTGAAAAACATCAGCATGGTTGTAGTCATTCTCCTGCTGAAGAATTCTTGAACACTAACTTTTATAACATGTTTTTGAGTAAAATAAATTTTCAGAAGACCTTAATTTATCTCTACAAGCAACAAAATAAGCACAAAATGCAATAATAAGCTAGAATTAGAAAAAGAAACATATGACTCTGATTTTTTATATATTTTTTGTATTAGGAATGACTTTATTAAAAATGACAGAAACAGAACAAAATTATGAATAAGTTATGGAAGATAATTATTTTGCACTAACAATATATGATCGTTAAACATGCTTTTCCAAAGGCAAAGTTATTTTGGCATCTTTTCTTTATCAACTGTTACCATGCATTCATCTTTCTGTTGTTATCATGACAAAATTATACTTTAATTTGTTATTAGATAACCTTTCATGGCTTTAATTAGTATATTTAATTGTTTATTAATATTTAGGTTATAACTTAAATTTAGTTTATAAATAGTTAGATTATTGATGGGGAGCCTTGGCGCACCGGTTGAGGTGTTGTCGTGTGACCTTGAGGTCATGGATTCATGTCCTGGAAGCAGCCTCTTGCAAAAATGCAGGGTAAGGTTTGCCTACATTTCACCCCTGTGGTGGGACCCTTCCCCCGACCATCAAAGATGCTTTGTGCACCGGCTGCGCTTTATAAATAGTTAGATTATAACATAAATTTTATTGTTTATTTTATCATTTGTGCTCCTGAAAAATTAATTTCCCAACAAATTTTAGACATTGAAGTTACATAGTACGTGATACCATCGCTAACTCATTAAACATGCAATCAAAAATGAAAGTTGGAACTTTTTAGTGCAATGATGACAGTTTTTATGGGCACAGAAAAAAAAGATTTATTATAATAAAATATGTCGAGATAAACATTAATATATAAGGTCGCAAACAAAACTACAAATGATTATCATAAGTTGTCAGGCGAAGGTGACGACAATGGGAATTCTTGCAAGATATTTTCCGGCTTTCCATGACAACTGCCCATCTGATACTTCATCTGCTGGCATAGGCACACTTTTAATGCTTAGCGTGACCTCAAAACTCTTCTCCTCCCTTGCTTTGTTGAAATGAAGAACTACTGGAATGACAATGATATTCACACCTTTTGGCTCATCGAAATCCACGATGTAAGTAGTATCATCATCTCCAACATTTGTCACTGTCCTTCTCACGGTTTTCGTTGCAGAAGCGGCACTGAGTGTCACTCCTATGGAAGGATAGTTCAGCTCTTCTACTTTTATTCCGCGGATAGTAGAGCAAGTTATGTTTCCTCGAACAATGGCGCTTACTTGTTTGTCATCAAACAATCCAGACCCACAGAGATAACGTATGTAATCATGAGGCTTAATGTTATACACGAGGCCCGGATCATTAGCAGCAATTGGGTCAATATGACCTGATCCGATTGCGTAGACGCTAGCTTTCGTCCCGTCAGATTGATCCTCAATTGGATTATCATCTCCATCCACAGCACGTGCCGTAGTCATGATGGATGATTTTATTTCAGCGGCAGTCCATGTAGGATGGTTATGCATGAGCAGAGCTGCAACGCCAGCCACATGAGGCGTAGCCATGGAGGTGCCACTTTGGAAACTAAATGTTAGGTGCGTGCCCGTGCGGTTCAATCCAATCTCAAATGGCCATGCTGCAAGGATATTGACACCTGGAGCTATCACATCTGGTTTTATGATGCCTCCATTGAAATTGCTTGGTCCTCGACCTGAGAAACTTGCCACTGCTGGAGATGGGCGTTCGTTAAATTGTGTTCCTTTGAAGATGATGGATGCAGTTGGATTGATGGAAGATGAGTAGTCTAATATTTGGTTTCCTGCATATTCTGTCACATGTGAGGCTGGGAGCACATGAGGGTGTGCATATGTAGTGTTTCCACTATCACCAAGGATAATCATGGCAACCCCTCCAACTTTTAGTACACTTTCACCGGATCGAGTAGTACTGCCTCGGGCATTGCAGAGGACTATCTTTCCCTTTACATCAACATCGTTGAGGGCGTTTCCAAAACAACGAAGGACACTGACCAATGGAAGCTGTGGCGAGCCGTAATTGCTTGGGTGATATGCAGATTCACCGTCAAACTCTCTTCCATCTCCAAGCTTTACGGTGGACTTAATTCTTCTATCAGTGGATGCGGCACCAATGGTTATCATCCAAGGGGCATCATTGTCTAAGGTACTTTCATATGGGCCCCTATTTGGCACAGCTGCACAGGGGACAATGCCTTTTGTGACTGCTGCAAATGAGGCGATCACAATACTATTCTCATAGAAATCAGGGAACGGGTGGCCTAAGGACATGTTAATCACATCAACATTGCTGCGGATGGCCTCATCTATGGCTTTTAGTAAACTCCCATCCGTTGCTGCCATATAGATGGCTAGATGGGCCTTGGCCGCAATACCAGAGGCCGTGCCACGGGCGTTGCCGAGGACCTCGGCGACATTGAAGACAAAGTTACCGGCCGCAATACTTGCGGTATGGGTACCATGTCCATCCGTGTCGAGAGGGGATACAGTACGCCCACGGTCGAATGCTTGTGCTCCGATGATTTTGTTATTACACAAAGGCGGCGCGGCTGTCCAGTAGCATGTACCATTCCACTTAGTCGGAGCTGGCGCCATGCCTTGGCCACTAAAGGATGGATGAGTAGGCTGCACCCCAGTATCAATTACTGCAATGATCTTATCATGGCCATAGAAGGATTCATACCACATGCCTCCATTTATTTCAAGACCGAGAAGTTTGGGGGTGTATGTTGTACGGATCTGGAGCTCGCTGTCTTTGCGAGCTAGGAGAAACCCATCAATTGATTCCATGGTTTTCAACTCTGATTGTGTAATCCATGCTGCGAATCCTGTGATCACCTCACGATAAGTGTAGATCATCCGTGGCTCTCCCGAGAAGAGGGTCGTGTTGGGCAAGAATGACTCATACCATCCTTTTCTTTGTTTGAAGAGATGAAATTTGGTCTCAATTGGCTTTTGAACATGGACGACATAGACCTCAAGATCATGAGAGGCAGCAGCATTGTCTATAATTTGCAGAGTAGGCTCTCCATGAATTAGAAGAAGAAAAAGATGGAAGTAGAGAAAAAGTGGAATGGTTGCAAGGGAGTGGATGATATTCATTGTGTGCATGCAATTAAAGCGTAACTAAGTTGGGTTGGGATTATCAACGAGGAAACGGTAATCAAATAGTGGTGATTATATAGGAGAACTGGATGGCTTATTTCTGTCATTGGGTTCTAGCTAGATGAGAGTTTCATTATTTAAATGAATAAATAACTTATCAGCGTAATATAATTGAATGAAACCCATACCGAAACATCACATGTATAAGCCAGCTGGGCAATAACCGTAGGATGCTGCTGTACTTAGAAGTAGTTCCTCTTGGATGCCATTCTTTGCTCGAAAGGATTTGCCTGCCCAGTTATTATCACGATGATGTATGAATAGTTAATTTAAGAAACTTTGGGTGATAATTGATGCGGTTCGCTTAGCGCTCCAACGGATCGGATGAATCGAACCGTCTTAGCTCGAGAGTGAGCCAAACGCATAAACAATTAAAATGAGAACCAACAACAGAACAACGAGACGTTTTACATGAAAAATTACGGAAAGAAAAAAAAAACACGGGGCCAAGCCCAGTTCTATCAAAATCCATTAGTTGTAGTACGTTACAAGAGTTAGAGTTTTTGGGAGGGTGACAGGTCACCACTTCTTTTACAAGTTCTTGAGAAAAAACTAAGTCTTCAGAAGCACTGACAGGAGCTGTTTATGGAGCAGACCCATCCCAAACAGAACGAGCTCTGAGCAGGAGGAAGGATGAACAGAGAGTCATCAAGGCTTTGCCGAAAAACTTCAGAGCTCTGTCTTCTCCTTTTTTTCTCTGTCCCTTCAAATGAAAGGGGGGATAGCTTTTCATAGCTTTTCTGGAGGGCGCGCTACTAATTGCGCTATTTTGGATGCTGAACGAGCGAATATGAATGCACGATTTCGGTCACCTAGATTACCAATTTTTGGATATGACGACCATGCCCCCGGGCGGCCCGAGCAGGCTCGCCGGCGATATGGCAGCGACAACGGCAAAGGGGGTGCACGAGGGGAGGCGCACACACTAGGGAATGTGTGCGCGGCCTGGCCGCGTGCACGCGCACTAGGGGATGTGTGTGCGGCTTGGTCGTGTGCGTGCGCACGCGTCCAGCCCACGCCCGTCCGCGGGCGGCCTGGCTTGTGCAGAGTCATGTACGATCGAGGCTGCCCGATCGGGGTTGTGATCCATGAACACCGGTTTGATTCAGATAGATTTTAGGAGAACCCTATTAACTTCCCGTCAATTTCCGGGGGTCGCGACTTGTAAAAAACGAACCTGAAATTTTTTTCCTAACAGTCGTATTCTTTTGGTGTGAATTTTAACGCCTCTCGTGTGTGCGATTCTATTTTCTCGATTTGAGAGTCGAGATCGTTCTTACATGCGATTTCTTCGTGCGTTTGCTCGGCATAAGTGCCGGAGGGCGCACTCGATTATGAGCTTGCCGCCTGGCTTTGGTACCGGAGGTCGGTGCTCTAGTTGTGTGCTTGTTGCTTGGCGTAGGGGGCACTTTTTTTACCTGAGGCCTGCACTTGATTTGTGAGCTCGTCATTTGGTGTTAGCACCGGAGGTCGTGGACTCACCCTTCGGAGATTCGTTTCTGAAAGGAGCGGGTGGCTCGAGCGGCGTGGGAGCGGGTGGCTCGTGTGGCGTGGGAGCGGCACGCTCGAGCAGCACGGGAGCGGCACTCTCGAGCAGCGCGGGAGCGGCACGCTCGAGCAGCGCGGGAGCGGGACGGTTTGTGAGCTCGCTACTCGGTGTTGGCACCAGTGGTCGTCGCTCGGTTAGCTCGCTGCTCGGCTGGGGGGGGGGTGCGGAGGTCGGTGCTCGGTTCTGGCGCACCGATTGAGATGTTGTCGTGTGACATTGAGGTAACTGGTCCGAGTCCCGGAAGCACCCTTTGGAAAAATGCAAGGTAAGGTTTTTCACTCGTGGTGGTGGGACCCTTACCCGGACCCTCTGGGAATTCTTTGTGCACCTTGCTGCCCTTTATAAATAGTTAGAATATAACATAAATTTTATTGTTTATTTTACCATTTGTGCTCCTGAAAAACTAATTTCCAACAAATTTTGGACAATGAAGTTACATAGTAAGTAATACCTCACTAACTCATTAAACATGCAATCACAATGAAAGTTAGAACTTTTTCGAGCAATGATGACAGTTTTTATGGGCACAGAAAAAAACAGATTTATTATAATTAAATATGTCGAGATAAATATTAATATATAAGGTGGCAATTGGCAAACAAACTAGAAATGATTATCATAATTTGTCAGGCGAATGTGACGGCAATGGGAATTCTTGCAAGATATTTTCCGGATTTCCATGACAACTGCCCTTCCGATACTTCATCTGCCGGCTTGGGAACGCTTTTAAAGGTTAGCGTGACATCAAAACTCTTCTCCTCCCTTGCTTTGTTGAAATGAAGAACTACTGGAGTGACAATGATATTCACACCTTTTGGCTCATCGAAATCCACGGTGTAAGTAGTATCATCATCTCCAACATTTGTCACTGTCCTTCTCACGGTTTTCGTTGCAGAAGCGGCACTGAGTGTCACTCCTATGGAAGGATAGTTCAGCTCTTCTACTTTTATTCCGCCGATAGTAGAGCAAGTTATGTTTCCTCGTACAATGGCGTTTACTTGTTTGTCATCAAACAATCCAGACCCACAGAGATAACGTATGTAATCATGAGGCTTAATGTTATACACGAGGCCCGGATCATTAGCAGCAATTGGGTCAATATGACCTGATCCGATTGCGTAGACGCTAGCTTTCGTCCCGTCAGATTGATCCTCAATTGGATTATCATCTCCATCCACAGCACGCGCCGTAGTCATGATGGATGATTGTATTTCAGCGGCAGTCCATGTAGGATGGTTATGCATGAGCAGAGCTGCGACGCCAGCTACATGAGGCGTAGCCATGGAGGTGCCACTTTGGAAACTAAATGTTAAGTGCGTGCCCGTGCGGTTCAATCCAATCTCAAATGGCCATGCTGCAAGGATATTGACACCTGGAGCTATCACATCTGGTTTTATGATGCCTCCATTGAACTTGCTTGGTCCTCGACCTGAGAAAGTTGCCACTGCTGGAGATGGGCGTTCGTTAAATTGCGTTCCTTTGAAGATGATGGATGCAGTTGGACTGGCCGAAGATGAGTAGTCTAATATTTGGTTTCCTGCATATTCTGTCACATAGGAGGCTGGGAGCACATGAGGGTGTGCATATGTAGTGTTTCCACTATCACCAAGGATAATCATGGCAACCCCTCCAACTTTAAGTACATTCTCACCGGTTCGAGTAGTATTGCCTAGGGCATTGCAGAGGACTATCTTTCCTTTTGCATCAGCATCGTCGAGGACGTCTCCAAAACAACGAAGGACACTAACCAATGGAAGCTCTGGCGAGCCGTAATTGCTTGGGTGATACGCAGATTCACCGTCAAACTCTCTTCCATCTCCAAGCTTTACGGTGGACTTAATTCTTCTATCAGTGGATGCGGCACCAATGGTTATGATCCAAGGGGCATCATTGTCAATGGAACTTTCATATGGGCCAGCATTTGGCGCAGACGCACAGGGGACAATGCCTTTTGTGACAGCTGCAAATGAGCCTATCACAATACTATTGTAATAGAAATGAGGGATCGCGTCGCCTAAGGACATGTTAATCACATCAACATTGCTGCGGATGGCCTCATCTATGGCACTTAGTAAACTCCCATCCGTTGATGCCTTATAGATGACTAGATGGGCCTTGGCCGCAATACCAGAGGCTGTGCCACGTGCGTTGCCGAGGAACTCGGCGACATCGACAAAGTTACCAGCCGCAATACTTGCGGTATGGGTACCGTGTCCTTCCGTGTCGAGAGGGGGTGCATTATGCCCACCTTCGAATGCTTGTGCTCCTATGATTTTGTTATTACACAAAGGCGGCGCGGCTGTCCAGTAGCATTTCCCATTCCACTTAGTCGGAGCTGGCGCCATGCCTTTGTCACCAAAGGATGGATGAGTAGGCTTCACCCCTGTATCAATGACGGCAATGATTTTATCATGGCCATAGAAGGATTCATACCACATGCCTCCATTCATTTCAAGACCGAGAAGTTTGGGGGTGTATGTTGTGCGGATCTGGAGCTCGCTATCTTTGCGAGCTAGGAGAAACCCATCAATTGATTCCATGGTTTTCAACTCAGATTGTGTAATCCATGCTGCGAATCCTGTGATCACCTCACGATAAGTGTGGATCATCCGCGGCTCTCCCGAGAAGAGGGTCGTGTTGGGCAAGAATGACTCGTACCATCCTTTTCTATGCTTGAAGAGACGAAATTTGGTCTCAATTGGCTTTTGAACATGAACGATATAGACCTCAAGATCATGAGAGGCAGCAGAATTGCCCATAATTTGCAGTTTAGGCTCTCCATGAATTAGAAGAAGAAGAAGAAAAAGATGGAAGTAGAGAAGAAGTGGAATGGTTGCAAGGGAGTGGGTGATATTCATTGTGCGCATGCAATTAATGAGGAAACAGTAATCAAATAGTAGTGATTATATAGGAGATCGAACTGGATGTCATATTTCTGTCATTGGGTTCTAGCTAGATGAGAGTTTCATTATTTAAATGAATAAATAACTTATCAGCCTAAAATAATTGAGTGAAATCTACCGAAACATCACATGTACAAGGGCAATAACCGTAGGATGCTGCTGTACGTAGAAGTTGTTCCTCTTGGATGCCATTCTATGATTGAAAGGATTTGCCGTCCAGTTATTATCACGATGGTGTATATGAATAATTAAATTAAGGAGCTTTGGGTGATAATGTTGATTGCATATTTGAAATGAAACCGGCTTTTTGTTGGAAACTAATGGTGGGCACACAAATGACGCAAAGAACTTATATTAGTATTCTGTTTCAGGGAGTGTTACAACACACCATACCACACCTTCTCATACAAAACTGAAGACTGAACTACCTCATTCAAATGGAGTAGTTCCTCTGCTCTCGGCACTTTCAGCCGAGATGCAATATTCAAAAGTGTAATTACATATCTTTAACTATGGTAGGTAAAAATAATGATAAAAATAATAAAAATAATGATGAAAATTCATAAAATCCAAACAATTTTTAGTAGACCTCCTATATCTACTATGGTAGGTAATCATTATGCCTCCAAAAATTAATTTTGAAATATAATGGATTACTTTAAAATGATTTTTTTGTTAAAATATAAATATTTTTGAAAAAAATAATTATAAAATATTGATGTATATTTTTTTACGGTCATTTTGAGTACTCATATGTATAAGTTGTGGGGGAAGCCCGTCGTCGCCGGTCGGGTACTGTCGTATGCAGGCAAAACTCGCTCGAATGCGGGCGCAGCCCGCTAAGTGACAGCGAGCACGGGCGAAGCCCATGCGGAGCTGCTCGAATATATATATATATATATATATATATATATACATATAATATGTACATACATGTACATGTACATGCATGTATATGTATACATGTATATGTATATGTTAATATTAAATGTATTTTAATATTCCTTGTACATTCAGTTTAGTCTCACACCGCCTGTGGTGTTTTCGGACTCCCCTCCTCTATATGTATGACCTCAAGGGTCCTCCTTTATTTAATTGAATACAGATTCTTCTTGTTTTCTCTCAATTCTAACATGGTATTAGTGTCAGGTTCTGCCTAAATTTTTCTTTTTGCTCGCACTTTTGCTCGCATCTCCTCCGCTGCCCGCTCTGCCCGTGTTTAGTCTGCTGACCACTGCCCGCTGCCCGCAAAACTCTGCCCGCACAAAATCTGCTCTGCTCCAGTCTTGCTCCAGCCCGCACTAATCTGCTCTGCCCGCAATCTGCCCTTGTCCGTTTCGATCTGCGCTTTCTAGCCTCCGCGATCTCTTCCAGTTCGCCGTCTCACCTCCGAGTCACCGTGACCTGTCCATCGTCTATTCGCTGCGACCTGCTACAGTTAAGCCCGAAGCACTCGCCTGTTCGCCGCGACCTATCCATCGTCGAGCCCGACGCGACCTGCTCGTGACCTGTCCGTCGTCTAGCCTGCAGCGTCCTGCCATCTGCCCTCAGCCCGCCGCGATCTCGTCCTGTCCGCAACGACCTGCTCGCCTGTCCACTGCGCCTCTCGCGATCTGCCGAGACCGCCCTCCCTCGACCTCCTGTCGCCAGCTCCTATCAATCCAGAAAGCCGTGCGATCTGCCCAGACCGCACACCCGCGAGGCATCTCCTGTCCGCCGCGACCCTCTGCCCGACGCGCCCTGCCGCGTGCTCCTGTCCGCAATCTCCCGATCCCGTGTGATCTGCCGAGTCCGCTGAGACCCCTGTTGCGATCTGCCGAGACATCCTGCTGCAATCTGCCGAGTCCGCTGAGACCCCTGCTGCGATCTGCCGAGGCCGCCTGCTGCGATCTGCCGAGTCCGCTGAGACCCCTGCTCGTCCGCCCCTGCTCGTCCGCTGAGATCCCTGCTCGTCCGCCCCTGCTCGACCTCTTCGACCTTGCGTCCGCCCTGCCAGCTCCTTGACCGCGTGAGCTGCCTGCACGCGTTTCCAGTCCACTAGCTCGGCCGCCAGTCCGCCCAGTCCTCCAGACGCAAGACCGCCTGGGCTCCATGACGACTCTGTTGGTTCTCCCATCTGCTTCTGGGATCGACACTGCTCTCGCCATCCGACCACGCGACGGCCCTGTTACCTGTCACTACTGTAAGAAGGCGGGGCACATGAAGTTTGAATGTCCTACTCGTCCCCCACATCCTGATGAGCACAGACAGCGTGACCACCGCCGTGATGGACGTGGTCGGGGACGGGCTCGTGGCCCCGGATCACATGCCCAACCTCCTCCTCCTACAACTGCTACTGTTGCAGATCGACTTCAACATCTCGAGGAGTTACTCCTCCGATCTCCTCTGTTTCAGCCCCCCCACCGCCACCAGCTCTCCTGATGCCACCAGCACGTCAACCGCCTATGGTACTACTGTTGTTCGGGTTTCACCAACCGCACCTTGGTATTTTGACTTTGGGGCCTCCTGTCATCTTACCTCTGACTCCAGCACCCTCACCAACTGTACCTCCACCCCAACTCACCTTCAAGTCACCACTGCTGATGGGAGTTCTGTCCCTATTTTGCAGTCCGGATCGATTACCCCGGCATCTGGCCCTCCCGGTCACCTTACCCTCTCAGACATTCATCATGCCCCTCGCCTCCACATGAATCTTATCTCCGTCAGCTCCCTTTGTGATCTTGGCCTAACTATTTTATTTTCTTCCTCTGCTTTTGTTATGCAGGATTCACGGACGGCTCAGAGGATTGGACAGGGCCGTAGGACTGGTGGCCTGTATCAGATGGAGTATCTTCACATTCCACCCTCCTCATCTTCGTCCGCTTCAGTTCTCTCTGTTAACTCTGATGCCGACTTGTGACACATACGTTTAGGTCATCTGTCTAAAGACCGACTCCAAAGTGTTATCCGTTCTGGAGCTTTGGGTCGAGTCTCCTCTTCCCCCCTCTCTGTGTGTACGGGATGTCGTTTGGCAAAACATCTTGCTATACCATTTTCTAGCAGTGTTTCCCAAACCACAGCCCCCTTTGACTTAGTTCACTCTGATGTTTGGGGTCCGGCCCCGATTGCTTCTCATTCTGGCTATTTGTATTATGTGAGCTTTATTGATGATTTCTCCCGTTGCACTTGGGTTTATCTTCTTCGACAACGATCTGAAATACCAACTATTTATAGCACATTCACAGCAATGCTTTACACTCAGTTCGGGTGTCGAATTAAGATTTTTCGCTCTGATTGTGCTCAGGAGTTTCTCTCCTCCACCATGCGCGACATCACTCACTCTCATGACACCATCCATCAGCAGTCTTGCCCGCACACCCACGAACAAAATGGGGTTGCTGAACGAAAACATCGTCACATCATCGAAACTGCTCGTGCTCTTCTCATCTCTGCCTCTGCTCCCCATTCCTTCTGGGTTGAAGTTGTGCTCACCACTGTTTACCTTATCAACATCACCCCCTCCTCAGCCCTCTCTGGAGTCACTCCTTATGAACGACTATATTCACGTCCACCATCTTACGCCTCTCTCTGCACGTTTGGGTGCACCTGCTTTGTCCTCCTCCCTGTTACTGAACGCACCAAACTCTCGGCTCGCTCGGCTCGATGCGTTCACTTAGGTCTCAGTACCTACCACAAGGGCTACCGCTGTTATGACCCAGTGACTCGCCGCATCCGCATCTCTCGCCATGTCTCCTTCCTCGAAAATGAAATGTTTTTCTCCTCCACGCCAACTCCACCAGCATTTCCCGTTCAAACCTCCCTCAATCCACCGCTCTCCCTTCCACGACTTCCACCTATACCCACTCGTCCCCGGACCCCAACTGGCCCTCCTATACCGGTACAAGATCATCCTCCGGCTGAGGGTTCTCCGTCCACTTCTGCTACTCCTCCATCTACCGAACTTCCTTCCACTATAGCTCCTCCTTCCGCTCAAGCTCCTTCTGATACGGACCCGTCTGACGCTCCTTCGTCCGCCTCTCCGCACGTGGATCCCGCACCTCCTCGGCGCAACCCTGCTCGCCCTCGCCACCCGCCTGCTCGCTACGACCACAGTTCAGATAGGTATAAGCCTTCTGCTCTCACCACAACCACCTCCTATTCCCCCGCCTTTCAGGCTTTCCTCACCGCTCTACACTCCCACCGGGAGCCCCAGTCATACCGAGAGGCAGTTGCTCATCCTGAATGGCAGGAAGCCATGACCGCTGAACTACAGGCCTTCCACCGAACTCATACATGGGACCTCGTCCCCTGCCCTCCTGGCGTAACTCCTATTAGTTGCAAATGGATATTCAAGATCAAGACTCGCCCAGATGGGTCTATTGACCGACACAAAGCCCGTTTGGTTGCCCGTGGGTTCCTGCAGGAGCATGGGATCGACTATGATGAGACCTTTGCACCAGTTGCTCGTATGACATCCATCCGCACCTTACTAGCAGTTGCTGCTGTCCGCAATTGGCCTCTCCATCAGATGGATGTTACTAATGCCTTTCTCCATGGTGACCTTACAAAATTCGTATACATGACTCCTCCCCCGGGTCTCTCCGTTCCCACCGACCACGTTTGTCATCTCCGTCGGGCTCTTTATGGTCTCAAACAGGCCCCCCGTGCCTGGTTCGAACGCTTTCGTACAGCTGTCCTCAAGGCCGGATTTGTTGAACGCCAAACCGATCATGCTTTGTTCACTCGCATATCTGCTCAGGGATGTGCCATCCTTCTTCTCTATGTGGATGACATAATCATCACTGGCGATGACCATGCAACCATTGCCTCTCTTCAACAACACCTCCGCAGACAGTTCGAGATGAAGGACATGGGACCCATTCGCTACTTCCTTGGGTTGGAGATTTCTCAGTCTAAGCGTGGCATCCTTGTCTCTCAACAGAAATATATCTCTGATATCATCTCTGTTGCCGACCTCACTGACACCCGGACAGTTGATACTCCCATCGAGCTCAATCTCAAACTTCTCCCAACTGATGGTGAACCTCTCCCAGATGTCTCCCGCTATCGGCGACTTGTCGGGATGCTGGTATATCTCACTATGACTAGGCCGGACATTGCCTATGCCGTCAGCTTTGTCAGTCAGTTTGTCCAAGCTCCGCGCTCGGCTCATTACGCTGCTGTTCTCCGGATTCTCCGCTATCTCCGAACATCCGTCAACCGCTCATTGTTTCTCTCCGCCACTTCTCCACTCACCCTCCGAGCATTCTCTGATGCTGATTGGGCGGGGGATGCTGCAACTCGTCGCTCTACCACTGGCTTCTGTATATTCCTGGGTGACTCTCTGATCTCCTGGCGTAGCAAGAAACAGGACTCCATTGCGCGCTCCAGTACTGAAGCCGAGTATCGTGTCATGGCTTCCACCACTGCTGAGATCGTTTGGCTCCATCGACTCCTCGGAGATCTTGGTGTGGCGATATCCGGCCCCTCTCCCTTATTCTGTGACAATCGAAGTGCTATACAAATTGCATCTAATCCTGTATTTCATGAACGGACGAAACACATCGAGATTGATTGCCACTTCACTCGCCAGGAGTTCCTCGCCAACACTATTTCTCTACCATTCATTGCTTCAGAAGAACAAGTGGCTGACTTCCTCACCAAACCTCTCACATCTGCAAGATTTCGATATCTCATTAGCAAACTCTCGGTTCATGATCCACCGTGAGTTTGAGGGAAGGTGTTAATATTAAATGTATTTTAATATTCCTTGTACATTCAGTTTAGTCTCACACCGCCTGTGGTGTTTTCAGACTCCCCTCCTTCTCTATATGTATGACCCCAAGGGTCCTCCTTTATTTAATTGAATACAGATTCTTCTTGTTTTCTCTCAATTCTAACAGTATACATGTATATGTATACATGTATATGTACATATATCTACATATATCTATATATATATATATCTACTACTACTATAAAGAAGTATACGATCAGTCGATCAAGAATTTTTAGAGCCATGGAAGAGATGGTGGACGCCGGATATAGTTTCATAATTCATCAGCCATCCATTTTTTCTAGACGTCCTAAAGCTAGGGAGAGAGAGAGGGACAAATTACAGAAGGGAGGGAGAGAGAGGGACAAATGGCGGAAGGGAGAGAGAGAGAGGGACAAATGGCGGAAGGGAGAGAGAGCGAGAGAGGGAGGGAGGGATATGAAGAGAGAGAGAGAGAGAAAGTGAGAGGGCGGCGGGAGAGAGAAGGAGAGAGAAAGAGGAGGGAAAGAGAGAAAAAAAATCTTTTTAACAATATACGAATATTTTTTTGTAAAATAAATATTGTAATATTGATTTAAATTTTTTTACGGTCATTTTGAGTACTCATGTATATGTTGCGGGCGCAGCCCGCAGACGCGTCGAGCATGAGCGAAGCCCATGCGGAGGCGGGCGAAGCCCGCCTGGATGCGGCCGAAGGCCGCCCGACAGCATCGCGCCGGGGGCGGGCTTCGTCGCCGGCCGAATACTGTCGCGCTTTGCCGTAGGGGCGAAGCCCGCCGGGGGCGGGCGAAGCCCTCCGGGGGCGGGCGAAGCCCTCCGGGGGCGGGCGAAGCCCTCCGGGGGCGGGCGAAGCCCTCCGGGGGCGGGAGAACACCGCCGGGGGCGGGCGAACTCGCCGGGAGCGGGCGAACTCGCCGGGGGCGGGCGAGTACTGTCGCGCGGGGCACGTGGGCCCCCCGTGCACTGTTACTCGTGTGTATATATATAACTTTATTATATAAAACAATAGTGATATTTGGAAGCACACCAAACAACGAATTTCAACCGTTGGATCACAATGCTTTAAAGATTGGCCGTTGGATTCAAGAGAACAGGCCTACAAATAGTCATTCCTCCAAAAAACCTTAAACTCCCAAATTTCAACCATTGGATCACAATGTTGGAAATTTTTCCGTTAGGTGGATATATTCTATCGAGACGACCCGTTAAATTCGTACACGATTTTTGAGTCTATTCGGACTCCTACGAGCGTGCGTTAGTTCAGTCGCGCGAACGGTCGAAGCCTGTGATAGGTGGGCCAGATCGTCTCGTAATTCAGGGCGCGGACTCGGTCTCATCCTAGACACAAATTTTGATGATTATGAAATTCAATTAATTTGGGGGTTACATTTTGATTTGAGAAATTGATCGTCTTTAATTTCTCAAATGGTAACTCCATGAAGGGGCTTCTCCTATTAATAGCCAAGTGTGAATTTCATTTCCATCCTAAGATAGTGAACTAGGGCTGAAAAATGGGTCTCCTATTCTTCTCTCCCTCTTCATCGTGTAACTGCAGCCGGCCCTAGCATTTCCCATCTCCTCTTTCATCGTGAAGAGTGGCTGCTGGTCGGATCTCCATCTCCAAGCCAGAATTGCTGCATCTTTCTCCTCGTGTGAAATCGCTGGCAACGGAGGAGCCACTGCTTGTAGATCTGAAGCCGGCCATTGTTTTTCTGCAAGCAGATCGTTGAATACTCTGGTCTTGTTCTCTCATTCTCGACGACAGAGAATATTTCACCTCCTCGGATCCATTGCAGATCCTCGCCCGGCATCCTCGCGGGTTTTCACTGGAGCTTCATCGCCGGCCTCAGCAAGATCTGAACATCAGAAGTTTACAGCAACTTGGATCTTCATCTCTCTCCTATTAAATTTCTTCTCCTCTGTTTTGCCAAAAGCAATAAAACTTCTCCAGCTTTTGAGATAAGGGAAAATCTGTTCTAATCCAGACACTCCCAAAATCAGGTATTCATTTCAGTTATCAACTTATTTTGATAAGGAATAACTGATGTCATTTGATCTGTATAAACAGATAATTATATCCATACTTTTCATTCACTGATTTAAGATCAAATTGGATCAAGTATCACAAATACAATCTCGATTGACTCATATATATATATATGCTCGAATTTTGTGCTAACTTTTCCTTTGTAGTGATCCAATAAATAAATACTCGTATGCTGGCGGAATCCGCCAACGCCGCCGACTTCATAAAGCACAACACATCACAACTGCTTCGAATCTCCGCCATCATGAAGCACGAGGCTGAATCTAAGAACGGTATAAATTAAGCTTCCACTCTTCAGTTATATAGCCGTTCATTCCAGTCTTATAATTTTGTGTGTTTCGCTTGATTAGAAAATTCTATACTATTTTAATACCCCAGTTGAGACCGGTAGCTTTTGAATAAGAACGATCCTGCATAGTCGTAACGTCACCACTTTAGTTTTATTTTGTGCTGCATTTAATTTTGGATAGCATAATTTGGTGACGCACGCACCCTAAATTTTCTAACAGTTGGTATCAGAGCCAACTTATTTCAAATTTATTGGTCTCCTTCATTAATCGGAGTTATTTATTTTCTAATTGAATCAAGTAAGAACACCAAAATTAAAACCATTCATTTTGAGAGAAATAAAATAAGGGATTGAAAAACTAAAGTGTATTAATTAATCAATTTCCGACAAAATTGTTGTGTTTTCTTTAGACGATTAAGTGCCCACACGTCATTAAGCAAAAGAAACACGACATTAATTTTAGGGCAATATTCAGATATCCCGGTGTGAAAGGGTCTCGTGGATTGATAAGAACTGTAGCCGCCAAAGTGGCATTTTCGAGTCAATTTGTGAGATTACGGTTTCACATGTTTTAGAGAGTTCTCTGAGACTAGTGTGCAATCATTCTCCCAAAGGAGGTGCTTGCGCAATAGGTTCAGAGGGATACACACGGACATTTGGACGGTAGTGCGGGGCTCTAGCAATCTATTCACCCAAAGATGGTAGAACCGCGAAAAGCTCAAGCGTAACTGTTGCTCGTTCTTGTGTTGAGAATCACTAATTGTGTGGCGCGTAGTCTGCCCAAAGGTGTTGCACGTTGACACGCCAGGATTCTCTGCCTAGTGTGCTATTTAGGGTTTTATAGCCACTATTGCCCTATTTGTCTCTAATATTTTTCTTTTCTCTCTATACAGTCACCTTTACAGTTCACAATAATATGACGACCATTGAGAAACTCACTGGATCAAATTTCAAGAAGTGGAAATCCGACATCATGTTTGTGTTAGAGATGGCGGATATAGAGATGACCATGAATACCGACCAGCCTGCAGTCCTCACAGCGACCAACACTCAAGCTGAGAAGGATCTTTATGGTGCATGAAATAAGTCCAACAAGATCTGCTTGTTGACTATGAAGCGTTCCATTCCAGAGCACCTACTGAGTGGTCTTCCTGACACGACCGTCGCTAGGGATTTTCTGACTGTCGTTGGTCAGAGGTATAAGGTGTCTTCAAATGCTGAAATCGGGACGCTGATTCAGGACCTCTTCTCCATGAGGTATTCGGGAGGAGGCGGTGCCCGCGACTATATACTGAAGATGGTCTACTTCCAGACCAAACTGCAGGAGATGGAGATTACTCTCCCTGAAGCGTTGATTGTGCACCAGACACTCAACACCCTCCATGCAGAGTTCAGCATCCTGAAGACCAGCTACAAATCCTAGGATGAAGCGTGGAAGATAAATGATCTGATCACTCGCTGTGTTGCTGAGGAGGAAAAACTGAAGAAAGAGAAGACGAATACTGCATTGCTCGCTGTTAAATCCCCCTTTAAGAAGAAGAAGAAATCTAAAGCTCCTTTCAAGGCTCAGGATGGACAAGCTTCAGGGAGCAAGGACAATGGTGGCAAGAAGCCTCTTAGCTACTTCTTTTGCAGAAAGAAGGGGCATGTGAAGAGTGAGTGTCTCAAGTTTAAATCTTGGATGGAGAAACGTGGCTTCGCACCTAAAGGTAACCCTTTAGCTCTTGTCCTTTGTGAATCCAATTTAATTGAAGCCCCATCAAGTTCTTGGTGGCTCGATAGTGGAGCAACTAATCATGTTGCTTACACACTACATGAGTTCATCAAAAGGAGGAGGCCAAGCAAGGGTGAGTGCAGGCTCACAGTCGGCAACAATGTTGAGGTGGAGGTGGAGTTCATCGAGGACATTTGTTTAGTCCTTGATTCAGGATATGAACTTTTATTGAGAGACATATTTTATATTCCTTCATTTAGAAGGAATCTGATTTCAGTTTCTGCATTAGATAGACTTGGTTATGGTTTTAATATTTCTGTTGGTTTAATTAAGTTATTTTATGAATTACAGTTTATTGACCAATGTTCTCTATCTAATGGTTTATATAGAATATGTCTTGCACCTGTTGATTATTATGCAACCTCCTATGGTGTAGAAAATGTTGCCACCAAAAGACCTTTAATTAAGGAACAGTCCTTCATGCTATGACATAAAAGATTAGGACATATCTCTAGGGAAAGAGTGGAGAGATTAATTAAGCAAAATATTCTTCCTACTCTAGACTTCAGTGACCTAGAGACATGTGTGGACTGTTGTAGAGGCAAAATGACCAAGATTAAAAAGAAAGGCTCAACTCGTAGCTCCGATTTGTTAGAGGTCATTCATACGGACATCGACGGTCCTTATTCCACTACCCTCTGTAAGAACACATATTTCATTACTTTCATAGATGACTACTCCCGTTTTGGATATTTGTACTTAATTAAAGAAAAATCTGAATCTCTTGACAAGTTCAAGATTTTTAAGACTGAGGTTGAAAAGCAAATAGGGAAAGTCATCAAGATAGTTAGGTCTGACAGAGGTGGCGAGTATTTTGGTAGACATGATGCCTCTGGACAACATAAAGGTCCGTTTGCCAGATACTTGGAGAGTTGTGGCATCGTTGCCCAATACTCCATGCCGGGTAGTCCTGAGCAAAATGGTGTGGCTGAAAGGCGGAATCGCACCCTTAAGGAAATGATGAGGAGTATGATGAGTAGAACAAATCTTCCTGAATTTTTGTGGGGTGAAGCGCTTAAGACTGCGGTGTACATCCTTAATAGAGTCCCGTCTAAGTCAGTATCTAAAACACCTTTTGAGTTGTGAACTGGTAGAGGACCCAGCCTTAACCATTTACGCATTTGGGGTTGTCCTGCAGAAGTCCGTTTATACAATCCATCGGAAAGTAAGATCGCACCTAGGTCTTATCGTTGCTATTTCATAGGCTACCTAGATCACTCCAAGAGATTTAAGTTCTATTCCCTTTCAGGAGGACCCAGAATTGTGGAGTCTCAAACAACCAAATTTTTAGAGTTTGATGTCGTTGACGAACCGAGTTGCTCTCGTACTATTAATGAAGTCGAGGAAATCATGCCTATTAATTTATCTGTGCCCTTGGTGGGAGATCCTGTGGTGCCTGAACCCGTGACGGAGCGTGTGGAGGATGTGGATCCGATTTTACCACCGATCCCAGTCGAGGTTCCTCCGCAAGTTCTGGAGGCTCATCCACCCATTAGGAGATCCATTCGGGAGAGAAGGCCTGCAATTTCTTCAGACTATGAAGTCTATCTGGACGAGAGTGATTTTGACATAGGTCATGTGGTTGACCCAGTGACATTTCAAGAGGTCGTATCTGGACCTCAAGCTAATCTGTGGTGGGATGCGATGAAAGACGAGATGGAGTCTATGAAGCTGAATAAAGTATGAGAGTTAGTTGAGTTACCCAAAGATTGTAGGCCCATTGGTTCTAAATGGGTGTTTAAGACCAAGAAAGACTCCAAAGGAAAGGTCGAGCGGTTTAAGGCAAGACTGGTTGCCAAAGGATTTACGCAGAGAGAAGGAATCGATTATAACGAAACTTTTTCTCCCGTTTCCTCTAAAGACTCTTTTAGAGTGATAATGACACTTGTAGCTCATTATGATTTGGAGCTACACCAGATGGATGTAAAGACCGCATTCCTGAATGACGATCTTGCCGAAGAAGTCTATATGGTGCAGCCTGAGGGATTTAAGTCTGGTCATTTCGACCAGCTTGTGTGTAAACTTAATAAATCCCTATATGGTTTGAAGCAAGCTTCTAGACAATGGTATCTGAAATTCGATGAGGTGGTTATTTCTTTTGGTTTTGTAGAAAATCAGGTAGACCGCTGCATATATCTCAAGATCAGTGGGAGTCGATACATCTTCTTAATTCTTTATGTAGATGATATCTTACTTGCTAGTAGTGATTTGGCGTTATTGCATGAATCTAAGCAATTTCTGTCAAAACACTTCGATATGAAAGATCTTGGAGAGACATCTTTCGTTCTAGGAATTGAGATCATTAGGGATCGATCCCACTATTCTTTAGCACTCTCTCAGAAAGCCTACGTCGAGCGTGTACTTGAGAGATTTAGCATGCTTGATTGTAAGCCTGGTGACGTACCTGTGATTAAGGGTGATAAGCTTAGCTTAGCACAATGCCCCAGGAACGATACAGAGAGAGATAGAGTGTATGAAAGATATACCTTACGCTAGTGCGGTAGGCAGCTTAATGTATGCCCAAGTCGGTACCAGACCTGACATTGCCTTCACAGTAGGACTTCTAGGAAGATATCAGTCGAACCCAGGACCTGCTCATTGGGTGGTTGCCAAGAAAGTCTTAAGGTATTTGAAGGGAACTAAGGATGTGAAATTGGTTTACCATAGAGTACAGAACCTTGAGTTAGTGGGGTATACTGATTCTGATTTTGCGTGGTGTGAGGATGATAGAAAGTCTACCTCAGGTTATATTTTTAAGTTAGCTGGCGGGGCCATTTCGTGGAAGAGTGTCAAACAGACACTCATCACTTCATCCACAATGCATGCGGAGTTTGTTGCTCTCTTTGGAGCTTCTACTCATGCGGTGTGGCTTAAGAACTTTATTACTGAGTTGAAGGTCGTCGACTCTATAGCTAGACCCATTCATATGTACTGTGATAATATTTCCGCAGTTATGTTCTCGATGAACAATAAAAGTATCACATGATCTAAGCATATGAAAATTAAATTTTTGACCGATAAGGAGTTGGTCAAGAAGGGTGACATTACGGTGGAGCATTTAGGGACAGTTGACATGTTAGCCGATCCACTTACTAAAGGACTTCGCCCCAATGTGTTTCAGAAGCATGTTTTTAATATGGGGCTTAAAGAGTCACTTGATGTACTTGATTAGTGGGAGGCTGCATGGAGCTCCGTTTCATTTATCTGTCATTTTATTGCACTTTGTTAATTCACTAAAGTTAAAGAATATTCATTTGGGAATATCATTAAGTTTCGATATTAATGAAAGTTTTTGTGACACGTCACACTACATTGAAAGTCTCATGACTTGTGTCAGTCAGAGCATAAGGCCCAGGGCACTACATTTTGGATTAAGGCCTGTTTGTATGTCTTTTGACACGTGAATCTAAAATCTTAAGATTGGACATAATTGTTCTTTTGAACACTTAAGAACTTCTCGTAACATGGTTTGGTGCATTCATTTGAGAAGTTTGGTTGACCACCAAATTAGAACAGTCTTCATGTGCACATTTTCATTATGTTGTTCTAAATTTTTATATAATCGCGCTTTGTCCATGTCGATTGAATTCGTAAGTTGCTATGACCATGGAAGGTCCCGTGCCGCTCAATGATGCGGTTGCCGCCATGATTCGGAGTGAGGGTTTTGGTTGGACCGGATTGAAGTGGGAGTAGACTCAATATCACGTTCACTAATTGGTACCCTTAAGTTTAGTGAAGACTTTAAGCGGAGCGTCATAAGTTACGATGAGAATAAGTCCAAGTGGGAGAATGTTGGAAATTTTTCCGTTAGGTGGACATATTCTATCGAGACGACCCGTTAAAGTCGTACGCGATTTTTGAGTCTATTCAGACTCCTACGAGCGTGCGTTAGTTCTGTCGCGCGAACGGTCGAAGCCTGTGATAGGTGGGCCAGATCGTCTCGTAATTCAGGGCGCGGACTCGGTCTCATCCTAGACACAAATTTTGATGATTATGAAATTCAATTAATTTGGGGGTTACATTTTGATTTGAGAAATTGATCGTCTTTAATTTCTCAAATGGTAACTCCATGAAGGGGCTTCTCCTATTAATAGCCAAGTGTGAATTTCATTTCCATCCTAAGATAGTGAACTAGGGCTGAAAAATGGGTCTCCTATTCTTCTCTCCCTCTTCATCGTGTAACTGCAGCCAGCCCTAGCATTTCCCATCTCCTCTTTCATCGTGAAGAGTGGCTGCTGGTCGGATCTCCATCTCCAAGCCAGAATTGCTGCATCTTTCTCCTCGTGTGAAATCGCTGGCAACGGAGGAGCCACTGCTTGTAGATCTGAAGCCGGCCATTGTTTTTCTGCAAGCAGATCGTTGAATACTCTGGTCTTGTTCTCTCATTCTCGACGACAGAGAATATTTCACCTCCTCGGATCCATTGCAGATCCTCGTCCGGCATCCTCGCGGGTTTTCACTGGAGCTTCATCGCCGGCCTCAGCAAGATCTGAACATCAGGAGTTTACAGCAACTTGGATCTTTATCTCTCTCCTATTAGATTTCCTCTCCTCTGTTTTGCCAAGAGCAATAAAACTTCTCCAGCTTTTGAGATAAGGGAAAATATGTTCTAATCCAGACACTCCCAAAACCAGGTATTCATTTCAGTTATCAACTTATTTTGATAAGGAATAACTGATGTCATTTGATCTGTATAAACAGATAATTATATTCATACTTTTCATTCACTGATTTAAGATCAAATTGGATCAAGTATCACAAATACAATCTCGATTGACTTATATATATATATGCTCGAATTTTGTGCTAACTTTTCCTTTGTAGTGATCCAATAAATAAATACTTGTATGCTGGCGGAATCCGCCAACGCCGCCGACTTCATAAAGCACAACACATCACAACTGCTGCGAATCTCCGCCATCATGAAGCACGAGGCTGAATCTAAGAACGGTATAATTTAAGCTTCCACTCTTCAGTTATATAGCCGTTCATTCCAGTCTTATAATTTTGTGTGTTTCGCTTGATTAGAAAATTCTATAGTATTTTAATACCCCAGTTGAGACCGGTAGCTTTTGAATAAGAACGATCCTGCATAGTCGTAGCGTCACCACTTTAGTTTTATTTTGTGCTGCATTTAATTTTCGATAGCATAATTTGGTGACGCACGCACCCTAAATTTTCTAACAGTTGGTATCAGAGCCAACTTATTTCAAATTTATTGGTCTCCTTCATTAATCAGAGTTATTTATTTTCTAATTGAATCAAGTAAGAACACCAAAATTAAAACCCATTCATTTTGAGAGAAATAAAATAAGGGATTGAAAAACTAAAGTGTATTAATTAATCAATTTCCGACAAAATTGTTGTGTTTTCTTTAGACGATTAAGTGCCCACACGTCATTAAGCAAAAGAAACACGACATTAATTTTAGGGCAATATTCAGATATCCCGGTGTGAAAGGGTCTCGTGGATTGATAAGAACTGTAGCCGCCAAAGTGGCATTTTCGAGTCAATTTGTGAGATTACGGTTTCACATGTTTTAGAGAGTTCTCTGAGACTAGTGTGCAATCATTCTCCCAAAGGAGGTGCTTGCGCAATAGGTTCAGAGGGATACACACGGACATTTGGACGGTAGTGCGGGGCTCTAGCAATCTATTCACCCAAAGATGGTAGAACCGCGAAAAGCTCAAGCGTAACTGTTGCTCGTTCTTGTGTTGAGAATCACTAATTGTGTGGCGCGTAGTCTGCCCAAAGGTGTTGCACGTTGACATGCCAGGATTCTCTGCCTAGTGTGCTATTTAGGGTTTTATAGCCACTATTGCCCTATTTGTCTCTAATATTTTTCTTTTCTCTCTATACAGTCACCTTTACAGTTCACAATAATATGACGACCATTGAGAAATTCACTGGATCAAATTTCAAGAAGTGGAAATCTGACATCATGTTTGTGTTAGAGATGGCGGATATAGAGATGACCATGAATACCGACCAGCCTGCAGTCCTCACAACGACCAGCACTCAAGCTGAGAAGGATCTTTATGGTGCATGAAATAAGTCCAACAAGATCTGCTTGTTGACTATGAAGCGTTCCATTCCAGAGCACCTACTGAGTGGTCTTCCTGACACGACCGTCGCTAGGGATTTTCTGACTGTCGTTGGTCAGAGGTATAAGGTGTCTTCAAATGCTGAAATCGGGACGCTGATTCAGGACCTCTTCTCCATGAGGTATTCGGGAGGAGGCGGTGCCCGCGACTATATACTGACGATGGTCTACTTCCAGACCAAACTGCAGGAGATGGAGATTACTCTCCCTGAAGCGTTGATTGTGCACCAGACACTCAACACCCTCCATGCAGAGTTCAGCATCCTGAAGACCAGCTACAAATCCTAGGATGAAGCGTGGAAGATAAATGATCTGATCACTCGCTGTGTTGCTGAGGAGGAAAAACTGAAGAAAGAGAAGACGAATACTGCATTGCTCGCTGTTAAATCCCCCTTTAAGAAGAAGAAGAAATCTAAAGCTCCTTTCAAGGCTCAGGATGGACAAGCTTCAGGGAGCAAGGACAATGGTGGCAAGAAGCCTCTTAACTGCTTCTTTTGCAGAAAGAAGGGGCATGTGAAGAGTGAGTGCCTCAAGTTTAAATCTTGGATGGAGAAACGTGGCTTCGCACCTAAAGGTAACCCTTTAGCTCTTGTCCTTTGTGAATCCAATTTAATTGAAGCCCCATCAAGTTCTTGGTGGCTCGATAGTGGAGCAACTAATCATGTTGCTTACACACTACAGGAGTTCATCAAAAGGAGGAGACCAAGCAAGGGTGAGTGCAGGCTCACAGTCGGCAACAATGTTGAGGTGGAGGTGGAGTTCATCATGGACATTTCTTTAGTCCTTGATTCAGGATATGAACTTTTATTGAGAGACATATTTTATATTCCTTCATTTAGAAGGAATCTGATTTCAGTTTCTGCATTAGATAGACTTGGTTATGGTTTTAATATTTCTGCTGGTTTAATTAAGTTATTTTATGAATTACAGTTTATTGGCCAATGTTCTCTATCTAATGGTTTATATAGAATATGTCTTGCACCTGTTGATTATTATGCAACCTCCTATGGTGTAGAAAATGTTGCCACCAAAAGACCTTTAATTAAGGAACAGTCCTCCATGCTATGACATAAAAGATTAAGACATATCTCTAGGGAAAGAGTGGAGAGATTAATTAAGCAAAATATTCTTCCTACTCTAGACTTCAGTGACCTAGAGACATGTGTGGACTGTTGTAGAGGCAAAATGATCAAGATTAAAAAGAAAGGCTCAACTCGTAGCTCCGATTTGTTAGAGGTCATTCATACGGACATCATCGGTCCTTATTCCACTACCCTCTGTAAGAACACATATTTCATTACTTTCATAGATGACTACTCCCGTTTTGGATATTTGTACTTAATTAAAGAAAAATCTGAATCTCTTGACAAGTTCAAGATTTGTAAGACTGAGGTTGAAAAGCAAATAGGGAAAGTCATCAAGATAGTTAGGTCTAACAGAGGTGGCGAGTATTTTGGTAGACATGATGCCTCCGGACAACATAAAGGTCCGTTTGCCAGATACTTGGAGAGTTGTGGCATCGTTGCCCAATACTCCATGCCGGGTAGTCCTGAGCAAAATGGTGTGGCTGAAAGGCGGAATCGCACCCTTAAGGAAATGATGAGGAGTATGATGAGTAGAACAAATCTTCCTGAATTTTTGTGGGGTGAAGCGCTTAAGACTGCGGTGTACATCCTTAATAGAGTCCCGTCTAAGTCAATATCTAAAACACCTTTTGAGTTGTGAACTGGTAGAGGACCCAGCCTTAACCATTTACGCATTTGGGGTTGTCCTGCAGAAGTCCGTTTATACAATCCATCGGAAAGTAAGATCGCACCTAGGTCTTATCGTTGCTATTTCATAGGCTACCCAGATCACTCCAAGAGATTTAAGTTCTATTCCCCTTCAGGAGGACCCAGAATTGTGGAGTCTCAAACAACCAAATTTTTAGAGTTTGATGTCGTTGACGAACCGAGTTTCTCTCGTACTATTAATGAAGTCGAGGAAATCATGCCTATTAATTTATCTGTGCCCTTGGTGGGAGATCCTGTGGTGCCTGAACCTGTGACGGAGCATGTGGAGGATGTGGATCCGGTTTTACCACCGATCCCAGTCGAGGTTCCTCCGCAAGTTCTGGAGGCTCATCCACCCATTAGGAGATCCATTCGGGAGAGAAGGCCTGCAATTTCTTCATACTATGAAGTCTATCTGGACGAGAGTGGTTTTGACATAGGTCATGTGGTCGACCCAGTGACATTTCAAGAGGTTGTATCTGGACCTCAAACTGATCTGTGGTGGGATGCGATGAAAGACGAGATGGAGTCTATGAAGCTGAATAAAGTATGAGAGTTAGTTGAGTTACCCAAAGGTTGTAGGCCCATTGGTTCTAAATGGGTGTTTAAGACCAAGAAAGACTCCAAAGGAAAGGTCGAGCGGTTTAAGGCAAGACTGGTTGCCAAAGGATTTACGCAGAGAGAAGGAATCGATTATAACGAAACCTTTTCTCCCGTTTCCTCTAAAGACTCTTTTAGAGTGATAATGACACTTGTAGCTCATTATGATTTGGAGCTACACCAGATGAATGTAAAGACCGCATTCCTGAATGACGATCTTGGCGAAGAAGTCTATATGGTGCAGCCTGAGGGATTTAAGTCTGGTCATTCCGACCAGCTTGTGTGTAAACTTAATAAATCCCTATATGGTTTGAAGCAAGCTTCTAGACAATGGTATCTGAAATTCGATGAGGTGGTAACTTCTTTTGGTTTTGTAGAAAATCAGGTAGACCGCTGCATATATCTCAAGATCAGTGGGAGTCGACACATCTTCTTAATTCTTTATGTAGATGATATCTTACTTGCTAGTAGTGATTTGGCATTATTGCATGAATCTAAGCAATTTCTGTCAAAACACTTCGATATGAAAGATCTTGGAGAGACATCTTTCGTTCTAGGAATTGAGATCATTAGGGATCGATCCCACTATTCTTTAGCACTCTCTCAGAAAGCCTACGTCGAGCGTGTACTTGAGAGATTTAGCATGCTTGATTATAAGCCTGGTGACGTACCTGTGATTAAGGGTGATAAGCTTAGCTTAGCACAATGCCCTAGGAACGATACAGAGAGAGAGTGTATGAAAGATATACCTTACGCTAGTGCGGTAGGCAGCTTAATGTATGCCCAAGTCGGTACCAGACCGGACATTGCCTTCGCAGTAGGACTTCTAGGAAGATATCAGTCGAACCCAGGACCTGCTCATTGGGTGATTGCCAAGAAAGTCTTAAGGTATTTGAAGGAAACTAAGGATGTGAAATTGGTTTACCAAAGAGTACAGAACCTTGAGTTAGTGGGGTATACTGATTCTGATTTTGCGTGGTGTGAGGATGATAGAAAGTTTACCTCAGGTTATATTTGTAAGTTAGCTGGCGGGGCCATTTCGTGGAAGAGTGTCAAACAGACACTCATCGCTTCATCCACAATGCATGCGGAGTTTGTTGCTCTCTTTGGAGCTTCTACTCATGCGGTGTGGCTTAAGAACTTTATTACTGAGTTGAAGGTCGTCGACTCTATAGCTAAACCCATTCATATGTACTGTGATAATATTTCTGTAGTTATGTTCTCGACGAACAATAAAAGTATCACAGGATCTAAACATATGAAAATTAAATTTTTGACCGTTAAGGAGTTGGTCAAGAAGGGTGACATTACGGTGGAGCATTTAGGGACATTTGACATGTTAGCCGATCCACTTACTAAAGGACTTCGCCCCAATGTGTTTCAGAAGCATGTTTTTAATATGGGGCTTAAAGAGTCACTTGATGTACTTGATTAGTGGGAGGCTGCATGCAGCTCCGTTTCATTTATCTGTCATTTTATTGCACTTTGTTAATTCACTAAAGTTAAAGAATATGCATTTGGGAATATCATTAAGTTTTGATATTAATGAAAGTTTTTGTGACACGTCACACTACATTGAAAGTCTCATGACTTGTGTCAGTCAGAGCATAAGGCCCAGGGCACTACATTTTGGATTAAGGCCTGTTTGTATGTCTTTTGACACGTGAATCTAAAATCTTAAGATTGGACATACTTGTTCTTTTGAACACTTAAGAACTTCTCGTAGCATGGTTTGGTGCATTCATTTGAGAAGTTTGGTTGACCACCAAATTAGAACAGCTTTCATGTGCACATTTTCATTATGTTGTTCTAAATTTTTATATAATCGCGTTTTGTCCATGTCGATTGAATCCGTAAGCTGCTATGACCATGGAAGGTCCTGTGCCGCTCAATGATGCGGTTGCCGCCATGATTCGGAGTGAAGGTTTTGGTTGGACCGGATTGAAGTGGGAGTAGACTCAATATCACGTTCACTAATTGGTACCCTTAAGTTTAGTGAAGACTTTAAGCGGAGCATCATAAGTTACGATGAGAATAAGTCCAAGTGGGAGAATGTTGATAATTTTTCCGTTAGGTGGACATATTCTATCGAGACGACCCGTTAAAGTCGTACGCGATTTTTGAGTCTATTCAGACTCCTACGAGCATGCGTTAGTTCAGTCGCGCGAACGGTCGAAGCCTGTGATAGGTGGGTCAGATCGTCTCGTAATTCAGGGCGCGAACTCGGTCTCATCCTAGGCACAAATTTTGATGATTATGAAATTCAATTAATTTGGGGGTTGCATTTTGATTTGAGAAATTGATCGTCTTTAATTTCTCAAATGGTAACTCCATGAAGGGGCTTCTCCTATTAATAGCCAAGTGTGAATTTCATTTCCATCCTAAGATAGTGAACTAGGGCTGAAAAATGGGTCTCCTATTCTTCTCTCCCTCTTCATCGTGTAACTGCAACCGGCCCTAGCATTTCCCATCTCTTCTTTCATCGTGAAGAGTGGCTGCTGGTCGGATCTCCATCTCCAAGCCAGAATTGCTGCATCTTTCTCCTCGTGTGAAATCGCTGGCAACGAAGGAGCCACTGCTTGTAGATCTGAGCCGGCCATTGTTTTTCTGCAAGCAGATCGTTGAATACTCTGATCTTGTTCTCTCATTCTCGACGACAGAGAATATTTCACCTCCTCGGATCCATTGCAGATTGTTAAAATATGTATTTATTGTATTTATTGTTGTGCTCTTTTAGTCCCACATTGTCTATTGGGATTTCCTCCTCCCCTTCTTTCCTATATATGTAAGACCCATTGGTCCAATTTGAGACCCAGTGAATATATTGCAATACCTGTTTTGCTTATTTGTAACATGGTATCAGAGCCAAAATTTTTTTAGCCGCTCGCCTTCGTGCTCGCGTGTCCGCCCGAGCCTGCTCCTTCTCCTGTCCTCCGATTAATTTTTCTGCCCCCCCTACCCTGCTCGCGCCTTTGCGCTCTGCCCCCCCTGCTCTCTCTCGCCGCCCCCCCCCCCCCCCCTCTGTCCCCTCACGCACCAGATCGCCCCCCACCCCCTTTTGTCCACTCGCCCCCTCCTCCACTCGCGCCCCAGCTCGCCCCCCCCTCTGTCCACTCGCAAACCCAGCTCCCCCCCTCTGTCCACTCGCAAACCCAGCTCCCCCCCTCTGTCCACTCGCAAAATCCCCCCCCCCCCCCTTAGACCGCCAGCTACCAGCTCCCCCCCCCCGTTCTTATCTCCTGATCGCCCCTCCCCTACCCCAGCTTCGAGCAGGCTCTTTCTCTTCGACACGCGTCCATGGCGGCCCCTCTGATCTCCCCACCACTGAAAGCAACCTCCTTTCACCTCGCCGTAGCCAGCGACTGGCCTGACTGGGCCCTGACTGTTGAAGCCGCTCTCTGCTCCCGTGATCTTTGGGACCACATCATTGGTACCCCTCCCGCACCTGCAAGCTCTGCCGCCGCCAAGACTGTCACTCCCAGCTCAGACAAAACTCCTGAAGCCGTCACCTCTACAGATGACACCACTCTTTGGCGCCGTCGCGATCAAGCCATCCGGGCCTATCTTTTGGAATCTGTTGCTCGTCCGCTCCTCACTTCCATCGGCCGTCTCCCTTCGGCCCGTGCCATGTGGGAATACCTCCGAGACCGCTTTGTCCCCCGTGGTGGTGCTCGGCGTCACCGTCTCATCTGCGACTCTCAATCTGCTCGCCAGGAAGGGCGCTCTGTTCAGGATTTCTTCACCATGATGAGTGCCTACTGGCACGAACTGGACTCAATGATTCCCCTGCCCTGCGGCTGTCCTCGCTCTCTGGACTTTCAACGCCATCTTTCCGAGGGTCATCTCCATCAGTTCCTTGCTGCCCTACGTCCCGAGTTCTCTCTACTTGCAGCTCAGCTCCTTCACCGGGTCCCCCTTCCCTCTCTGGATGACGCCCTCATTGCTCTCCTCGATGAAGAAACCCGTCTTCGACCTCCTGTGATTGTCTCCGCCGCTCCCCGGCCCGACACTGCGCTTGCGTTGCATCCCCGCAGCAGTCCTGTTACTTGTCACTACTGCAAGAAGGTAGGACATATGAAATATGAGTGTCCTACTCGGCCCCCTCGCCCTGCTCAGCACAAACCTCCTGACAATCGCCGTGATGATCGTGGTAAGGGACGCGGTCGTGACCCTGGACCCCATCCTACTGCTGCTGCTGCTGCTACTGACCGTCTGCAACGACTAGAGGAGTTATTTCGCAACTCACCACTGTTTCCCTCTGCCTCCTCTGCCAGCTCCCCTGCGGAACAGAGCCTCTTAGCTGCCCCTGGTACTACTGCTGCTCGGGTTACTCCAACTGCACCTTGGTACTTCGACTCCGGGGCCTCCTGCCATCTCACCTCCAACTCCACCATCCTCACCAACTGTACTTCCACCCCAACTACCCTTCAAGTCACCACTGCTGATGGGGGTTCTGTCCCCATTTTGCGATCTGGCTCCATCACCCCGACTTCTGCCCCTACTAGTCATCTTACCCTCTCCAACGTTCATCATGCTCCTCGGCTACACATGAACCTTATTTCTGTTAGCTCTCTCTGTGATCTCGGATTAACTGTTTCATTCTCTTCTTCTGATTGTGTTGTGCAGGATTCACGGACAGCTCAGAGGATTGGACAGGGCCGTAGGACTGGTGGTCTGTATCAGATGGAGCATCTCCACGTTCCCCCATCACCAGCTTCGTCAGCTTCTGCTTTTTCCGTTGTATCTGATGCCGACCTGTGACACAGACGTCTAGGACATTTATCTTCTGACCAACTTCGAGGTGTTATCCGTTCTGGAGCTTTGGGTCGTGTCTCCTTTTCCCCCCTTTCTATATGTACCGGCTGTCGTTTGTCCAAGCATCTTGCTCTACCATTTACAAGCAGTGCTTCCCAAACAACAGCCCCCTTTGAATTAGTTCATTCTGATATTTGGGGACCAGCGCCCATTGCTTCACATTCTGGATACCTTTACTATGTTAGCTTTATTGATGATTTCTCTCGTTGTGTTTGGGTTTATCTCCTTCGCAATCGCTCTGAAATACCTGATGTGTACCGCACGTTCACAACCATGCTTCACACTCAGTTTGACCGTCGCATTAAAACTTTTCGATCTGACTGTGCTCAGGAGTTTCTCTCCTCCACCATGCGCGATCTCCTCCAATCACATGGTACCATCCATCAACAGTCTTGTCCGCACACCCATGAACAAAACGGAGTCGCTGAACGTAAACATCGTCACATCATCGAAACTGCTCGGGCCCTACTCATCTCTGCCTCCGCCCCTCATTCCTTCTGGGCCGAAGCTGTCCTCACTGCTGTTCACCTCATCAACATAACTCCCTCCTCAATTCTCTCTGGAGTAACTCCTTATGAACGCCTATACTGCCGTCCACCAACCTATGCCCCTCTTCGTACATTTGGGTGCACCTGCTTTGTTCTCCTGCCTACCACTGAACGCAATAAACTCTCTGCTCGCTCGTCCCGTTGTGTTCATCTAGGCCTTAGCCCTCATCACAAAGGCTATCGGTGCTACGATCCGTCCACTCGTCGCATTCGCATCTCTCGACATGTCTCCTTCGTCGAACATGAAATATTTTTCTCCTCCACAACACCACCACTTTCCACCCAACCTTTTGTCTCTCCACCCCTTTCTCTTCCACTACTCCCCCCTATTCCAACTCGTCCCAGAACTCCCATTACTCATCCCCTCCTGCTACCAGCCCGTCCTCCAGTCGAAGATTCCCCCTCCACCTCAACTCCTCCTCCGCTGCTCACAATCCCTCCTCCCGCCCCTGCTCCCTCTGATCCGGCTATGTCTGACGCTCCGTCCGCCTCTGCACCCGTGGATCCTGCTCCTCCTCGGCGCAACCCTGCTCGCCAGCGCAACCCGCCAGCTCGCTACGACCAAAGCCCTGATCGGTCTACCACTTCGGCTCTCACCACAGCTACCTCCTATTCCCCTGCTTTTCAAGCCTTCCTCACGGCTCTCCACTCCCACCGGGAGCCCCAGTCATACCAAGAGGCAGTTGGAAAACCCGAATGGCAGCAAGCCATGGAAGTTGAACTTCAGGCCTTCCGCAGAACTCACACCTGGGACCTCGTCCCCTGTCCTCCTGGCGTCACTCCTGTCAGTTGCAAATGGATATTCAAAGTTAAGACTCGCCCGGACGGCTCCATTGAACGCCACAAAGCTCGTTTAGTTGCCCGAGGGTTTTCTCAGGCACATGGGATCGACTACGACGAAACCTTTGCGCCAGTTGCCCGGATGACAACCGTTCGCACCTTACTTGCAGTCGCTGCTGCCCGGAACTGGCCCCTCCATCAGATGGATGTCACCAATGCCTTTCTGCATGGAGATCTCACAGAAGTGGTGTACATGGCCCCTCCTCCGGGTCTCTCCGTTCCCCCTGGACACGTCTGCCACCTCCGCCGGGCCCTCTATGGTCTCAAACAGGCCCCCCGTGCCTGGTTTGAGCGTTTCCGCACTGCTGTTCTAAAAGCTGGCTTCATTGAACGACAGACAGATCATGCCCTGTTTACTCGCACCTCCGCTCAGGGATGCGCCATACTTCTCTTATATGTGGACGATATGATTATCACTGGCGATGATCATGTCACAATTGCTTCCCTTCAAAAACATCTCCGCAGTCAGTTCGAGATGAAGGACATGGGCCCCCTTCGCTACTTCCTTGGGTTAGAGATCTCCCGCTCCAAACGCGGCATCCTGGTTTCTCAGCAGAAATACATCTCTGATATTCTCTCAGTCGCCGCTCTTACTGACGACCGCACTGTTGACACCCCCATCGAGCTCAATCTGAAACTCCTCCCAACAGACGGCGAACCACTCTCAGATGTCTCCCGCTATCGGCGTCTTTTTGGGATGCTGGTCTATCTCACCATGACTAGACCTGACATTGCCTACGCTGTTAGCTTTGTCAGTCAGTTTGTTCAAGCACCTCGCTCAGCTCACTACGCCGCGGTCCTCCGGATTCTCCGCTATCTTCGCACCTCCGTCAACCGCTCGCTATTTTTCTCTGCAACTACTCCATTCACCCTCCGAGCATTTTCGGATGCTGATTGGGCGGGGGATGTTACGACTCGTCGCTCAACTACCGGTTTTTGCATTTTCCTGGGCGACTCTCTGATCTCCTGGCGTAGTAAGAAACAAGAATCTATTGCACGCTCCAGCACGGAGGCTGAGTATCATGCCATGGCCTCCACCACAGCTGAAATCATCTGGCTCCGCCGTCTCCTACACGATCTTGGTGTACAGATAACAGGACCCACTCCTCTATTTTGTGACAATCGAAGTGCCATTCAAATTGCCTCGAATCCGGTGTTCCATGAATGAACAAAACACATTGAGATTGATTGTCACTTCACTCGTCAGGAATTCCTCGCCAACACTATCTCTCTACCTTTCATTGCTTCTGAAGAACAAGTTGCGGACTTTCTCACCAAGTCACTCACTGCTGCAAGATTCAGATATCTCATTAGCAAACTCTCGGTTCATGATCCACCTTGAGTTTGAGAGGGCGTGTTAAAATATGTATTTATTGTATTTATTGTTGTGCTCTTTTAGTCTCACATTGTCTATTGGGATTTCCTCCTCCCCTTCTTTCCTATATATGTAAGACCCATTGGTCCAATTTGAGACCCAGTGAATATATTGCAATACCTGTTTTGCTTATTTGTAACACATATCCTCGTCCGGCATCCTCGCGGGTTTTCACTGGAGCTTCATCGCCGGCCTCAGCAAGATCTGAACATCAGGAGTTTACAGCAACTTGGATCTTCATCTCTCTCCTATTAGATTTCTTCTCCTCTGTTTTGCCAAAAGCAATAAAACTTCTCCAGCTTTTGAGATAAGGGAAAATCTGTTCTAATCCAGACGCTCCCAGAACCAGATATTCATTTCAGTTATCAACTTATTTTGATAAGGAATAACTGATGTCATTTGATCTGTATAAACAGATAATTATATCCATACTTTTCATTCACTGATTTAAGATCAAATTGGATTAAGTATCACAAATACAATCTCGATTGACTCATATATATATGCTCGAATTTTGTTCTAACTTTTCCTTTGTAGTGATCCAATAAATAAATACTTGTATGCTGGCGGAATCCGCCAACGCCGCCGACTTCATAAAGCACAACACATCGCAACTGCTGTGAATCTCCGGCATCATGAAGCACGAGGCTGAATCTAAGAACGATATAAATTAAGCTTCCACTCTTCAGTTATATAGCCGTTCATTCCAGTCTTATAATTTTGTGTGTTTCGTTTGATTAGAAAATTCTATACTATTTTAATACTCCAGTTGAGACCGGTAGTTTTTGAATAAGAACGATCCTGCATAGTCGTAGCGTCACCGCTTTAGTTTTATTTTGTGCTGCATTTAATTTTCGATAGCATAATTTGGTGACGCACGCCCCCAAAATTTTCTAACACACAATGTTTTAAAGACTGGCCGTTGGATTCAAGAGAACAGGCCTACAAATAGCCATTCCTCCAAAAAACCTTAAACTCCCAAACTTAGAAATCCCGACCCCCCTGTTTGCCAAAACATTGATCCGACACCCCCTGTTGTTTGCCTTCGCCGCCCCGCCGGCGGCGGCCTGCACGTCCCCCACCGGTGAACACGCCGGGTGTTGTCAGGCGGCGAGCGGGCAGCGCCACCGTCGGCGGCGGCCTTGCCGCTCGCCGCCGGACAACCCCCGGCAGGTTCACCGGGGTCCGGCGAACCTGCCGGTGGGGTCCGGGCCGGCTGCTGGCGGCGAAGGCAAAATGTGAAACAGCGCCGCAGGAATCAGGCGGAAGCGGAAGGGGGGGGGGGGATTTCAGAGGATTTTTTTTAAATTATTTCGTTTTTTATTTTATTTTATAATTTCATAATTATATTCTTTAAATAATTAATAAAATTATTACAAATTCTAATAACTAAAGTTTTAAATGTCGTACGCCGTGGGCGGGCGAAGCCCGATTGAATGCCAAGCTGGCAAAGCCCGCTTGATTGCGGGCGAGTCGGGGGCGGGCAAAGCCCGCTTGATTGCGGGCGAGTCGGGGGCGGGCGAAGCCCGCTTGAATGCCAAACGGGCGAAGCCCGCTTGATTGCGGGCGAAACCCGCTTGATTGCGGGCGAAGCCCGCAGCGACGCATCGAGAACGTTTGCTCGAGAACGTTTGCTCGAGAACGTTTGCTCTTCAGGCGGGGAAGCTTCACCAAAAGTTTGAATTCCGACACTATTTTATTTATATAGCACTACGTTTCACTGGATCTCTAATTTAAAGTTATATATTGTACGTTTGCTCTTAAATTTTACCAAAACTATAAGCTTCAACCTCAATGATAAATGTTGGAGTTTCTGAGGTGATCTCAAAGCAATCAATAGTTAGTCTTGCTGCCAACGCATTATGAGCCTATAAGGTCGCACATAAAAGCGTTTGGAGAAGTTGGAGAAAGGATTGTGTTGGCCTCACTCATATTGAATATGAGTGGAGGACCAATCCTGTGACTGCATGACATTAACTTGAGAATGTCTCAACGGGAAATCGTTTAAAGGGTTTAAACGAATGGATTTATGCTAGACAAATTCGGGTAAAGGGTTTAACCGAACTGTGTCAAATTCGGCTATAGGGTTTAACCGAATTATGTTGATTCGACTAATGGAATTCGGCTATATCGATTCGGCTAATATGATTAACTGAATTCGACTAAAGGGTTTAGCCGAAATATATCAGTTCGACGAAATGGTTTCGACGAAATGATATAACCAAATTTAAATAGTCGAATCGGCTATAGCATATAGACGAATTCGTCGAAATGGTTTCGCCGAATCTGAGTCGAATTCGGTTATAGTGATTAGTCGAATTCGGCGAATGTAAATCTGGACAGAAATGTTCTGGTCCGCGGATAGCCTGATTTATGCGTTTTAGTATAAAAGGGCTTGCAATTCTAGGTTTACATAGGACTTTTCTTTTCGCGATTTCGACGTGAACGGCCGACCGGAACAGTTCCGCGCGAGGGTCTCGTTCTTCCCGTCCGCCGATCGCCTTCCGTCGCCGCTAGTCGTCGCCGTCGGTCGCCGCCTCCTCTGGATCGGACCTAGCAGTCCGTGAGGACGTTGAGAGCTTCCTTATCCAACCTAGTTCTTGTATGACAAGAAGCTAGGGTTCTCCATCGTTCGTGTGGATCGCTGTAGAGGAGCCGATACATTTCAGTTCTTGGAACTCAGATTTCGGATTTCTCTTTGGAGCACTTTGGTTGAGTGTTGACTCAATCCCGCAAAGGTATTTTGTATTTCGATTTGTTTATTCTCTTGAATCATGAAAACCGCAAGATCCGTTAGCTTCTTTTGGGTTGTTCTTGTCTTAATTTCCGCTGCGCACATTTGATATGTTATCCCTTTCGAGGGGTATAGAAAACCCAACAATAAAATGACACATAATATGTCATTTGCGGGCGAAGTCTGCTTGAATGCCAAGAAGGCGAAGCCCGCTTGGTTGAGGGCGAAGCTCGCTTGGTTGCGGGCTAAGCCCGCAGCGCCGCATCGAGAACGGGCATAGCCCATTCGAAGATGCTAGTATATATATATATATGTATGTATATATATATGCATATATATGTATATGTATGTTTATGTATATATATGTATATATATGTATATATATATATATGTATATGTATGTTTATGTATATATATGCATATGTATATATATATATGCATATGTATATATATATGTATATGTATATATATGTATATATATATGTATATGTATGTATGTACATATATAACTTTAAATTAGAAATCATATTGTGACAAATGCAGGAAAAGATATTTATGCTTCGTACAGTTATAATTAGAAGCATGCACAATTATTTTATGTAAACTCATGATTTCTAGACTCAAATATAACATGCATATTTTCATTATGTTTGTGTCACATGGGGAAAAGTCCTTCTTGCTCGCCAATGAGTTGATCCGTTTTCGGAATTCTCTTTATAAGGAATACATGCCAGTTTGTTAGCGCATATTTTCTAGTGGGCTCTATGTTTCAAACTGTAAAGTATTTCATCAATTTTAATTCTAGTCCTTTACTCTAAACTTAAGTTATCAATGTTATGATACTAGCTTTATTACTGCTGCCCAGTTTGTTTCATATCACAGGTTTTGGTCGGACTTTTAAAATGTTTCTAAGCTGGGTAAGGCTGTTTATATAAGACATCACAAACTTCAGTGGAGGTGTTACAACACAGTCATGACTTATGTTCAAGAGGTATATTTATCCAGAATGTTGGAGAAATGTTTTGAAGATAGTTGAAGGTATTATAATAATCATGGTTTTGAAAACCGGACCGAACTGGCCGGTTCAACCGGTCGGACCGCCACCCGGTGGACTATGTGGTCCGGTCAGGAGTCTAAAACCACTCCCACCCAAAACCGGTCAAGAACCAGCGAACCGGCCGGTCCACCCGTAAAACCGCAAACCGGAGCGGGTAAAGCTAAACCGGGCGGGTCTTGGGTTAGGGGATTAAAATATTTATTTATTTATTTTAAAACTCTAAAATTAATAGAGGTGGAGAAATGTAGAACTTGAGTTGTGCTGCTCTCTTTCTTTTATAGGGATGTGGAGACGTCTATATTCAATCCTGCGATGTGGGACTAATATAAGGATTAGATTTATAAAAAAAAAATTTCAATGCTGAGTTTTGAACCGGTAACCTCTAACAAGATATAAAATGACTAACCACTACACCAACACATTTTTTTGTATTATAGTATATATATACAAATAATATTCGTATTAATTAACATATAATATTATTATTTTTCATATTTGTTAATGTAATAAATTTATTATTCTTAACTATATAGGATATACCGAAATTATTTGTAATTAACATTTACAATTTTTATTTTTAATTAACATATATCATATTTAGCAAAGAGTTTTCTTTGTATAGTTGAGATGTTCGCGTCTACTTAATTAAAAGTTTAAAATTTAATTTTCATAAAAGATTTGATAAGTTATTATATATGTGATAAAATACTAATATTGAGATTTTAGATGATAGCAAAATATATTACTATTTATGAAAATATTTTATATAATTTTGACTCTTTATTCCTATTATTTTTATTAAAAATATATAGACTAGGTTAAATTATAATAGATACTTTTAATATTTATTATATTATCTAACTTCGGCTCAACCCCCGTCCGACCGGTCCAACCGGTATGACCTAGAACCTTTGATCTCACCGGTTCATTCTCCGATCCGGTTCTCAAAACCTTAATAATAATATAGAGTCTTCTAGAGTACTTTAGATTTGGATAGAATATTGCATACATGTGCAGAATAATCTACACAATTCTAGAATAGTGTAGAGTCGATCTCCTAAAACAATGTAGACGAATCTAGTGTTTGGTGTAATGTGTCCCTTATGCAGGATCTAGGCTCCGTTTGGGGGGACTTATTTTCACCGGTCAAGCGGTTACGACCGCATGAATCGGACCTTAAATTAAGGTCTGGTTCATGCGGTCGTAACCGCTTGACCTGTGAAAATAAGTCCCCCCAAACGAAGCCCTAGTGGCAACTCACCATATGTAAAATTAGGTCTTCCAGATTGACTGGTGATCGCGACACGCATCCTACACAGGATTATCCTCGTGTAAGATAAAGTCTTCACTATAACGATCCTTTGCCCATTCTTAAACCATAGGTTAGGGCTTCCCCACACGCACCCCTTGCTTCCGTGAAGGGTAGGCCCCACGAACAGAACATGATCCTTGCTGATTTATACTCTCAGTGCATCCTCACCTGCAGTCCGATGCACTCATCGCGCGAGGCTCTCGCTCAACTTTAATTTATGGTGTGTCGTTCTCGCATCCAATATTGACACACATGAAAACATGGTTCAACTGCATGTCACGTAAAGGCTGTCCTACATAATATATGCCTTGGCATTAACTTGCAGTGTAGAAATTATGTACATCTCAACAACATCATCAGTTCTAGGGAATATGCTCGTCCAACAATTCATTGTATAAACCATACCATTATCATGACTCTTAATGGCTCGACATTTGTCAACAGCATCTTCCGCAAGCTTTATATGTTCTCCTTCTTCACCTGAGTTGATTATGTATACCCTCTTTGAAGAAGATGCAAGAGTTTGAAACTTTCAGGAGAGGAGCACTACTGAGAGATGGTTGTGTGAAGAAACAATATGGTTTCTGGCTGAGTAGCGAGCTCTCTATAGCCTCTCTGTTTGTGCTCCAAAGTAAGGTTCCGCTCGAACACCACTACAGATAAATCAGGGCCCAACATCTAGAATATTCTAGAATCATAAAGAAGTGTGGATATGTCTAAATAAATCTAAAATGTTCTAAAGTTGTGTTGAAAAGTCTTGTATGTAAGATGAGTATAGAAATGTGTAAAAGAGTCTAGTGTGCGGAAATTGAAGGTCTATAAAAGGGGGAAGATCTCCCTAATTTCATTCATCTGCTTTCACATCCAACTGTGTAAGTTGGGTTCTTTGAGTGTTTAGCTTGTTGAAGTCTCCAAGTGTTGAGTGTCCGAGTTTTGTTTGTTTTTTGTTCGTGTATGTCTTGTTCAGTTTGTCTGTAATTGTGTTCGAAAATGTAATGCAAATTTGCTCATTCATGTATTCCGTTGCATTATTTGAAGTGAGACTTAGGCTCCGTTTTGGCACGACGGTAGCGGTTATGAATCGTCTTTTGTGAACACCCGACCTCGCCCAATGAAATATTGTGAGGTAAAGCTGCCATGGGACGAGCAAGGCAATACGTTCTCTTGCTGTATAACATAGCTAGCTTTTAACGTATCTCTTCAGTTATATTTTAAATAAAACGTGTTTATTATTTTAGAAATATATAACTTAAATGTATTATAGCACAAGAGTGAGCCTGCATATTTACACGAACAGCTTACGTCCAAATAACTCAGGGTCTGTTTGGCACGGCGGTAACGATTATAAACACAATTGTTATAAACCGTCATTCGTGAACCCTCGACCTCACCTAAAGAACTAGTTTGGCCGTGGTGGATGTGAGCTGACGCGGTAGTAGATGTGAGGCTGTGAGCTGATGTGCTCACATCTATAAACTATTGTTCCTCTTTTCCTTTAGAGCAATGTTATATGCAGTCCGCTTTGGCTTTATGCAGGTCGCGGATATATGCAGGACAAAAAATTATTCATGTAGGCCAAATTTCATATTTACGGACTACATTCAAAAATCAAATTAACATTTTCTTAAATAAATCACCAAGCAAAATATAGCATTCATAAAACAAGTAAAATATCATGCGTGCGAGGTTACATAAAATCTGAGATACAAATATATAAATATGCACTTTCTCGGCCATTTTTGTTGTAATTCAATTTTTAATTCTAAAAAAATGTTTATTTGTTATAAAGGAGTGCCAACGCAAGGTTGAAGGCTCATCGGGAGAAAACAAGTAAAATAACTGATTACATTTAACTAAATATCTGAAATCACTGTTCGACTTCGAGGAACGCAAGATTGAAGGCTCATCGGGAGAAAACGATGCCTTATCTGAAGGCTCGTATTTTTTAAACTTTTACTCGTTACTTTTAACTCCTTGGGGACAGGTTGATTTGAAAGAAAAAACACATAATACATGAAGTATTAAACTACTCAAATCATTTTTCTTGCAGGTTGAAACGAAAAAATGATATTTTTTTTCAAAAAACAGTGGTCTGCAATAGCCAAAACCGGCCTGCGTTTAACATCGCTCTTTTTAAAAAACTGTGGCCTGCATATAGCCAAAACCGGTTTGCATTTAACATCGCTCTTCCTTTATGGCACAAAATAAAGGCTGTAATATTTTTTGGGTTTTTTTAAAATTTGCTTGTAACAGCACACCTAGAGAATATAACACTTGTCAATTTTTTAATTTTCATCTTGAGAAAGAACACAATGTTTGGCATGGTAGCCGAAGTCGTGAAAACGGTGGTTAGGAATAGTCGTCCGTGAACATCATACTTCACCTAAGAAACTCCATCTATTTTTATGTTCAAAATTAATTTTTTTTCTTGATGGCTGTCATAACCGTTGTCATGTCAAACACATATTTCATGACGATAACATTTTGTCCAAACTCATCGAATCAAAACGTCGCAACAAACAGACAACGGTGTGTAACCACTGCGTTCATAGCCGCTATCACTGTGCCAAACATACCGAAGATGTGTCCTCCGCACACTAATAAGTTGCATGCTGTATTTTTGGATGGGGAAAAATAAAGCCCCTAAATATTGTAAAAATTGCATTTTTTTTAACTCACATATACCACGGCATGATAAATAAAGAGCGGCGTTATATGCACACCAATATTAGATATGTACAATCAAAATATATTTGAAACTCAAATTCATATATTTGCACACCGAGCCTATAATGGAACACCAAAAATAGTTTTTTTTAATTTACAAATCAACTAAAAAAATGACTTGGTGGGCACCCACCCCGCTTTTAAGCTTCTTTTATATGAACATGTAATTAACTTATGATATATTTCATTCTTTGTAGTTCCGACAAAAAGTGAGTTACCCAACGTGATAGTCTTAACAGTCCATTGCACAAAATGAGTTAGACAACTTAAAAAACAACTATGCTGGTAGATTACATCAATGTTTCAAAAGCCTTCGGTCAATTTCTTTTCAGTAATCTCGACCTGCATATATATAAACTTATGTACAGATTTTCTTATGCATCAATTGCCACACAAAAAAAAAATCTGAAAATGCAATGTTATACCTCTACATATATATGTGAGACTTCAACTATCTGCACAAAAAACTTTTATATTAATATTATAGCAAAAATTAGTTGTTAATATGAATGATTGATAAAAAGAATATAAGTATACCACTATTTCTTGAGATGTAATTCAAGTCTCACTCCTTTGCAACTATATCATGATATCTTGTTCACATAGAGATCACTGGCGGTAGCGGGCAATCGTCGCGCATCGGAATGTGAAAGACTGAAACTTTAAGTAATGAACTACCGCCACATTATAAAATTATGCTATCACTAATCTCATGGCCCACATTGTCATTTACCTGTCTAATGGAGCTGGAACTAAAGTAAAATCCAAAGATAGTAATAGCCTCGCACGTCTCACATTCCCCAAAAGATTATTGTATAGATTTTCATGACATTTCATCTCTTTTGATAGATCCCTCCACACTTGCAACAAATAATCACTCATATCTAGTGCATTGCTAACCACTCGGTAGCCAAAATGTCATCACCAATTACATTTACTTGTGATATGAGTTGATATATATGGAGGCATTCCTTTATGGATGCATTCAAGAAATCTACTTTTATTCACATTTCTTCTTGGAATCAATAACTTAGATTTTTGTTGGAAGTTTTCTTCTTTTTTTAAGACATGCTCAAACAAAGAAAGATCTTTTTTGTGGATTTGTATTCTGCCATAACATTTTTGTAGCTTTCACGTGGTCTTCATTTCAATCTTATAGGTAGCAATGATTCTTTTGTTGGAGTTGTTGTGGGTTCCATTGTCTCATGCAACTTGCGCTTCATTTTATTTCTTTGAGCATCAATATTATTACTATTGTATTGTTTTAGTAAACCGTCTAAATCAACTTGTATGACGTTCAATGTGTCATTCTCCTCTTTTATTTGTGTTGCCCCAAATATTGTATATTTCAAGGTTACTTGTCTCCAATGTTTATGAATCATCCATAATATAAATGCAGAAGATTACAACAACAACAACAACAACAACAGAACCCATATAGTCCCCACTAATATAAATGCAGAAGATTGATTCATATAAATTAATAACTAATTCATGAGCACAAGACAAACTCATTGTGTACCTCATTTTATATATGTCAGCACTTTATAGTTGTAGGATAACCACCCCTTATCATTTCTTCTTCTTTCTTTATTGTATCCAATGCGGCAACCGAAACAGAACCAAGTAAATCTGTATATAATGATCCTCTAAAACCGGTGTTGACTTATATCGAACTTTGCACAAAAGAACGCTTAATTTCAATGGGTTGCAAATTAAGCATTTGATTAAATATTTTCCATAGAGAGATTAAATTACAAACTTATACTTCTAAAAATCTCTTAAAGGTGGCTATGTACACTCTCCACGCGATTGGTAGTGGAGTTTCTAAAATGCAATCCATGATAAAAACATATGGAAATATGTTTCTTAGCTGAATAGATGTTGGGTGACTAAAAAATAAGCTATCCAAATTATTACTAACATGGTTAACATGATTATAAATACAAAAAAAATGAATAAACACCATGCCTTCCAAATGAAACTTTCATGAAAACATCACATTTCATTTGCTAAGAAGATAAACACCACAACCATTTGATAACAACAAGGATTTTATAGTTCAATAACACAACATTCATCAAAACATCACAAGCAAGAGTAAATTTTACAAGAGATTAGATTTTCCAAAAATTAAAAGAGAATTTTTTTTTGCTAAAACTGAATTAGTTTTCATCACATGATCATCGGTAAAGAATATTAGCGGTTGTTTTCAAGCAAAAACCGAAATAGAGAGCTTTCGTCCAAAAGATGAGGGTGAATGAGAAGAAAATGAGAAGTCTTACCTTGATATGAGTTGCAAAATGAAATAGAAAGGAACCTTTCGTCAGTAGGAAGAAAAATACAATGATCTAAAGCAAAAAATGGTGCCCCAAATTAGAAATCCAAATCAAAATAGAGGGATTTCAACCCTAGAAAAGGCGACAAGAGGTAGAAGAGGAGCTCTTACAGGTGTAGAGAGATTTGCCGGTTGAAATGGTGGTCGACGGGGGCTGCAAGGCGTCGCTGCTGGGAAGAAGGGCGAGAGACACAATCGCGAAAGACGAGGGGTCGGGTGTGAGTAGGGCGGGTGTGCGGGCATACCTTGCGTTTTTTAGAATTTAGGTTATATTAGGTTACTTTATGTGGTTTTTTGGTGTGCACGTATCAAATGTTGGGGGTGCATATAACACCACCCTAAATAAATTTGATCAGTTGCAGGAATTTAGTATGCAAAACTTATAGATCATAATTTAAACACACACGCACACACCACACACTGAGTGTAACGGCACAGAGCTCCGCCCCTACGTAAGTGCAACGGCGGGCTCCGCTCGCTTGTAGGCGGGTTGCGCTCGCTTGTAGGCGGGCTGCGCTCGCTTGTCATTCAACCGGGCTACGCCCAAATTCAACGGGGCTCTGCCCGCATACTACAGGGCACTGCTCACATGATACTGGTGTACCACCCGTAATTCGTCGAGATCAGAAAGAGCAAGTGGCGACTATGGAGAGCAAGTGGTGACTATGGAGAGCAGAGGCGAGTATGGGCAACTATGGCATAAATACTCGTCGAGTAACCCATAGTCGCCGGGTTGGGGGCTGGGCTATAAAAAGCCCCCCTACCCTTTGGTTGTCCTATAAATAGGACCCCATGGGTACTTGGATTGGCACCTGGACTTGAGCTTTTGGACCCCGATTCCCGAACTCTCGAGCCCGCCACCCTTGCTTTCCGCCAAGCCGGTGCCTTCCCTGTACCAAGATCGGCCACTTTGGTTTCGGAGGGGAAGACTCTCTTGAGCTTCTGGGTACGTGGTGGGACCTCCCTGCCGCAGCACCTGTGGTCCGGTTCGTTGCTCTTCTAGCTCCGTAGTAGTCGCCAGCCAAGTCATCTCGTTGGACTGCTGGGCGAGTAGCCTCCGGCTGCATCGGTCCGAATTTTGAGGTCAGGATTTTCCTGGCGTCAACAACTGGGATGTGCCCACATGCTACTGAGATGCGCCCACAAGCAAACCCTTTGCACAAATCGTCTCGCAGCTGGAACTCCAAACACGGTAAGCTCCTCAGATGCAACTTCGTTGAACGCATCGGGAACTCCACAATCGTGGGACTCCATGCCACAACAAACTCCATGGGAAGACGATCTATCACAGTACGCAGAGGATGAGTAGAGATCGCGAGGCGAGTGGGAGAAGCGTGCGTGCAAAAGTTTTGTCCTATGGGAGTTGGATTTTGGGGAGACATAATTTTTAAAAAAAAAAAGTAAATTGGAGGATCTGATATTAGATGGACGACCAGGATCAATTTGATGGCCCTAAATGCTTATCCAAAAGTAATTCTTTTTTAAGTAGGCCTATCAAAGTAACTATAATGGTAGATATCCTTAATCTCACCCTTACAATCTCAGCTACAAATGCTCCTCATGTCTTTGCGCATGCATATACATCTTTCAAAGTGCTGGAAAGTAAACTTAAATTATAAAAGAGGGAACTACTATCACAATTTAAAATTAATTAATTTAATGATATATACATCACCATACCAATTGACCTAAATTTCTTTTTCATTAGTCATATATTCATCTACATCTCAGTCCCTCTCAAGTGAGTCTGCAACTTGGTTAGAAAATAACCAAAATATAGTTTCAGATCAAAATGATCATTCAGACAGTTTAGGGCTTGAAAGGAGATGGTTCAATTGAAAGGAGATTAAAGATAACTGAGAAAGAACTAGTGACATGTAAGGGGAATGCAGTTCAATCACACAGATGTGCTCTAGCAGATGCACAGTACGTCGGGTCTAAGGCACGCACGCTCTCGGTGGCTGGAGGAAGAAATCGAAGCCAAGCCCCGTCTCCTTTGGAGGCTATGTCTCCTTTGTTCGCTGGAGTGGGCCAATCTTGAAGAAGAGATGTATGGAAACCCTAGTGCGCTCGGGCTTTTTGGCGAGATCGGGATGAGGGCTGGACGGAGGAGCGGAAGAGTGTTTTATAATTTTAATCACAACAATTGAACAATTAGAATTGGTTTGATGTCTCACATAGCTTGCCAAATAGCTTAAGTTGATATTTCTTTTTAATATAGTATATATATATATATATTAAAAAGGGGAAAACACTTTTTGTGAAACATTAACTTTCCAATTTTACCCCTTTGTTACCAAATTTTCAATTTCTTTAATTTGTGTTTTTCTTTAATTTCAAAAAATGTGCCCTCGTACAGACAGTCTCTTACCTACAATAAAAAATGTGTTCTCTCCGCCGCTCGCAAACCCCCGTGCATAAGGAAAAAGTGAGCAATGAGCGGGCGCTCAGGGTTTGCGAGCGGCGGAACCCCCCCCGTACACTATCGCAGTCGAGGTACTGTCGTGGTTGGCCGTATGGGCAGAGCCCCGTGCGTGGGTGTCCGAAGTCACATTTTAAGATGAACACAATATTTCTGGAGCAATCTTATATTCTATGAAAAGCAGCAGTAACTATCATATATGGATGAAGAGTTATATTCATGCGGCAAAGAAAAGAGCATCAAGTCCTCTTCATCTTGTACAGGGAAAGCTTGTTTACAAAGCAGACTTCAAAGCCACTATCACAGAATAAGAAGCCCCACCTGTCATTAAAAAAAACATGCTGGCAAAGATATATCTTCTAAATTTACATAATTACAGAATCTTCCATCTATCTTTCAAAATTAATTATCAAAACCTCCCTTTAATTTTACATAATAAGAATAACCAATGGCTGGGATTTCTTTTGTTGTACATATTAACAATGAAAATAATTATATATATATATCTATACAACCTTATAAAGAAATGCTGTGACATGAAATCTAAAAGTCATTGAGAAAATCAGATCCGTCAATGATGACATGATTAATACGGACCGTCCGATTACTTACAACTTTTTATTAGAACTCCTACACCTACTATGATATGGTGTCCTAGGCTTATAATAAGGTGTAGAATACCCTACAACATTTAATTACGATTTTACCCCTAAATTTATTGAAAATGAGTCATGACTCAATTTTTAATCTCACAAAAATTGTCAATGATGAGAATTGAACCCAGGTTCCCACTATATCAAGCAAATGTGACAATCATCACACCATAAAGTTTTTGTTGAACAACATTGAACTATGTTTTATATATACTTACATAAATATGAACCGCTCCCGCCTAAATTCACCACTCCCGCAGAATGTCGCCACACATGATCCCTCTGCTTGTAGGGTGTGAGGCAGAGAGAGAGAGAGAGAGAGAGAGAGAGCTCATAGGCAATACCTACCACTGATAGCATACTTGTCTTCAAAGCAATACTCACAATCCAAACCATCAACTTCCACCACCTATAATCATCAACACATCCCTGCCACCTTTCCTCCCCCTCCAAACACCACTACATCATCATACCCTCCTCATTCTCTTATTCTCACCGGCTGGATTCTTCATTCCAAATGCCGGCAGCCATTGTCACAACCCGCATTTTTCCCAAAAATATAATACGTAATATCAGAGCAAGGGAAAAATACGCGTCGTGATGCCACGCCTGCAGGAGACGACTACAGACGCTCAGGCAAACACTCTTTACGATAATTTTATAAAAGACATATATGTGATTGGATTAAAAGAGAAATTTTCATTTTTAGCTTAAGACCGCGTCCCTCGGACCGGTGGATCATCTAGTCCACAAGTAGAAAACTATATATACGCAGCCGAAAATAGGTTTGTTTTTAGCCTACATGAGCAAGAAAATAAGCAATTACAGAAATGATATGCATATAAAATAATGCATGAATGCCAAATTTTTATTTCAAATCATGTGTGTACGAGCGTCATCATGTATGTCTTTAGCTTGGCACGTGTGCAATGCTATGTTATGATGTTTATGCAGTGCTATGCAATCTAAAAAGGCCTTAATGCATGTTATGAGCGGCGTACACATGCGATCTTATGCATCCCATACTACATATTATCGCATGTAACGAAAAGGAAAATCTAATGGACACGCATGCGACCTACGTTATGCATCCCATACTACATAACAGTCGTATGTTGTCACCTATGAGGATCCATATACAAACACATATTATGCATCCCATACTACATAATATGCCCCGTATACTTCTTATCATGCTATGAGTGTAGTGTTCATGCTTCAGCCAAAACATACTGATGACCCTTCGGTGTGTGTATGCAATGAATGACGATTCTCACCAAGCGGTTAACCGGGCAACCAAACTATCACAGCAACCCGGCTAACCTCCCTCTGATACCAACTGTCACAACCCGTATTTTCCCGAAATAAATTATATTATCAGAGCGAAGGGGAAAACACGCGTCATGATGCCACGTCCTGTAGGGGACAACTACAGACGTTCAGGCGAGCATTCAAACGAACATTTTCTTTTACAAAAAGGGATGAATTAAGTAAAAGGATTATCTTTTAAGATTCATTTCATTAGATTAGGAAGCCGTGTCCCTCGGCCCTGCGGTTTACCTAGCCGCACCTTATAAAAGACAAGCATTCACAACGGAAGAAAATAAGTTCCCTTTATCCCCTACGGCGCTGAAGACTAGAGACGTCTCCAGGGCAATCGTCGGTCTAAATTTAGTATATAATAAGGAGTTATTAGTTTTATTTAGGTTTACGTTTTGCAAATATGTGATACTTAATAGTAAATGCAACAGAGCGTTATAAGAAAATTCGATCTTTTAACGGTCTGTTGCATTTACTATTAAGTATCACATATTTGCAAAACGTAAACCTAAATAAAACTAATAACTCCTTATTATATACTAAATTTAGACCGACGATTGCCCTGGAGACGTCTCTAGTCTTCAGCGCCGTAGGGGATAAAGGGAACTTATTTTCTTCCGTTGTGAATGCTTGTCTTTTATAAGGTGCGGCTAGGTAAACCGCAGGGCCGAGGGACACGGCTTCCTAATCTAATGAAATGAATCTTAAAAGATAATCCTTTTACTTAATTCATCCCTTTTTGTAAAAGAAAATGTTCGTTTGAATGCTCGCCTGAACGTCTGTAGTTGTCCCCTACAGGACGTGGCATCATGACGCGTGTTTTCCCCTTCGCTCTGATAATATAATTTATTTCGGGAAAATACGGGTTGTGACAGCCATCCTCAGCACCGAGCCGCCGGAATCCTCCTGTTCTTACCTGCTACAAGAACTGCAGGTATGAAGAATGCCCAGCCAGCAAATTTATTCCCCTAATTTCAACTAATAATCTGAAAATTTTCTCGTTTAACCAAACAGCTGATATGGAATGAGGTGGGGCAAGGCCAGGAAGAGAGAGAGAGGGTCCTCCAAGAACTGGAGCAGGAGTGCCTGGAGGCCTACAAGAGGAAAGTCGACAGTGCGAACGTCGCGAGGATTCGTCTCCATCGGGCGCTGGCCGATTCTGAAACCGAGTTCACCAATCTTCTGATCTCACTCGGAGAGCGGTCGTTCCCAGGGCGGGTGAGATGCTGCATATCACTGAATTATCGTCCGTTTATTCCATCGTCTCTTATTCTAACCCAGACTGATATCAAGATCTTATGAATAATCGAGCGAAGAAAGAGAAGAAGCATAATAGCATGTAGAATTGCGTAAAACACAAGAAATTACGCATTTCACATAAATCGGGCTTCGTTATGGAGAATAGGATTACACGGAGAGAAATAACAGGTGTCAATGCGCTTGGCATCCCTCAAACATACAAATTAATAAAGTTTAGGTTATTTACCGGGACATCCCCTCGAATTTTGCGTTATTACAGCTTGCACCCCTCTAACTTTCGAAATTACAAAAAACTCCCCTCAATGTTTACATTTCATAACATTCATTGCACAAAAGTACACCCTTGGAGTAAATCTTCAGGGGGGTCTTTTGTGCATGACTGTTATGAAATGTAAACATTGAAGAGGCGTAATTGTAATTTTGAAAGTTAGAATGGTGCAAACTATAAATTCGCAAACTCCGAGGGGAGGTCCCGGTAAATAACCCTAAAGTTTATATATCATTATTATGCGATACAAGTGAATTTTCCAATATATTCGGGACAAAACTCAAAAAGAAAATATTTGAACTGAAGTGTAGTCAACTGAACAGGCTTCAAACATATTAGAATTCAACACATCTCGTACTAGCATCGTCAGAATATAACTCTGAACGTCATTTTCGAAATTATCATTTAAAGATGATTGTGAATGATACATCCATTTAAAAAAAAACACAATGTCAGCAATGAAAGATCTAACACTCATTGAGGCAGCAGGAGAAATTGACTGGGTCGTCATTGAAGGAACAACTGGACTTGATTTCCCCCGCCCTTCGGGAGATGCAGCTAAAGAAGAAAGACAGGGTAAGACGGTTTAGAGAAGTGCAGACAGAAATACAGAAGATCAAGTCAGAAATCGCGGGATACTCGAAAGAATGTCAAAATGTCATGGTGAATGAAAGCGACCTTTCGCTGAAAAAGCTAGAAGAGTATCACAACGAGCATCGAAGACTCGAACGGGAAAAGGTACTTAACAGTCCAATCGGATTCTTCAAGCAGCATACAGATTGCCATCTCAGCCATCTATTCTGTCTCCGTCATCGATTCTGGAGCAAATGGATCATCATCTTAGTCATCGATCCGGACGCACAATGGTACCAATAATCTTCAACCTCCACCGCGGAATCCGACGCAGGACAAGAGGCCTAATGCAATCAATCAAGTAAAGTCGAAAAAGTAAGGAACTCATCTTAGGGGGAGTTATGCCCTTGGTAAGAGCGAAAACTATACGGATCCTCATCTGTGCGCTCCAGGACGGATAGTCGATAGATGATTCAAGTTCTCCTAGTTGGATGTCTGGGATGGTGTTCCGTGCGCTCTGGGATGGATGATTGAGAAGGTGATACGTGTGTGCTACAGAATGGATGGCGGGGATGGCAATCTGCGTACCACACGATAACTGATTTACTGCTACTGCTTACATAAAATTAAATATTATAACTTTGGCTTCTTAAATCTAAAGTTCTTGAGAATTGGTAGAGTAATAGGCTGGTAAGAGTGGAGAAGCACCTGAGAGAAATTCGTGATCTTGCGGCGGCAATGGGCATGGAATCTATCGAGATTATCAAAGGCGTGCATCACAGCTTGGACGGCCCGAGTGATACAGGATCAAAGCAAATAAGTGATGTCATCTTGGAGAGGCTAAACTATGCTGTTAATCAGCTCAAAGATGAGAAGCAGAAAAGAATGGGCAAGGTATGGACTAGAATTTCTTGTTTCAAGCTGTCTTCTTTTCCAAAACAAAACTGTGGGAAACTGCTTCATAAAATGTTTTTGCTCGTTTGTATTAAATATTCAATAAGTTTATAGAGAAGTTGGAAAATTTAATGCATCATCCGCCCTGCACACCCTTGTTGGCCAAGCCTCACCTCCCAGCCTTAGCTTTCTAGTCTTCATCCATAATACTAGTGGCATCGCTCATAACTTTATCCTCTAGTATGATCGGCGACTACGAACATCTTACCTGCAATGACATCTGCAGGTGAGTGCCACTGACTCTCTAGCCACATGTTCTACCTGGACTTCAATGTCTTCTCACTAGACAATGCCGAATTAGCTCTGGGTGATAACGGCTTAATAACTCTGTCCAATAACCTCAACATCATCATCTTCCTCACAAAGACAAACTCGTTAACGTTAGGAAACTCGGACAATTTCCTCAGGCGTAGCTGCAAACACAGAGCATTACAAGAATAAAGAAATAGCAAAACAACGCACAATCAGCAATCCCACCGATATCCACAGTTTATATAAATACAATATTATTTGGGGATGCAAAATACATGAGAAAATATATATGATACGATAAAAGGCACCACGGGTGGAATCAGACACTTCCATCAGCTGAATAATAGATAACTTACTGCAATCTATTGAACAACAAACGCACAAGGTTCGCACAAACTTTTGTCGTTGTCGGACGACCAACCACCGCCACCATCAGAGAAGAAACTCAAACAGAGACTTGACCTTGCTACGGATGCGTAGCCTGTCATCATCCTCTGCTTACAACAGCCCACTGCAGTCTCGAACCTCAGTCTGCACACCGCAGCACGTGCACATTGCAACAACTATCATTTGCGGCCATCCCCCGCGTGACTCAGATTTCGACCTCAAATTCCACAAGACCATGGCCCCAGCTTGTAAGCACTGCAGTCGAGACCCCCCCAAGTCAACACCCACCTATGTTGCACCGACACGCGACACGACACGATACGTGACTCGTCAATTCTCAAAAAATACCATATTCCGACACGCTGGGACATGTATATTAAATATTTATTTTTTATAATTATGAAGGAGTACGTACTCCAATTCCTCTCGGCACATGATGAAGAAGATGGTTGTGCAAGAAGCTTTATGGCTAAACTTTGTAGCATAGGTGCACTTGCACCATGAATAACCCACCAAGCTTTAGGATCCATCGAAAATCAACTGTGAACTGAATCAAATTATCTAAATTCTCCATTTATATAAGCAAAATTTGCGTACTCTAAATTCACCTTGGTTCGATCCTCAATGTTAGGAAAGTACTTTCTAAAGCATTTTTTTGATTTCTTGAATGATTTCACTATCCTTGTATGGAGAAATTCAAGAAGAATTTTCATTGAGTCATTGTTCACTATAGTACCTAAATTTTAAAAATAAAACATCACACAGTGGCCTTTATAGTGTTCTGAAGTATCGGAGAGTGTCAGAGAGTCCGATGCGTGTCGGAGAGTCTGACACCGACACGCTGTTCATTTTGAAGTGTCGGTGCAACATAGACACCCACCTCTGGCTTGCCCGTACGCCGCATCTGCTTTCCTCTCTCATGGATCTCGCCTTCTTTTGGATCGGGTTTCGTGATCTTGTGGATAGATCTCGATGAGACCTAAAAATGGGGAAAGAAAAATTACTCATTATCAGGTCCGGATCCAAACCAACCAAACCAACAAACCACCACATTGGTTCGTGATCCGGAGCCACCACCTACACGAAGCACCGCCAGTACAAAGCACTATCTACGTGAAGCACCAACTGCACTAAGCAACGTCTGCACGTGGCATCAACTACACGAAACACCATCCTAGTTCTGGCTCACCTTCACGATGTCGCACCAGGCTCGCAAAACCTAACTCGCTGAACTCGAATCGTTGTAGGGTGATCCACTACACCTCATTGACGATCCACCATATCGCAACAAAAATCATGGGTACACCGCCTTGCACAGTGATCCCCATCTGTCGGTGCAGACTACCGAACTGCATAGCTCGCACGAGCGCGACCGACCCACATGTCACTGTCATGAATCCTCTTACCACAAAGTTGCAGCCTCTTGAGTACAATCTGCCCAATGATATAAGATTCTTGCACAGTTTGGGTACCTGGTGTACCCGCTCAAGCCTGAGCATTATTCCTTCATGTGTATGAATATCCACTGTCCCCTGCCCCTGTGACATCACAACCTGAGCCATCACTAAAAGACTGACCCAGTTGCCACCTCCAGTGAACTGAACATCACCGCATCTGAGCATGTGTTGCGAAGCACTAGAATACAATATTCAGCTATCAGAGGCACACCAACTATTAAAGATGGTGAGGGTATCATCACTTTTGACTCCCAGGTCTAGCGTCGCCTTGCCCGCACTCTAGGCGTCCCCATAACTCTGCGTGCGCTGCGGATAGTTCCTCCTGATGTAACCACTCTGATTGCAGTGGTAACAACTGCCCCCTTCTTCGATCTTGATCGAGGTCGTGTACCTCTCGATTCCATGTCGAACGATCTCCCCTATCCTCCTACCGCCAACAAATGTTCACCCTCAGGAGCGATGTCCACCAACATCTAACTAGATAGCAACGCTGATGTGACCTCCTTCAACCCCACAATATCCTTCACATATAGAAGCGTGGTCACCATGTGCTTGTAGGACGTGGGGAGCGAGGTAAGAAGCAAGAGGGTCTTGTCTTCTTGTACCACCTTCACATCAACCACATGCAGTTGGTTGAGAAGGTCGTCGAACATGTTGAAGTGTTCCTATAGGTTACCACCTTCATTCATCTTCAGGTCATACAATCGTTGCTTCAGCAACAATCTCATGGTCAATGACTTGCCAAAATACAGTCTTTCAAGCTTCTCCCAAAGCTTGACTACATCCTCTTCTACCCCAATGTGAAGAGCACTTTGTCGTCGACGCACGTCCTGATGGCGTTGGTGTTGCACTCATCCAAGTTAAGCCAATATGAATCCTTCACTAGAGCGGGCAATTTATCATGTCCCTGCAACACTCGCATCAAACTCTGCTTAACCAGCGTGTCCTTGACATGAATCGGTCATATACTGAATTCCCATTGTTATCAATTTTTTCTACCGAGTATCTTGCCAACATAGTGTTCTTCCCTACCATATCTGCCCTCAGTGCCTCTAAGGGTTCTAATATATTCACGTATCTGATTTGGAAAGGGAGAGAGTGGACCAGCGTCGTCCTCACCATTGACCCAAATCTAAACCAGAATACCCAATCAAACAGCAAAATAATCCCACTGATATCCACGCAATTTATATAAACACAATAATATGCAAATGCAAAATGCAGGAAAAATACATATGATATGATAAAGGACACCACAAGTGGAATCAGACACCCCGCTGAGTAGAAGAGAACTTACTACAATCGAACAACAGATGCACAAGGTTCATACGAACCTTCATCATCGTCAGATGAGCAATCACCGCAACCACCAGAGAAGAAACCCAAACAAAGACTCGGCCTTGATGCGCATGCACAGGCCGTCGTCGACCTCCGTTTACAGCAGCCCACTATCATCTCGAACATTAGTCTGCACACCGTAGCATGCAGCCTGTGCACAGTGCGACTACTGTTGTTTGCGGCCATCTCCTAAGAGACTCAGATTTTGACCTCATGCCCACACGAGAGAGACCATTGCCCCAGCTTGCAGTCACTACAGCCAAGTGTTTCACCTAGTCGTTGTCTAGACAAAACCTACCTGCGGAGTGCCTGTACGCCAACTCTGTTAAGGACCTGATGCCCAAGTCCACTGCAGCTGAGCGAGAAAGAAGAAGGTGATCAGGGCATGAATGGTTGCTTTCCTCTCTTGTGGATCTCACCTTCTTTGTGATCGGGGTTCATGATCTGGATGCGGCTAGGTCTCGATGAGACCCAAAAACGGGGAAGGAGAAATTACTCCTTATCAGGTCTGGATCCGAACCAACCAAACCAACAGTTAACATTCTGGGCACCACCTCAACAACACTTCACCTCATCAAACCCGCCCAACTAGTCCACAATTAGATGCATTCTCTCCTCTCTTTCCCTTGCTATTGCCTACCTCCCTCCATTACCAACTCTACCACCAAAAGGCGCCAACCTCCGTTTCTAGTTCCACTCTCCATTCACCTCACCCCATGGCACACCTGCGATTTTTCCCTACAACTACTTGCAACAGCCTGCTCACATCCCCATTGTTGCTCTATTTCCGTTTCTTTCAAAAAACGCATTAGTATCTCTTCACTAATCAACAATGAGCCTACATCATCTCGTCCCACAGTTGAGAGGTTGAACCCTCCAAGGTCCTTGTCATCCTCAAATTGATTTATAATTTATTAATGCTTTTATAAAATACTTTATTTGATTAATTTAGATTTTACTTTATTTAATTAATATATCTTATTAATGCTTTCAAAAAACTATAACCGAAGCAAAAAAACAAAAACAATTATTTATATCAAAAGCACTAAAATGTATAAGAGCTGAAATTAAAGCATCATGTTTTGTCCCACATCGGCAAATAAGAATTAAATTCAAAACTTTGAATAGAAATCTATAGCAAATCAAAATGATTGTTAGGTTAGCTGGGTTGTCACAGTGTATTGCACATATGCTTATTATGGGTCAGGTTTTGCTTAGCTAAAACTTATTATTATGGATTAAAAAATTTATTACAAATGGGTGGGGCCCGTCTGACTAAAATAACCTAATGTGTCTCTCCATTTAAAAAGGTGCTTGAACAGCAGTGGAATGATCTCAAAGCATGATTTAAAAATGTTAGATACATGAGGGGTAAAAGAGTCTAGATACAGGAGGGGCAAAAGAGTCTAGATACAGGAGGGGTAAAAGAGTCTAGATACAGGAGGGGTAAAAGAGTCTAGATACAGGAGGGGTAAAAGAGTCTAGATACAGGAGGGGCAAAAGAGTCATTTCAGGTTGCACGGACGGATTGCTACAATGATCAAAGAAAGGGCTTATAAAATAGTATAGATAATTGAATTCAGGAGCTATATATATATGAGAAGCAATAATATACAATAATATGAACTGCTGAACAAATACACATGCCACTAACTGACACTAGTCAAATCACTGCCTAAGATCCCAGCCAGGACTAATGGTATTTCAGCTTGTTTCAAACCTAGTAATTACAACTGTGCTAAATATGCAATACACACATGAACACAAAGCTAAGCATAGATAATCAAACAGATTCTATCATGTTAGCTTTCGCAAAAAAGTTACAATGCTACATTGATATAGTCCACTCATGTTTGTGAGTAAGAAGCAAACATACCTCACATGGTGTGGTCAACCGTGCTATAATGGTAATTGGTATTACTACAACCGTTACTCCTTTCACAGGCCCCGCTTAACAAGAGCTATGGTGGGTAGATTCTATCCAGCATAGAAGGTTGTTATGGGTCAAGTCGGAGGGGGGATTATGACGACGGCGGAAGAGGATACCGTGGAGCCGGAACCGCGGCTACCTAAGCGGGGCTTGCTTGTTGGAGGAGAGCTACCAAAATCTCACAATTTTTAGAGGAAGGAAATAAACTTTATTTCTTGCATACCGATACAAGACCCACTAGGTCCTTTAAATAGGACTTACAATCGACATCAAAAAGGAAATAATACTAAAGGAAATAACGACAAACTTGGATACACGACTAAAAAGGACACGACACCAGCATGCGTCATATAAGGACGCCTCTCTTATGACATAATAAATGCATATATGAAAATAAATAATAATAATAATAAGACCCATAACATCTCTCCCGGCCTTCAAATTGAGCTTGTCCTCAAGCCTGAGGGAGATAAATGGTGTTTGCGTCAGCCGACACCCTCATCATCATAGTCCTCGACTTTCAGATAGAAAAGTCTTTTGCACCTGTGGCCGCGAGTGTATTGTTCGTCGCAGTTGTAACATAAGCCTTGTGCGCGTCGTTTCATCATATCGGCCTGAGATAGTCGACGAACTGGTGGGGCTGGATGATCCTCGGTGCGGTCTTGCTGAATGCTCATGTTGACGGGTGGATATCCCTCCTGTGCCAGTTGGAGGCAGCGGTCACATAGCCTGGCCAGACTCATTGCAGTCACTAAGTATGGAGAAGCCTCAAATTCAACATCAAGTCGTAGGCGATCACGAAGTCCGGCGGTGAAGATGCCCACCTGCATCTCCGGGGAAAGCGTGACGTGTGCCAAAAGAAGTTGATACTGGTCCAGATAGTCGTCCACGGATCCTGTCTGGCGTAGTGTTGTGAGGGCACCCAGGGGGTTGCTGCGGATGGGAGGGCCGAAGCGCAGGTTGCAAAATCGCTTGAAGTCGTCCCATGTTAGGCCTGGTTGATCAGTGAGGAGACGAGTGACCCAAAGCAAGGCCGAGTCGAGAAGGTGGAAGGAGGCCAAAGGGAGTCGTTCAGCTGCCGGAGTTTGTTGATGGCCAAAGAATTGTTCGCACCTGGTGAGCCAGCCCAAGGGATCAGTTTTCCCATCGTATGTGGGGAATTCCAAATGGGTATAACGTGGCATAATAGCCGCTTCAGGGCGTAAAAGTGTCTGTGGTGGCTCATGGTGAATGAGCGGCGGTGGTGGAACCTGACTGCTGCTGGCGTGATCCGTGGGTGGAGTAGTAATAACGGGAAGGGAGGCGGTCAGCTCATTAAGTTTGGCAGTGATAATAGTCATGTCGTCCCGATGCCGTGTTTCGGTGCCCCGAAAGCGTGCTTCCATGGCGGTCATAACCTTCTGCAGCACGTCCTGGAGAGTCGCCGTAAAATCTTGCGAGTATCCCATATTGTGGATGGAGTTAGCACGGGATAAGGAGCGGGTGACGGGACGGCTCGATTTCTCGGAGTCGGATGTTTGAGCGGTGCCGCGAGATCCACGTCGTCTCCCAATGATGGCGTCACAAATTTGATTACTTAATTAATTCAATTAAGAATTAATAAGAAATAAATGCAGAATAATTTTAGGAATCAATTCCTATTTATCCCCTCGCGTGGGTGCCGGCCCAAATCGGGAAGTAACTTACGCGTGCAGGCTGGAATCGCGCGTGGGTCCGGCTGGAATCGTGAGCAGCCGAGGATTCGTCGTGCGTATTTCCTTATGAACGAAGCAGAGGGAGGAACGTGCGGAATGATGTCGATTGCACGCGGTAGGGCGTCGTCGAAGGCCCCAGGAGCGGAAGTCGCTGGGAGGAGCAGAAGTCGCTGGAGGGCTGGGGTGCGTACGGAGCGCTGCTGCTCGGTGGATAAGGCAGCGACTGGCTGCTACGTCGACGGCGTAGCTGCGTCCCTGGCAGTCGGCGACGAGGTCGTGGTCGGCTGGGAAGGCGTGCGTCGACAGGGCTGGGCGTCGGCTGGAGGGCTTGCGTCGACAGGGATGGAGGACTTGCGTCGGAGTCGATGAAGATGCAGCGTGTTTGTTGGCGTCAAAGTGATGTTGGGGAAGGATCAAAATGGCAGCGGCTGTGGAGGGCGTCGCCGGACGAGGAGGAGAGGCCTCTGACACCAAGTTGTTATGTGCCTAGTCGGAGGGGGGATTATGACGACGGCGGAAGAGGATACCGTGGAGCCGGAACCGCGGATGCCTAAGCGGGGCTTGCTCGTTGGAGGAGAGAGCTACCAAAACTCACAATTTTTAGAGGAAGGAAATAGACTTTATTTCTTGCATACCGATACAAGACCCACTAGGTCTTTTAAATAGGACTTACAATCGACATCAAAAAGGAAATAATACTGAAGGAAATAACGACAAACTTGGATACACAACTAAAAAGGACACGACACCAACATGTGTCATATAAAGACGCCTCTCTTATGTCATAATAAATGCATATATGAAAATAAATAATAATAATAATAAGACCCATAACAAAGGTGTGCATCAACCCGCATATAAAACACAATGTCCGCTAGAAGTACACTCACCACTAGCCATGCATTGACAACAATACACATACATCATCACATAAAAGTATCAAAAAAACCCAGTACACAAACAGTCTCGGCTAGTAGATCTGGTCCCAAGTGAACAATATCTCATGCCTCGAATTATCTACCAAAATTCACCACAAACGCGAATAAACACGTGCGGGTAGCCAGTTATAAGTATCATTTCCTACATGAGAGCAATGAACACAAAGTCCACAAATGAGCGACATGTAGCGGCTAGGGTCTCCCAACCATAACTTTCCCCCCAATAGCAAGCAACCATTAAAAATAGGGTTTCATTCTATTATGGGCTTCGTGCCGAGTTGTTATCTTATGGTTTTATTTTTATTGTCTGGTGTTATTGTCCAGTCTTGTTATCGTTTAGTTTTTAAGTCCAAGTGTTAGGACTAGTATGCCCTTGCATGTCTATTTAAGGGACCCCTTGGGCCTTGTATTGGTATCCAAGAAATATTCAAGTCTCTTCCTTTGCCTTGTGTGAGATTTTGGTAGCTCTCTCCTCTCGAGCAAGTCCCTCCTAGGCAACCGCGGTTCCGACTCCACAGTATCCCCCCCCCCCCTCCCCGCCTCCGTCCACTACTCCGGCGAGCACACAACATAGTCACCCGTTCCATTTGTCTATGAAAGGAACATTAGTGCAACTATTACAACCATCTATGACACTGCTCGCCAAATGGAGGGTAGCCCGGACAATCTCTAAATTGTTGGGCTGGTGTTGAACACCATTAGTCCGGCAAACCACTTGGCCCAAGTGGTGAGTGGGCCAAGTACCAAGGCTCTATCCAACTCCTCAACACTACTGACACTTATACGTCGTCGTCCACCAACCCTACTTGCATAAGCGATGAGTGGTTATGACAATACATGGCATTAGACGAATGTATGGAAGTAGCAAATTTCAACAAAATGAGAGTGAGGTTCAGTAATTGAAGTAGTGAAGTGTGGCCTCCTAAGAGTGAGATTTAGTAGCTGAAGAGCAAGGTCAACAAACTAAGAGAGGGGGACATTAACCTAGGAGAAATATTTGCAACTTGAGAGTAGCATCTGCAATTTCAAAGAAGAAGAAATCAAAGAAATGAGTTGTGATGGTAAGAGACCATTTCACCCAAGATATAATAGTTATATATGTTAACACTTAACACTCGCCTTCAAACTCAAGTTGGTATTTCACCCAAGATATAATAGTTATATTCAGTGGCGTCTTACAAATGTTAGCACTCAACACTCGCCCTCAAACTCGAAAGGGCATGACCAACTTGAGTTTGAAGAATAAAAGAGGATAATGTAGTGGATCTGAACCGGCGAGAAAATAGTTGGTCAAATAAAAAGCGACAATATATGAAGACAATGAGATAAGAATGACAAGATAAAGACAAATGAGATAAAGTCTAATAAGATGGAGGTTAGCGAGTTACACGTCGGTACCTTGTGGTTTGAAAATGGTGAAGTTGAGATCCAACAATGGCACATCACCATTAACAAGTGGTAGCAGCTGCCATGGACCCAATCATTGGAAGTTTTGGAGAATTCATAAAGAGTTTTCTGACAAAGTTGGTAGGAGAAGAGGTTCATTGGTGGTAGAAGGCAATGGGAATGCAAGCAAAACCCATTGGGGTAGTGATTGTGTGGCCTGAACTTGTGAATAGTGAAGAAGATGATCGACGAACAAGGAAGAAAGAAGCGGTTTTAATCCGAGCTACGAAGATTGAGATTGTGGCAATGAGAAACTGTCTTGAAGCTCACCTTAGAGGGTCGTGGATTACATATTTAACCATTAATGTTGGAACATATATGATTGAGAGGTGGAGCCACCATCTGGTTCTACCTTGAACAACAGATATTATCAGCGGTGGAGGAAGAATTTTATTAGCAAGGCTCCTCGGAGGAGGAAGGTATTTTCAAATAAACTTAATTATGATGAAGCGAATCCGGGCTTCAATGTTGACAGATATCGGTGCTAGATTTGAGGCATGGATCTCATCAGAGACTTTCTAATGTGCGCAAGAAAGGCCATCAAGCTCTTTGAAAGTTTTCCTAAGCTTGAAGAGTGGAAGAAGTTATTCAGAGGTGGAGAGGAAAGACCACGGCGACATGGAATTCATATTATGCTAGATGTTACGGAGGGGCTCGGAGTTACCTTAGTGCGTTACCCAACCGAGCAGGCATAACCCTGTACAGGGTCCCCCAACCATAACAGGGTCCACGGCCCCTACACCCCAACCCATTTACGCACCCAGTATTAATGCAGGGGGGTTGTTGAGGCTGGGGATCGAACCTCAGACCTCCTTGAGGAGTGAAGATTTCATCCACCCATCGGGTCAACGCTGACAAAAGAGGGAATGTCGAGGGAGAGAGCGTGCCGGCCCGGAATGGGCGGAGGAGTGGCCCCGGCGGGGATGGGCGGAGGCCCGGCACCGAGGAGAGAGTCGCCGTCCGCGGGCGATCCGGAGCCGGACGCGGCGAAAACGGCGGCGTAGGACGCCTGGATTGAGTCAATCTTGGAGTGGAGGGCAAAGAGAGAGGCATGCATAGAGGCGACTAGTTGCTCTCGAGCCTCCACACGAGGGCTAAGAGCATCGACGACGGAGTCCAGAGCGGGTTCACCGGAGGAACGAAGATTGGGAGCCATTGGAGGAGGGAGGGTCGTTGGCGGAGATGAAGTCGTACGATGGCGGAGGGAGAGAGCCGCTGGATCAGGGCGAGGCCGACAGGAGAAGTCGGCGGCGGATCTGGGCGCTGGAAGCAGGATCGGGGCTGGGCGAGTCCGACAAGAGCAGTCAGCGGCGGATCTGGGCGCTGGAGGCGGGATCAGGGTTGGGCGAGTCTGACAGGGGCAGTCGGCAGCGGATTCAGGCGCTGGAGGCGGGATCGGGGCTGGAGGCGGGATCGGAGCGAAAACAGCGCGTCGTGGCTGGATCCGATCGGGCTGGAGGCGGGATCGGCGCCGAGCGACTGGGAGTCGGCACGGAACTGTCGCAGAAGAGCACCGACAGCCATAAAGCGAGCGGTGAGGCAGGTCGGACCAAATATTACGATACCGGGGAGGAATCCGGCGAGGGGGAGGGTCAGCGGAGAAGAGGAGAGAAAGAGGAGAAAAAGGTATTGAGCGAGAGACTAGGGAGCAACCCTAAAACAAATTCATCCAAAGATAAGAAAAACAAATACAAGCATACTCCCCTTATATAGTCGTGGGGGTGCGAATAACAATATCCGTGTTACGCCCGGCGTCATTACCGGGTTATCCGATTACTGTGCACGTCGACCAAAGGAGAAGGCGGAGGAAGACCGGGCTGAACCATCCGGTTCAGCCCGCCAGTATTAATATAAGGAGCACCGGGGCTGAACCGCACCGGTTCAGCCCCTATGGGGGCCGGCCGGCCCTAGGGGTTGGGTGGGCATAAATACCCAACCCCTCCTCCTTGGTTGGGGAGGAAAAGACTATTAGCAAGGTATTTCCCTCTCTTCTCCCTCAAACCCTAACCCTAATCTCTAGTTTCCTCTAGTTCTTTCCCTTTCTCTAGATAGTTCATAACATTTGGTATCAGAGGATCTTCCCTCCAACCATGGTGACACGCACTGAAGCCGAGAATGCGCGCTTGACCACCATCGAAGAAAACTACGCCGCCTTGGTAGATTTGGTGGCCGGGATTGAAGAACGAGTCAAAATCTCTACGAAAAATCTGGAAGAACGCATGGATGGATGCATGGAGGAGATCAAGGCGTTGTTGATGCAGTCCTTGAAGGGGAAAGCGGTTCCGAACAGCGATTCTGAGGCGGAGGCGTCACACCAGGCACCGCCGACTACCCACGAAGGGTTGGGGGGCTCGGGCGTGATCGTCCCTGGCGGGATCGGGACCGATCTGAGCCGCACGGAGCCAGCAGGTGCGGGATCAGCCCCTGCCTGGAGCGGGGCTCCGCACAGCCAGGTGGGTTGGGCGTCGGGGCCGGAGGAGACCGGCCACGGCCAGCCTGGGGGCGGCTATCCCCCCCCCCCCCTCGCCAGCCGTCGGCGTGGGCCGCCCAGCAGCAGCCGCATCCGGCTGTTCAGCCAGGTAGCAGGCCAGGCGGCCCTTCCGCTGCCCAGGAGAGGGCCGGTGCTGCTCCGTGGAGGGGCCGGGAGGCCCCAGCAGCCCCCTATCGACCACCGGGGGCTGTCGACGTCACTTTCGGAGGAGGAATGGGCCTTCTTCCTACGCCACTGCACGTTGGAGGGCCGATGAGGTTCGGAAACGGCGAAACATGGCACGAGCAACCTCCCAGGCAGGGATTTCAAGGCGGAGGACAGCAATGGGGCGGCGGCCAAGGGGGAGCGAATCTCCATGACCCTTACGGGCGACCATAGCACAGACCGGAGGCCAACGGGAGATATGAGAATTTGCAACAACGACCGTACATGCCTCCGAAGAGAACTCGCATGAATTTCCCTAAATTCCGCGGCGGGGATGCTTTGGAATGGGTGCAGAAGACGGAGTTGTTTTTCACTTACCAGGAGATTCCAGATGACCAGTGGGTACAACTGGCGTCCTTCCATCTGGAAGACGACGCTTACCAGTGGACGAAGTGGTTTCTTAGGGGGCGCACCTATGCACCCTGGGAGGAGTTTGTGGAGGCCTTCTCGCCTCGCTTTGGACCACTGGAGTACGAGGATGTAGAGGCAATGTTGCAGAAGCTGCGGCAGAAAGGGGCAGTCACGGAATACAGGACAGAGTTTGAACGATTGGCCAATCGGGTCAATTGGGAGGAGAAGACGCTCCTCAGCTGTTTCATATCCGGCTTGCGAGATGAGTTGCGGGACGAGGTCCACGCCTATTTGCCACGAAGTCTGAGCCATGCAATCAGTGTGACAAGGATACAGGAGGAGAGATTCAACCGGCAGAGGACCCGTACAGTGGTGAGAGCTCCTGCGGCTGTACACCCTCCTCGGGGGGCTCCCCCGGCTGAGGGCGGGCCAACAGTGACAAGACTGACATGGCAGGAACTTCAGGCCAGGAAGGAGAAGGGGTTATGCTTCAACTGCGATGAGAAGTACACCCGAGGGCACGCTTGTCAGAAGGTCTAGGTATTCATGATGCAGGAGGAAGCGGAAGATGTTACTCGCACTGAAGAGGAGGGAGAGTTGGCTTTCGACGACTTTGGAGTATCCATCCAGGCCCTGGAGGGGGGTACCCTATCTCCGGCCTTACACCTGGCTGGGAGGGTCGGCAGGGAGACGGTGGCGATCTTGATGGACAGCGGGAGCACTCACAACTTCATCCAACCCGGTGTGGCCCAGAAGACGGGGTGTCTCATAGATCGCAGCGCAGCTTTCCACGTCAGGGTAGCGGATGGTCGTACACTGCAGTGCGAGGGCGTGATGAAAGGGGTGGAGCTCCAGATACAGGGGTATACGGGGCATATTGATGTTTACTTATTGCCGATCTGGGGTTCTGACATGGTGTTGGACGTACCGTGGCTGCAGCAACTTCGGCAGGTGACCTTCGATTGGGACCAGATGGCTATAGAGTTCAGCCAGCACGGGAAGGGGTACTGCTTGGAAGGCCTCAAGTTGTCTCAGGTAAAGGAGATCTCACCCCGCAGCGTGGAACAACTAGGGGCACCGGATAGTACGATGACCATCGTTACGGCGAGTAGAGCGGAGCCTACGGCTCCAACAGAGGCCTCGTCTAAGATGCAAGCCAGAGCCGACTTGTTCCAAGAGCCGCACGCTCTCCGCCTCCATCTTGAGGACAAGCTGGTCCTTGATGGGGGAGGGAATGTTACACCCGGCGTCATTACCGGGTTATCCGATTACTGTGCACGTCGACCAAAGGAGAAGGCGGAGGAAGACCGGGCTGAACCATCCGGTTCAGCCCGCCAGTATTAATATAAGGAGCATCGGGGCTGAACCGCACCGGTTCAGCCCCTATGGGGGCCGGCCGGCCCTAGGGGTTGGGTGGGCATAAATACCCAACCCCTCCTCCTTGGTTGGGGAGGAAAAGACTATTAGCAAGGTATTTCCCTCTCTTCTCCCACAAACCTTAACCCTAATCACTAGTTTCCTCTAGCTCTTTCCCTTTCTCTAGATAGTTCATAACAATCCGATCTGCGGATAGCGAAGACAAAACGACATCAAAATGAAAACAATCCCTAGGTCGAGTATCGACGGTCTCCTCCTCAATCGGTGGACTAGCATCTGTCACCTTCCTGTGCGGGTGAACTCGCCTTGGCGTGCGCGACCGTAACACAAGATCTATGGTTTCACCAGGGAGATTTCCATAAGATGGCCTTGATTTTCCCTTTGTTTTTCCAAAGCAGCCGGAATGCATTATTGGTGAGATAAAGTCATAGTAAGGAAGCATCAAGTGGGTTTGTTGTAGTTAGGAGATGAGGGAAGAAATGCGTTAATGATAAGGAGATGGGTTCTTGTATACGTGAAGAACCCATGATATGGATAAGGAAGTAGCAAAATATGGAGGAGGTAACAAGGCAGTAAGACCATGGAGCAACTCAAGGGTTGAGGTTTTGGCATCGATAAGGAGTAGAGTCATAGAATCTCTAAGTATTGAAACATAAAGCTTTGATACATGTTGGGGGGAAAAGAGAGAGAAAAATGTTAAGAGAGATATTATCAATTACAAAATTATCTAATATATAATAGAAATAAATATGTGTGGGCAAGAAATGAATTACAAAGATGATAATTTGTGGGAATATAATCTGACAGTTGTTTGGAAAGACTTTTCAATTTATTAACTAACATGGTGAGGAAATATCTGCAATAATGACAATAATGATAAAATAAGCTAAATATGTTGACAATATATGACATAATAAGCTTAAAAAGTAACAATCAATTTATAATATCATACCATATCATTAGCCAATTTATGTCAATAATTTTATTCCCATAAGTCTTTATCCATTATTATCCCAACATCATCTCTATATTAATTGCTCCAAAATATAAATATACGTCGATGAAGAAAAGAAATATGAATTTTTCTTCATCTCACTATGTCCATAAATTATCTTCCTTTTCCGTCATATATCCTTAAATTTCATTTAGCAAATCTAACTTTGGTTTTAGATCTACTCAAAACTTGGCAATTTTCACCACAATTAAGCTAAATTGTAGTGCTTTACTTGTGAGTGTCTTCCTTGCCAACCCTTTCATAGGCTTCATTATAATCAAGTGAATTATAGTGCATCACTTAATGAGTGATGTCTTCAAAGGCTTGTTTTCTTCTCACCAAAATAGGGTTAGGTCATGGCATATTGCTTTTAGGGAAAGACCTGATACAAGCAAATTTTATATTTTAATTTCAAGTAATGTATCATACGGAGAGTCTTACAAATGAAAGGTGTAAATGTATCATACATTGACATAATCAAAGATATGTAAACAACTTCAGTGACGAGGGTGAGGACATCTGGAGGATTAACACAAGAATTCCGTATCACTGTTGGCTTACATCAAGGTTCAGCTTTAAGCCCTTATCTCTTTACCCTTATCTTAGATGAGCTCACCGGACATATCCAGCAAGCAGTACCTTGATGCTTATTGTTTGCGGATGATATCATTTTGGTCGATGAGACGCGTGAGGGTGTAAATGCGAAACTTGAATCTTGGCGAGACACTTTAGAAAAGAAGGGTTTTAGGTTGAGCAGGGCAAGGATTAAGTATATGAAGCTTAAATTTAGCAGTGCAAGAAGGACGGATGACTTCATTATTAAGTTGGGTGATCAAGATATTTCTCGCAATGAGTGCTTTAAATATCTTGGTTCGATAGTTCAAAAAGATGGAGGTGTTGATAAAGATGTGATACATAGAATCCAATCAGGTTGGTTGAAGTGGAGAGGCGCAACAAAGATCTTATGTGATCGTAAAGTACCATTAAAACTTAAAGGCAAGTTTAACCGTACTGCAATCAGACCAGCGATGTTCTATGGTTATGAGTGTTGGGCAGTGAATTGTGTACATGAGCAAAAAATGGGAGTTGCGGAGATGAGAATGCTTAGGTGGATGTGTGGACACACGAGACTGGATAAAATTAGGAATGAATGTATCAGGGATAAGGCAGGAGTGACACCAATAACAGAGAAGATGCGAGAAGCTCGACTAAGATGGTTTGGACACGTACAAAGTAGACCATTAGAGGCACATGTTAGGCGTTGTGAGAAACAGTCACTAGACATGTTCAACGGGGGAGGGGTAGACCAATAAAGACATGAAATGAGACTATAAGGAAAGACATGATGTACTTAGGCATTAGTGAGATTATGACTAAAGATAGGGCACAATAGCGACAAAGGATCCATATAGCCGACCCCACTATAGTGGGATAAAGGCTTGAGTGTTGTTGTTTTAATTTCAAGTAATTAACTATGGCCTAAGTTTTACATTTTCTTACTAACCCAGCATCAACCCCCAACTTTTCTCATTCACACGGAGACCGGCAAGGCGGCAATGCAGAAACTCATTCAGTTGAATGAAGAGAAGCCTATCGTAACAGTGCAACTTCCAAAACTTTAAGTCACCTTTCAGTCTTCTTATGCACTGACAACTTGATTGAAACAATCACATAATAATTCTTCCTTCCACAAAAATAAATTTCGCAACCACTGAATTAGTAAATTATATATATATAATCAATTTTGGTAACAAACAATAGGCTGAAAGGAGATCACATAGTCTGCATTCAAGAACTGCACAACATTTTAATGATACACAACAATGGTTACTCGATAGGTAGTGATGAGTCCTATCATATATACCCTAGGCTATCTTTGTATAATTTATTTTTTGCTACCATTTTTCTCAAGAAAGATATCAACATTCTAAGCAAAGAAATCCATAAATTTAATACTTTTATGAAAAATAATAAAGTAAAATGTCTGTCAATACTTTAAATAAAGCACAATTAGAGAAACAAACCTACAACATCATCGAAATAAGCATAAGGCACAGTGGAGTAACATGCTCATCAGTTCAATGAGCATAGCTCATGTAATAGCTTCAATTGATTAAGATGAACAAACAATCATTTTCTAGAGAATGATTCAATTCTCAGTTTCCAAAGCTTAAGTACTCAGGAGGAAACATGCAAATGGAATAGAAGTAAGATATATATAAGCTAGTTGAATGAATTCGAGTAGATGCTATATTACCTTCTATCTTGGGTATACATGAGCAAACAATGTTTGACACGGGAATTTCATCATCATACCATAAATAGCACAAACTATATCCAGCTTGACAGGCTCGGGAAAGCACTCGTGAACTTGTGGAACATAATGGATGCGCCAATCGAAGATCGCCAGCAATTCATCAAGATAGCGATCATATCACCATCAGCCTCAGAGGGTGATAATTGCCCTGGAAGCCTCACAGTCGACATAATTGGCAAGGTAATAAAACCCAGATTTAAGCACAAGAGCAACGACTGTTACCACAAATCTAGCTTTTTGTCATTATTTTCGATGAAACATGGTAGGTTGAAGGTGAGGTTGCTAGATTAGATCAATTAAAAGCAAGCAAAATGAAAGAACTTTTCATCAAAAAAAGGATAGAACTTGAGAAAATATGCAAAAATTCACACATGGAGTTGCCTCCAGAAGCAGAGATGGATAGCATTATGAATCTCATCATGCGTGGTATGTAATCTTCGTGTGAAGCCAATATATTCTAATAATTTTTTATCATTTTAATCAATATGCCTAAACTGACTTGAAGGAGAGATGGAGCATAGTGACCTCATCATGAGCATGGAAGAGCACATTTCCAAGGCGAAAGAGGAGGCAGATAGCAGGAAGGATATAATGGAGAAGGTTGAAAAATGGATGGCATCATGCCATGAAGAACGTTGGCTCGAAGAGTTTAGCAGGGTGACTCACCACATCTTCTAACATTGCGTAAATGCATAAATACAAATATGATTCCTTTAATCATTGAATATGATAAATATTTTATCAAGTGGTATTTATAGGACGAAAATAGGTATTCAGTTAGCAGAGGTGCTCACAAGAACCTCAGACGGGCAGAACGTGGTAGAATAACAGTGAACAGAATTCCAGGTAAGAAATTTTGACTGCATGGAAATTATAGTGACTAATGTTAATATGGAAGTTCTATTGCAGGACTAGTAGAAATAATAATGGTAAAAACGAAATTTTGGGAAGAGGACAGGAAAAAGAGTTTCATGTATGATGAGGTAAGACATAGAATGCACTCATTAATCTACTAATCCGTACATTCTATAGAAGAAGCATTACGTTATCTAACATCTTTAGCATGCTACATGGTTAAGATAATACCAGTGTTTTAAATGTCGGCCGACATGTCGGACATGTCGGTCATGTTCTGTTTGAACAGAAAACGACTTGCATAATGAAAATATGAAGGTTATGACGTTTTTCAATTGTCGCCCGACATTTCGGATCAGATCCGCTATGTCGCCCGACATTTCGGATCAAATCCGCTATGTCGGCCTTAGAATTTTTTGTGATTGAAGAGAAAATATTTATTTTATGGATTAATGTATTCAATGTTTCATATGCTTTGTTATTCATTCATTTTACATATACTTGTGAGGATATAGATACCATAATAGGTAGAAATACTAGGTAATTGCACTCAGTTCAAGTATAAAATGTTGCAGCTAGCATTTTGTCTTAATGCTTACTGGTGGTAGAAAGAGTAGATGCATAGAAACATATATCTAAAGTTGTTATAACTTATAATATAAATATTTTGTAGGAATCTGACATTTTAAAATGTCTCTGACATGTCTCTGACATCCGACATCTAAAAACTCAATCCGACATGTCCCCAACATCCGACATCTACAACCTTGGATAATACAATGACAAAGTTGGAAAATTAGAAAGACAACAACTTTATAATTAAACATCTTTGGCATGTTTAAGATAATACAATGAGCCAAACTTAGCAGATAATTTCTTACACATGTAATACTCTTTATCCAACTATTACTGCAAAAAATAAACAAGTTAGCAAAAGCACATGCAAGAAAGGAACTACGATATAATCAAGAGGACACTTAATGCAATTTCAAGGTCAAACAAAAATTCATGTAGGTGCGGGGTTAAACAAAAATGATGCTTAATAAATACTATAAATGGATACATTTTCATTATTAAAATGTTCACTTGCAGCCATTTGTGTTGTACATAATGGTAAAGTACAAATTAGAAACCATTTTGGTATCAACATTTGATTAATTGCAATTGATTAATCTAAGAACTCAGAACTACATAATTAAAGATATAATATGTTCTAAGGATGATTAATAGTGGCCTCCCCCATGACTTTGTGTAATTATTGGAAACTTTCCTCTGCCTTTTGTAATTACCAAAACTTCACTTTGAATTTGCCATGTTTACAGGACGCTTTGAATAAGCCAAAAAATTTAATGATTTTTCAAACTTTTTCTTTGACTTGCATTGACTTATCTAAAATAACAAAATTAACATTTAAATCCTCTTTAATATAGATAAACTGATAATGACACATTGACACCCCTCTAAATTAAGCAAACAAAAAATTCACACTCCTCGCGGTTAATATGCATTACAAATACACCTCCTCCTAGTGTTAGGGAAATATCTTGTTTATAAATAGAATATACATATATATATACTATATTAAAAGGGAAAAGACCCCTTTGGCGAAACATTCATAATGCCAATACTACCCCTGCTTTTTTAATCTAATGTCATCAAATTCTTTTATTCATTTCAAAATAATTTAAATTATAATATCCATCTACGTAATTATGCATCCAAAAAAGTAAAAAAAATAAGTTGTCAAAATCAAGTTTTCAAGTTGTCGTAATTATTATATTATCTAATCGTGACTGTTAAATCAAATAAATAATCGTGACTTTAAAAGGAGAAAAGAGAGAGAGAGAGAGGAGAGAGGGGGGTCACGCGTGAGGCTGCGAGACGCGGGAGTGTCGTCGCGTCGTGACACTGTCGCGGTCAGGATATTGTCGCAAAGTCTCGGGGGAGGTCCCCAGTAATTGATCCTTGTAATTTATGCAATGCGCGTGTATAGTAGTGCGATGTTTATGAAAAAAATAAGCATTCATTTTATCTAAATCTTTGAACTTTTATCCGACAAGAAGCAAATTAAGGATTAATGTCTTATGTGAGCCACAAAAATTAAGTAGGCTCATGTACAACATATTCATTCACTAGTTTATACTTAACGAATCTGATTGTACAGGTACCTTTGATGGCAATGCTGAAGGAGTACACATTGCTAAGGCAAGAAAAGGAAGAAGATATACAGAGAATGAGGGTAACTTCAAATCATATTCATTAAACAAAATAATGGGAATGCATAACTTTGGACAAAGGTTTTTCCGCAGAACCATCTAGAAAGATCTACTAGCACAGGCATTATCTGCGGCACGCTCCAGATCTGAGCAAGTAGGTTTTTCTAGAAGGTCAAGTAAACTACAAAAAGGGAAACTTAAGGCTTAAGTAAATTTAAATAGATAATTGCACATAAAATACATTTCACTTGAGAAAAAGTTGGTTCAACTGTTGTGGGAGAGAAGGATGATACTTTCAGATCCATAAATGATGGATAATTGCAAATAAATTATGGTCCTCAGGAAAGAAAACGGGCTCATATTTTGAGAGAGAAAGATGAACTCTACAGATGGAGACCAGGCACAAGCTGCCACCGAATGCCAAACAGAGGTTCAAATAGCAGTTTTAGCAGTAGTTCTTCGATGGTTAGAGAGCTACCTAGCCACAAAGACCACCATGGTTCAAGCAATTCCATAGATCTGATAACAAGGGACAGAAGAGAAGGAAAGAGGATAGAAACACACAAGATATCTGTGAATCACAGACTTGCTCTTAAGACTGATACAGTGTCAGTAATCTCAGCAACTTTTTCATGTTCATCATCTCCCTAATTAATGGCATTTTGAAGACTTGTACTCTAGTTCAATAAGAAAGAATGTGGTAAATACAAAGTAATTGTTGTGTGGATTGTATTAAACATGTTTGTAAACAAATAATGCAGCTTCTGCTGGATGATATATCTTGAGTATTGATTGTCTTCAAAGATAAACTGATTCAAATATGACAGATTTGGGAACGTTGACACAACCGTTAAAGCCTCACAATTCATGTGTAGGAAGAACAGTTGACTTTCCGTGAAGCATAACAACATTACTAGAAGTGCCGAGTTTTTTCTATAGAAAAGTTCTTCGTCCAGCATCACAATACGCAACCATGAACTCCAAATTGAATGTATCATCAGAAAATTTGTAAAACCATCCTTCTTTCCAACATTTCCGCAGCTTGGTTTACTAATCATTTGAGGGCTACAAGCGGTTTCTTTAAAGATGTGCAGAGTTTATAGGGCTAAATTGGGGAAGGTTTCTCTAGTTTTACGAACTTTGGTACCCCGAACAAAGAGCAATCTTTGAACGTTCGAGCAAAGCCTACAACAAAACCAAAGAAACCGCCCCAAAATAGCGAGTCTCCAAGCCAAGCCCATCGTAGATGAACTTATTTACCACAAAGGTCGTGCGGCCAATGACATTCTTCATAAGGATAACAAGAACAAAGCAAGACAAAAAAAATGCTTCCATGCTCAAATTTGGGACAATGTCATGAACTCTATAAGCCCAAATGACTTGAGCTGCGTTTGTTTGAGTGTTTTTTCTCCATTACTTTTTTTCAGAAAACGCAAAAACTATTTTTTGACAGTTGGAATAGCCTCTATTTGAAACCATCGATCCCCCAAAATCTCATTTAATGCTTAATTCCAACCGCAGGGAGGGGTCTTTATTGAAGAACGTTGTTTTATGTTCATCTCCAACCGCGACCATCAACGAAACAAGTCCTTAGTTGACAACGTCCTCCATATTCAACAAATCCTCAAGTGGAATTGTGGCAATCATAGATAACCCAATAAATGAAAAATTCGTGCAGATGACCACTTCTCTAGCTCAACAAGCCTTCAACGATCATGGTTCATGGTCGATGATTTCGCTGACCCAAAGGATAAGCATAAATTTGAGCCTAACCAATGTTTCCTGGTCAACCAAATCGGGATTTGACCTCACAAACTCAACAATCCTGCATGGATGGGTCAATGAGAAACAGAATGCCTGGCCAAAGAGACTTACTTGATAGCGCGCAATACCTATAAGCCGAGATATTACCTGAGACAAATCCGTCAGCCATTACAGTCAAATAACTTGGAAATAAAGGGGATACATCTAAATCATACGGGGGAATTCAACACACAGCATCGGATGCCTGAACTATATGGCAAAGACTTAACCCAACTCTAGCGCGATAACTAGATATTCTCCTGAAGATCAGTAAAACAAAAATTAAGAATAGATTCGAGCACCTCACGCCTTGATTTTGTTGGGAGTTCGAAAAATCTCCATGAACAGGACCAAATAATTTCGAACACACAAAATTTAAGTGCGTTGTTACCAAATATTTGCAGGTCAGTTACTCTAACTTAAGATTAAGGTGAGAGGAGCGCATCTAAATCGTTGGTTCTTCATGATTGATGTCAGTATTCTTAGATAGCAGATCCGCCGTAGAATCTGTGATCATACGGCTGTATTTATCCCCCACCTAAAATTAGGTAAGAGAACACACCTAAAAATCAGTATTCTTAATGTGTATTTGGTAGGCTGGATTTTCACCGGCATGTGAGCTGAGAGTAGCGTACCTAAATATTCTTTATGTGAGGGCTGTGGATTGGGCGAAATTTTTTTGTCCGGGACTCGGACGGTCCGCGTCCACACATACGCCGCCACCTGTAAAACGTTTTTTCGGTGAATGGACTTGATTTCGCTGACGCTAATCCCAATGAATTTCAATGGCCTCCATGTATCCCGGTTATAATCGGGTATCAGACAGAAAAATTTCTCGTGGATTGGGCTGCTACAAATGGGCGGTCGTGGACGGAAATACGTTGAGACAGGAAGAAAGGAAGCAGGCAGTACTGTGCTCGGGGTGTCTTCACAGTTGGTATCGGGTGATGGTGTGAATGACAAGAAACAAGTATGAACATATTAACCTGAGTTGGGATCCTCTTCAAAATTTACTCTTTTTTCATTTCAATTGGATATACTCGGTCCTTTGATATACGCAGCTCATAAATCAATATTTGTACACCCAGTCCAAAAAAAATTCTCATTCCGATTTCTAAAATCGGTCTAGATGTGAAAAATTAACACTTCTTACAAATAAATAGCATTGACGTCATAACATTTCTTGATATAAATCTGTTATGTCAAAATAGCAGCTAATACATTACACTCATTCAATAACATAACACAACAGTTCATTCTTAACATAACACATAACACAACCAAATGAAACCATTTACACATGCATTTACAAAATCTCATCAAAATTCATTTAACCTGCAAGAGAAAATGAGCTTATCAATAGATCACATTCATGTTTTGTACAAGTAACAAATTAAGCTACTTAAAATTTATACCATCTACAGTCTAATAGTTGGAAGAGCACTACAAAATTTCATATTTTATATTTGCCCAAAATTTTGTATGAAAGAAATATCACCTGCAGCAATAAAGTCAAACCAATTAGATAGTCTTTTGAAATTAATCGAAAATAAAAGCACTATATAAACATATTAATTACACCAAAAATTCTTCTCTATGTCGTCAAGATCCGCAACTTGCATAAAAAGTACATTAATTAAATAACATAAATTAATTTTTCCAAATGATTCTAAGTTGAGCCGATTCTAAATGAATATACTTTGTCATTAACCTTCAATTCGTGTTATCTACGAAACGTCGCATTGTTCGGCCACTTCTTCATGATATCTTGTCCAAACAAAAATATCGGTGGTAGTGGACAATCTGAACATTGTAGTAAGATGCAACTACTATAATGATGAAACATGTAGGATTGATCGCATGATAAATGAACAAGATGAACATTGTAGTAAGATTCAACAACTAGACCTATGTCGAGCATTATCATCCATTTATCAATTGGCGTCAGAACCACACAACAATCAAGAGAGCTTAGTAACTCTGATCTTCTATATGAACCAACAATTTCATTGTATAGCTTTTCGTACTGACATAGCTTATGTGATAGATCGTGGCGAACTTTCATCCATGATCATTCATGTTCAATGTCTTAACGATAACCCTGTATAGACAATGGTCATCGCCCATGACATCAATAGCCTCCATGATGTGGGCAGACATATATGTTGCCACTTGCTTGCACACATTTTAGAGAAAGTTATTTCTAGTAATTATGATTCACCTAGTAGTGTTTTCTTATTTATTTTCACACATCAAAACATGTTCAAAAATGTGAAGTATCTCTCTTTGTAGATTAGTAATCATCGGCAAACTTTTTTCAACTACCTTTTGAGCTCCCTTTCAATTAAGAGCCAATTTGACTCAAATGATTGAGTTGTGGATGGGTTCACAATAACCCACAATTTTCTTTTGATCTTCTCTTTTTGAAGATCACTAGATGAGTTATACTTTTGCAATAATCCTTCAATATCTTCTTCTGTCATTTGGTTTGTACATTCTTAACATAACACATAACACAACTGTTGAAGCTAGGAAAATCCCGACTCCAAAATTCGGATCAATGCAGCCGGAGGCTACTCGCCCAGCGGTCCGACTAGACGGCTTGACTGACAACGACGAAAGGGCTATGACAAAAACAACAGGACCCCAGGTGCTGCGGCAGAGAGGTCCCACCTCATACCCAGAAGCTCAGAAGAGACTTCCCCTCCACAACCAAAGATGGTCGAGCAGGGTACGAGGAAGGCACCGACTTGGCTAGTACCGGGAGTACCGGCCAAGGATGACGAGTCCGAGAATTTGAAAGTGGGTTTCCAAAAGCTCAAGTTCATATGTCAATCCAAGTACCCATGGGGTCCTACCTAAGAGAGGGGGGGGGGGGGGCTTATTTATACCACACCCAGCTCGGAAACCAGGCGACATTGAGGCGACCTCGCTTGGAAAGAGGCGAGTATCACCTATGGTCGCCCACCTCTTGGTGAGTATCAGGGTTACTCGCACGAGTTGACCCATACTCGCACAGGCCTTCTTCTGCTCCTGCTGGCTGAGTTGTCTTGTGTCTTGGACTGCTGGCCTCTGTGCTGACCTTCTGACCTTGACTTCTGCCTACGTAGCTTTGAATGGGCCTACCCTCGGAGAATAAGAGTTGTACACAATCCCCGCTCTTTGCGAGTAACGTAGTTACTCGGAAAGAGTCATCTAACCTTTATTCGATGAGCTGTCATGCTGGCGAGTATTGGTCTATAGTCGGCATCTCGTTGGCCGACGCCCTGACTCTATATATATAGGGGGAGGGGTCTCTGATGGCACGAATTTTCTAATCTCACTCAAGATGTCGTGTAATGCTGCTGAGGAAGCTGTTGCAGATATGGTCGACCTCCTGGGCTTGCTGCCGCCTCTTCGGGAACCTGCTCGCGCGGACGTCGATTTCGAGGACTTCCTCGCCTCCAGAAAGAGGAAGCGTCTTGATAAGAAGAAGAAGAAGAAGAAGGAGAAGAAAACCGCTGCTGCGGAGGATGTCGTCGATCCTCTAGTCGGTCGTCGTCAGCAACTGCTCGATGATCTGTGTCTCTCACATAAGGGCGGCTCGCCTGCTCCTGATCCTCCTGTGCCAAAGGTCGCTCCGGAGGAGAGTACGACGGGGGCCTCGACTCAGGATCAACCGGATGTCGCCCCTCGCGAGGTGAGAGTTACCTTACTCGCCACCTTTGGATTTGCTCTCTAAATTGTCTCTGCTGGCGAGGTTCTGACGTCTTTTCTACTATTCGCAGATTTGCCGACCACTAATGCTCGGGAGGAGCCTTTGGCCATACCTCCTTTGTAATCATCTCTGGTGATCTCGCCTGGAGCTGGGGAGGGGTCTCGCGGTAGTAGCTCGGTTTGGATCCTTCACAGCTCTCTGTCAGAGAAGCGGCCTTTGAGCAAGCAGATGGCTCATTTAGCGAGCAGCGCGCCTCCACCGCCACCGCCTTTACAAAAAATGGATCCGGCGAGCAGCTCGCAGCTGCCCGCGGGTGGACTTCCGCCACCACCTCCATTGCCGCCTCCTATCGACGTCCCGGGCGATCATCGCCCTTCATCTTCTACGACTCCCTCAACCCATCCGGGAGAGTCCTCGCGCCGAGGCAGGGTTGGGGGGTCTTCGTGGTTCTTCACCCCAAGGGGGAGGGCGACCAGTGGATGGTCGTGGTCGGAGGAATGCACCTCCCAGCAGGGAGCAAACCGGCGGGACTCACCCTGGCCAGCGAGGTGTTGGCCGGCGAGGTGCTGGCCACCATAGCGCCTCCCCGCATCGAGGAAGGGGCTCTCCTCATCGGCGATCTCGTAGTCCTCCTCGCGGCGCGAGGAATGAAGCTCATCGGCCTGGTAACTTAGTTGTTGCTTTGTCAAATTTGTTGTGTTTGTCTTTTGATACTCGCCACTAAAGCTTTCTGCTCCCTTGTCTTTTTGGCAGCTCACGCTCAAACTCCTGTGGGAGCTTTGATCGACGCAGTTGGGCTTTCTTCTCGTGAGTACCAAGAGAGGGCTACTCGCGCCATCCTGGATCTGGAGGCGAAGGTTGAGCGTTTGGCGAACAACGAGCCTCATCGTCGCTTGACTGAGCTGGAGGCGCGAGAATCCCGTCCTCGCCTTGCCAGGATGGAGCATCGCCAACAGCTGCACCACGGCGAGCTAGTGGGGATGTGTGCGAGCATGGGCTCGGTTGGTCGGCTAGCGAGGATCGAGGACTAGTTGCGGCAAGGCGAGGACGCGATCACCCTGGCCTTCGAGCATTTTAAGCGAGCTCGCAGCATGGGATGGGTTGGGCGACATCCGAAACGTCCAGATGCCCAGGCGAACCTCCAGGGCCCTTAGTGGTTGTATTTCTTCTGCTTTGTAGTCGAGTTGCCTCCATTTTGGCGAGTAGTTTATGACCTGAACAATTTTTATTCATGTAATATTATTTGGCAAGTATTCCAATCTCACCCATCGTTCCTTGCTTGCTTGCTGTGATGCCTGAATTTTTCCATCTCTTTTTTGTTTGTTCTTGCGAGTAGTAGTTGAATGTCGCGCCTATTTGACGAGCTTCCTTGTATTCTGATGCAGGTATTCGCGCGTTGAAGGCCGGTGGTTTGGCGTGCGCTGTAGTTTTGGCGATTTTCCTTAATACTCGCCACCCCTTATTCGTACTCGCGGTGGTGTAGCCGACAAGCCAAGTATCCTCGACTTCTATAAATAGGGGGGTGGGTACGTATTAATTACACTTTTGGAGATCTTCCTTCATTACTAGAGAGTATCTCTCGATTGCTCCTCTTCTCGCCTTTCTGATACTCACTCCCTTTCTTCTCTTGCTTCAGAATGACTGACGAGGAGACCATCCGGCGTGTGAATCACGCTAAGAACTTCGCGGCGACATCCTTCAAGAAGACGGTTACTCGGCCGAAGGACATGGAGGAATTCTCTGAGAAGTACTTGTCGCCAGGCTATGTCGCCAGGCTTCCTCGCGATGATGAGCGCCTGAACATCTTCTCGTCCACCGAGATGGTGTTTCCTATTTGCCATTTTGACGTTGGCTTGCGACTACCACTGTGGACGGAGCTATGTTAGATCCTCCGCTACTTCGGGATAGTCCCTGCCCAGATCAACCTGAATGGCGTGGCGATGATCATTAGGTTCCTTTGCTTCTTGCGAGAAGAGAGGATCGTCTTTGATCTCTCCGTCTTCAGGAGGGTCTTTCACTTTAAGGCGATTGGCGAGGGTGTCGTCTTCCTGTGTAGTCACGTCTGCATGTTGGTCGGCATGGCGAACAAGAACCATCGTTGGGGCAAGCGACTGGTCGTCGTCAGTGGCGACTTCGAGGCCATCCCAACCTCGTCCTTCCAGCCGCCGGAGAGTGTCTTCTTCGTTCCTTACCTGGAGGAGACAAGGGAGAAGTTACTCGACTCATTCCGGAATATCCGCCTTGATGTGGTCTTCTGGAGGAGGCGAGTAGATGTACTCGTCGAGGTCTTCTCGGGAGAAGGTAGCCTTCTGAGCGAGTATTGGTTATACTCGTCTCTTCGTCTTCAGCTGGCAACTAATCTTCTTATCTCCTGTCTTTTTGCAGCTATTCACACTTTGCCGCGCGAGCTTCTCCCATTGGTGAAGGTGGCGGGTTCCTCCCAAGGGGGCGCGGGGATCTTGGCGAGCGAGGGCGGTCGTCCTCCCCGATTGACTTGTCGCCGGGCGGTGATGAGTCGATGGACGTCGGTGATGAGGCCGGGTCTTCTAAGAAGCGGAAGGGCAAAGGCAAGTCCCAGGAACATGCAAGGAAGAGGAAGGAGGTCACGAGTAGGCCCCTGAATGCGAAGGTGGATCCCTCAGAGGCTGGCGAGCCTCACAGTCATCCGCTCTTCAACGGAGGCATACTTAGCGAGGATGTCTATGGTCGCCCCCTGATGTCCTGGGCGGAGCGCGCCCACGAGGTGACCCTGAGCACCAATCTCCCCGCTTGGTCGGAGGATTGGGAAGATAGCGGCGAAGCATTCGATGTAATGTTCGTGCGGACGCCGAGGCCCTTTTTTGACAGCTTAAGGATGTACAACATTTTTTGAACATGTAATTCAGAAAACATGAATGTAATGAAAACAGATTTTTTGCTCGCCTTCTGTTACCGCTCTTTCTTCTTTGTTGGTATGCCGAGTAGGCTCTTAGCTCGAGGCGAGGTTAAGTGCTCGCTAGGCTCCTAGGCACAGATGAGATTGGGTGCTGTTGACGACGATCAAACCTTACTCGCACGTGGCTGCTCGCTCGATAGTGCTCGTACCCGCATGCTCGCACCTATATACTCGCACCACTATACTCGCATCTGCATGCTCGCCCCTTTCAAAGTCCTTGGTGGTGTTGACCTGTGAAGGGCACTTGGAGAGGATCCTGAGGGACATATGCTCCCAAGGCTTTCTTTTGCACCTGATAAAGAATTGCTAGGATGTTTGTAATAATAATGAACTCCAAGATGAGAGAAGTAGGGAATGAACGTCGGGTGGTTCCTAGGGGACACACCGTCCCGAGGTCTCCGTCCTACCACAATGTTGATGCTAATGAAGAGATCGACAAGTAGGGAATGACAGTCGGGGAGGTCCGTGGGGACACACCGTCCTAAGGTCTCCATCCCACTATGATGTAGATGCTGATGAAAAGATCGACAAGTAGGGAATGACAGTCAAGGAGGTCCGAGGGGACACACCATCCCGAGGTCTTCATCCTACTGTGATATTGATGCTGATGAAACGAACTCTTTCATGATATACTCAACAATCAGAGGGGATTAAGCATACCAACTCAAATGATTGGACGAGATAATAAAAAATGAAACGCTATGCTACGAGCTTTCAGCTCTTGAGGGCTCATGATGCCTTTATTCAAGGGTCCCCTTATGGGTTAAGTCGATCATCCTTTCGTCGAATTGGGAGGTCGGCGTCCAGACTTCTTCATGATAATCTCTCCAGTCGGATGAGAGATGCAGTCGGATTGTATCTACGGCCAACGTGCAAGGGGGAGCTGATCTAGACCGTCAGTGTAGGGGCTTGGTCTTAAGAGAATGCACTACCGAGGCACCGTCCCATCATCCGTTTTGGGTTTTACGAGAATCAAGTCGGAGGCCCGTTTCCCAACCTAGTGCGGAGATCGGCTTCACCTGCTTTCCTTCCTTTCTTTTAAAGATAATTTGTCGAGATAGATGTAAGAACCTCTTGTTATCCCATATTTCAGGAAGGTGAGGAATTTATTTATGAACAATAAATTTACAGGAGAGGGGCGTACCCGCTCTTGCTCAGGGGTAAAACCTTTTCAGGTCATCGCCACTCCAGGTGTTCCCCAACAGTTCCCCTTCGTGATTATGCAGGCGATATCCTCCTGTTGTAAGCGATTCATGGAAGATGAAAGGTCCCTCCCAATTTGGGTTGAGCTTTCTAATGGTCGCTGCCCTTCCCGCCGCGTCTACTTTTTTCAGGACGAGATCACCTGCTTGGAAATGCTTGAGGCGAATGTGCTTGTCGAAGTGTTTCGCCATTCGACGCTTGATCTCCTCCTGTTGAGTTGAGGCCAAATCTCAGAGTCCTTCAATGTAGTCGATGTACAACCCTCATATTTCCCGAGTCGGTGTGACCCGACCCGGATGAGACCAAGGCAGTGTAGGTGGCCGAGACGGGCAAAACGACCACGCATAAGCGGTCGAGAGCAATCAAGGCAAAGAGAGGCCGCAGGGGAGGCAGGGGGAGCATCCACTCCCCCGACTCCTTTCGGGCGAGTGGGAGAAGCCTCCCACTCGCCACTCACCTGGGCGAGTGGGAGGGACCCTCCCACTCGCCGGGCGAGTGGGGGAGACCCTCCCACTCACCGAGCGAGTGGGCGCCGGCCACCTAGGGGGCGAGTGGGAGGGGCCCTCCCACTCGCCAACTCCTTTGGGCGAGTGGGAGGGAGTCTCCCACTCGCCTGACACCTTGGGGGAGGCCGGTATGGCCTCCCGTGAGGGGGGAAGTGGGCATCTCGAGTCCCACTCGCCCCCCCCCCCTCACGCATTGATTGTTCATGGTCATGGTCGGACTGCGGACAGCAGAATTTTTGGTTATTCGCAGTCCAATTTTGGCTATTCGCAGTCCATTTTTGGGAAAGTCTATAAATAGGCCCCCATGGGCACCTTGGGAAGGGTTGGTCACTACCCCCCCCCCCCTCGCGTGTGTCTTGTGAGCAAGCACCCCCCTCCCTTGTCATCCTTCAGCTGACAGTGAGGTGGTTCTTAGTGCCCTCCAAGGTGCCCAGGCTCAGCATTGGCTTGGGAGGGGAAGTTCCGAGTGGGCTTCCGGGTGTGCGGTGGGACCTCCACGCTGAAGCTTAAGGGGTCCCTAGACTCTAGTTGTCATCAAGTCCGAGTCCCTTAGTTCCTAGCAACCGGTCACGGGTCAAGGCTTAGGTCAAGTAAGGGTTAGTCGCAACCCCCTTTCGAACGCTGAAACCGGGAAACTGGTTTCAACATTCTGGTGCGGTGAGCGTGGAAGCGACTAGTTCGGAAAACTCTGAGCCAAGTCTCATGGCTGGAAGCGACGAGTTGGGAGACCCGCCTCCACCTTGCGAGTATGTGAAGAAGAGCGACTTCGACGAATTCAGCAAGAGGATCCTGGAGTTCATGCAGGCCGCATCCTCCGCTCGCGGCGAGTGCTCAACACCACATGCACCTAGGATCCCCTCACTCCCCCTAGTGGAAGTGAGAAGCAGTCAGCAAGAGAAGGGGCCAGCCTCGGAGGAGGGCTTGAGCCTCCAGGCGCGAGTGCTCTTCAACAGTTCGCCCCGGACCAGCTGCCCCGGCGGGGAAGTGATGGGAGCACCTCCCCCCAACCAAGAAGAATGGAAAAGCCCTTTCTGCGAGCTGGTCATGTCAGCCCCCATTCCGGATGGGTTTCACGATCCTGCCATGTCCTACTACGAGGGGGATAACGATCCTCTCCAGCATCTTCAGTGGTTCGAGGACATGACCATGATCAGGCAAATGTCGGACGCCTTCATGTGCAGGCTTTTCTCCGTCACGTTCCAGGGAAAGGCGAGGGATTGGTTCCACTCGCTTCCGGCCGGAACCATCTACCGCTTCGAAGATCTGCGTCGAAGTTTCTTGTTAAGGTTCTCTACCTCGAAGAAGAGGAGGAAGAGCATGGAGGCCTTGTTCGCAGTCAGGCAAAAGCCAGGGGAGACGCTGGCTAGCTACATGGATAGGTTCCAGGCGGAGGTCCTTCTTGTCGTCGAAGTGCCCGGGCACACCCTGCAGCTAGCCTTCACCCTTGGGCTGCAGCCTGGGCTGTTTCGGATGAGTCTGACTCGGGACCCTCCCCTGTCTTTCGAAGAGATGATGAAGCGTGCTGATCGTGAGACCGAGTGTGAAGCCACCAACCAGGAGTTCGTGGAGAGGTTAGCCCAGGTAGCAGAGGAAGAAAGGAAAGAGCATGGAGGAAGAAGAAAGGAGGAGATGAGGAGTCAGGGACACCAAGGACCCCTCGTTGGGCTGGAGCAAGGCTGGGAGTTTCAACCACCAGTCTCCCTACCGACCTGGAGGCCGCCAGGAGGACCCCCTCGAGGCCAAGGAAGAGGTCATTTCCAAGGGAGAGAAAACTTTCAGGGGGAGGAGGGACGGTTCAACCCAACAGGGAGGCAGCCGGACATAAGGCCATTGCAACCCCACCCCCTGCAAACCATGACGATTGGCCGAAAAAGAGGAAATAAGAAGAGGGGTCGCGCAGGGAAGGAGGCAAGGATGATGGCATTGCCGTACTGTGACTTCCATCAGCAGGAGGGCCCCGCGACAACCACATGCCCATAGTTTCTGGAGGTAAGGAAAGGAAGAAGAACCTCGACAGAGAGGAGACAACTATACCCGGAAGAACCAGGAGGAAGCTGAGGAGATGGAGGAAGTGATGAATGAGAAGGCCAAGGTGCATGTGGCCGAGTAAGCGCAAGGAAGCGCATTGTAATGGTATGTAATTTATTTATAATATATCAAAAGTAGTTAAAGATAGCATCTAAGTCGAGTCCTCGATTGGAGACCACTCGCCCGGGCTTGTTGATGCCGGTCGCTGGGTGGCTCGTCGGGTAGATTCGTTTTAAGTCGAGTCCTCGACTGGAGACCACTCGCCCGGGCTTGTTGATGCCGGTCGCTGGGTGGCTCGTCAGGTAGATTCGTTTTAAGCCGAGTCCTCGACTGGAGACCACTCGCCCGGGCTTGTTGATGCCGGTCGCTGGGTGGCTCGTCGGGTAGATTCGTTTTAAGTCGAGTCCTCGACTGGAGACCACTCGCCCGTGCTTGTTGATGCCGGTCGTTGGGTGGCTCGTCGGGTAGATTCATTTTAAGTCGAGTCCTCGACTGGGGACCACTCGCCTGGGCTTGTTGATGTCGGTCGCTGGGTGGCTCGTCGGGTAGATTCGTTTTAAGTCGAGTCCTCGACTGGAGACCACTCGCCCGGGCTTGTTGATGCCGGTCGCTGGGTGGCTCGTCGGGTAGATTCATTTTGAGTCGATTCCTCGACTGGAGACCACTCGCCCGGGCTTGTTGATGCCGGTCGCTGGGTGGCTCGTCGGGTAGATTCGTTTTAAGTCGAGTCCTCGACTGGAGACCACTCGCCCGGGCTTGTTGATGCCGGTCGCTGGGTGGCTCGTCAGGTAGATTCGTTTTAAGTTGAGTCCTCGACTGGAGACCACTCGCCCGTGCTTGTTGATGCCGGTCGTTGGGTGGCTCGTCGGGTAGATTCATTTTAAGTCGATTCCTCGACTGGGGACCACTCGCCTGGGCTTGTTGATGCCGGTCGCGGGGTGGCTCGTCGGGTAGATTCGTTTTAAGTCGGGTCCTCGACTGGAGACCACTCGCCCGGGCTTGTTGATGCCGGTCGCTGGGTGGCTCGTCGGGTGGATTCGTTTTGGTTGGTAAGGCTCCAAGAAGAGAAGACGATCTGAGGATGTGTTGAGTTCCTCCACCTCCAGGTGAGCTCGGCTCCCGGTTAGATGCTGAGTCCCTCCACCTCCAGGTGAGCTCGGCTCCCTGTTAGGTGTTGAGTTCCTCCACCTCCAGGTGAGCTCGGCTCCCTGTTAGGTGTTGAGCCCCTCCACCTACAGGTGAGCTCGGCTCCCTGTTAGGTGTTGAGTTCCTCCATCTCCAGGTGAGCTCGGCTCCCAGTTAGATGTTGAGTTCCTCCACCTCCAGGTGAGCTCGGCTCCCTATTAGGTGTTGAGTCCCTCCACCTCCAGGTGAGCTCGGCTCCCTGTTAGGTGTTGAGTCCCTCCACCTCCAGGTGAGCTCGGCTCCCTGTTAGGCGTTGAGTTCCTCCACCTCTAGGTGAGCTCGGCTCCCTGTTAGGTGTTGAGTTCCTCCACCTCCAGGTGAGCTCGGCTCCCTGTTAGGTGTTGAGTCCCTCCACCTCTAGGTGAGCTCGGCTCCCTGTTAGCTGTTGAGTTCCTCCACCTCCAGGTGAGCTCGGCTCCCTGTTAGGCGTTGAATTCCTCCACCTCAAGGTGAGCTCGGCTCCCTGTCAGGTGTTGAGTTCCTCCACCTCTAGGTGAGCTCGGCTCCCTGTTAGGTGTTGAGTCCCTCCACCTCCAGGTGAGCTCGGCTCCCTGTTAGGTGTTGAGTCCCTCCCGCACCAGGTGAGCTCGGCTCCGTGGTAGGTATGGAGTTCCCGCCTCCCACCTCAGGTCGAGTTCAGCTCAACTAGAAGTGTTGAGTTTTTCTCCACCCAAGGTTAAGATCAATTCGACCTAAAGGTGTTGAGCTTTCTCCACCTCCTGTTGAGCTCGGCTCACAGGAGGGGTGTGTAGTGGAGAAAGGTCCGTTTCCCACCTCAGGTCAAGTTCAGCTCGACTAGAGGTGTTGAGTTTTTCTCCACCCAAGGTTAAGATCAATTCGACCTAAAGGTGTTGAGCTTTCTCCACCTCCTGTTGAGCTCGGCTCACAGGAGGGGTGTCTAGTGGAGAAAGGTCCGTTCCTCACCTCATGTCAAGTTCAGCTCGACTAGAGGTGTTGAGTCTCCCTCCACCTTCGGTCGAGTTTAGCTCGACCTAAAGGTGTTGAGCTTTCTCCACCTCCTGTTGAGCTCGGCTCACAGGAGGGGTGTTTAGTGGGGAAAGGTTCGCCTTCCGCCTCAAGTCAGGTTCAGCCGAAAGGCTTGGCAGAGGTTCCCCGATGGCAGATCCCTTCGTGGATTCCCCTAAGGTCCCACCTACTCGTCAAATAGGTGGGTTGGACTTTCTTTCCGAGCTTGGGACAAGCTCACAAAGAGCGGGGATTGTGTACAACCCTCATATTTCCCGAGTCGGTGTGACTCGACCCGGTTGAGACCAAGGCAGTGAAGGTGGCCGAGACGGGCAAAATGACCGCGCATAAGCGGTCGAGAGCAATCAAAGCAAAGAGAGGCTGCAGGGGAGGCAGTGGGAGCATCCACTCCCCCGACTCCTTTCAGGCGAGTGGGAGAAGCCTCCCACTCGCCACTCACCTGGGCGAGTGGGAGGGACCCTCCCACTCGCCGGGCGAGTGGGGGAGACCCTCCCACTCGTCGGGCGAGTGGGAGAGGCACTCCCACTCGCCGGCCACCTAGGGGGCGAGTGGGAGGGGCCCTCCCACTCGCCAACTCCTTTGGGCGAGTGGGAGGGAGTCTCCCACTCGCCCGACACCTTGGGGGAGGCCGGTATGGCCTCCCGTGAGGGGGAAAGTGGGCATCTCGAGTCCCACTCGCCCCCCCCCCCCCCCCCCCCTCACGCGTTGATTGTTCATGGTCATGGTCGGACTGCGGACAGCAGAATTTTGGCTATTCGCAGTCCAATTTTGGCTATTCACAGTCCATTTTTGGGAAAGTCTATAAATAGGCCCCCATGGGCACCTTGGGAAGGGTTGGTCACTACCCCCCCCCCCCCCCCCCCCCCCCCCCCCCCCCCCCCCCCTCACGTGTGTCTTGTGAGCAAGCACCCCCCTCCCTTGTCATCCTTCAGCTGACAGTGAGGTGGTTCTTAGTGCCCTCCAAGGTGCCCAGGCTCAACATTGGCTTGGGAGGGGAAGTTCCGAGTGGGCTTCCGGGTGTGCGGTGGGACCTCCACGCTGAAGCTTAAGGGGTCTGTCCCTAGACTCTAGTTGTCATCAAGTCCGAGTCCCTTAGTTCCTAGCAACCGGTCACGGGTCAAGGCTTAGGTCAAGTAAGGGTTAGTCGCAACCCCCTTTCGAACGATGAAACCGGGAAACTGGTTTCAACAGTCAAGGGATAGCTTCTGAGCTTTCTCATTCTCCAGCCGCCATTCTTTGTCTCCATCTTTGCCCGCAATCACCCTTGGACTTCTAACCTCGAACTCTACTGGAATGAGAGCTTCGGACCCGTGAGAGAGTTTGAATGGGGTTTCCCCTGTGGCTGAGCTAGGAGTGGTCCTCAAAGCCCACAACACCAAAGGGAGCTGCTCCGCCCAATTACCTCTTAGGTTCTCGACTTTCTTCTTCAGTAGTTTGATGATCAGCTTATTGGCGGCCTCCACTTGCCCATTGCTCCTCGGATGATGCACTGAAGCGAACCGGAGATCAGTTCTGAACTGCCTGCAAAAATCTTCCAGCTCCAAGCTGGGAAATTGGGGACCATTGTCGGTGATGATGACGAGAGGGATCCCGAATCTGCAGATGATTTCCCCCCAAATGAAGTTCTCCACGACTTGAGAGGTGGTCTTGGCCAGAGCTTTGGCCTTGATCCACTTGGAGAAGTAGTCGATCATGACGAGAACGAACTTCCTCTGGCCACTAGCAAAGGAAAGGGACCTATCAAATCCATTCCCTAGATAGCGAATGGCCACGGGGCGGTGATCGAGCGAAGTTGCTGGGCCGGCTGCAACTGAAGGGGGCGAATAGCTAGCACTTCTGACACTTCTTCGAGAATACCTTCGCATCCTTATGGATAGTAGGCCAGAAGTAACCATGCCTTAGGATCCTCTGCTCGAAAGTGCGAGTCCCAGAATGACTTCCGCACTCTCCCGAGTGGATCTCCTCCAAGACTCAAGGTACTTCGTATTCAGAGATGCATCTGGCCAGGGGGCCCGAGATGGTCTTACGATATAGCTCCCCGTCCTGCAATAAGTAATATGCCGCATTGTATCGAAACTTTCTTTGGTCCCTGTCATTCGCAGGGAGCTGTTCGGTGGATAGGAATGCTGCGAACGGATCCATCCATGAGGGGCGTTGCTCGATCTCCATCATCTCCCCTTCTTTGATGGATGGCCAAAATAACTCCGTGATAGTCCCTCCAGTCCTCGGCCCGTACTTGTCCAGATGATCCGCTGCCGAGTTCTCCTCTCTCGGTACATGCTCGACGAAGAAGGATTGAAAGCCTCCAATCAATCCTTTTACTTTGACAAGATACTTCTGTAGGATGGTGTCGCGTACTTTGAACTCTCCCCGAATCTACGACGCGACCACCATTGAATCAGTGAATGTCCTGATATCTTGAATGCCCAACTCTTGTGCGAGACGCAAACCTACCACTATGTCTTCATACTCTGCTTGATTGTTTGTGACGGGGAAGAGGATCTCGACTGCTTGCTCGATCCTAGTTTCCTATGGGCTGACAAGCACGATGCCTACTCCCAAAGAGCTCTTGCCCGAACCTCCATCCACAAACATCTTCCAAGGAACGGGATTAGAGGCTTCCTCTCCCGGCTCTGCTTCTACCGAGAAGTCGGCTAAGAAATCCGCTACCGCCTGTGCTTTGATCGCCACCCGGGGTGAGAAGGAAATGTCGAACTCACTGAGTTCTACCGACCATTTCGCCAACCTTCCTGAATGTTCCACCCCTTCTAAGATACTTTGGAGAGGATGATCAGTCACGACCCGTATGGAGTGATCCTGAAAATAAGGCCGGAGCTTTCGCGCCGACACCACCAAGGTGAAGACAAGCTTCTTCAGGATTGGATATCTCAACTCTGCCTTCTTTAGCACCTGGCTAACATAGTAGATGGGGAGTTGTTTCTTTCCTTCTTCTCGGATGAGCACTGAACTCACTGTTTCCACCCCTACTCCCAGGTAGATGAGTAGGTCTTCGTCTTCCTTCGGGCTTTGAAGGAGATGTGTCTGGGTCAACTGCTCCTTCAGTCGGTCGAACGCCTTCTCGCACTCCTCAGACCATTCGAAGTCCTCGCTCTTTTGAAGCATTTTGAAGAATGGAGATCACTTCTCTCCTGCCTTTGACAGAAAACGGCTAAGACCTGCCAGCCTTCCCATCAACCTTTGGACTTCTTTCATTGTCTTCGGCGAAGTCATCTCCAGGATTGACATAACCTTGTCAGGGTTCAGCTCTACACCTTCCGGGGTGATGAGATGCCCCCGAAACTTACCCTTTCCAGCTCCGAACACACACTTTGCCGGATTGAGCCTCATCTTGAACTTCCTTAGCGTTGCGAAGGTATCCACTAGATCAGCTACATGCTCCTGGACGCTCTTGCTTTTGATCAAGAGGTCGTCCACATACACCTCAAGATTCTCCCCTTCTACTCCTTGAAGACATGGTTCATCATCCGCTGGTAAGTCGCCCATACGTTCTTTAACCCGAAGGGAATCATCTTGTAGCTATAACAACCATAACCAGTGATGAAAGAGACATCGCAACAATCTGGGGGATACATCCGGATCTGGTGGTATCCTGAAAACGCATCAAGGAAGCTCATTACGAAAAAACCGACGACTGAATCAACCAGCGCATCGATTTGAGGCAAGGTATAATAATCCTTCGGGAAGCTTTTATTCATCAAAGAAAAATCGACACACATCCTCCAGCTGCCCCCAGCCTTCTTTACCATTACAACATTCAAGACCCAGCCTGGGTACTGGATCTCCAACACAAAACCTGCTTCAAGCAGCTTCTTTACTTCTTCGCAGATAGGTACGACTAACATGGTGGCACTTGACCTCTTCTTCTGGTGAACGGGCTTTGCCGAGGGGTCGATATTGAGGCGATGGCAGGAAACCTCAGGATCGATCCCTGACATCTCAGGAGCACTCCAGGCAAAGATGTAGACGTTCACTTGCAGACACGCCACCATCTCCATCTTCTCTTGGAACTTCAGCGATCCTCCGATCTTCAGCAACCCAGATACTCCTGCCTCGGGGAGTACATCGATTTCTTCCACCTCTTCGGATGCTTCCAGTCTGGCCGTGCTTCCCATCACTCTTTCAAACTCCTCTGCCTCGGCCATCCAGCTGATGGTACTGACCACACTGAGGTAGCACTCGCGGGAGGCTCTTGGATCGCTCCTGATCTTCACCTGGACATCCCCTTGACAGTACTTTAAGCACTGATGGTAGGAAGGCGGAACAACCTTGAAGGTGTTGAGAAGCGGCCTTCCGAAGATAGCCTTGTAGCAACTCGGGGTGCCAATGATGATGAAGCGGCACTTGAGGGGGGTGCCACTGAGTGTTACAAGGAGATCTACTCCTCCTTCCACCTTCTTCTTCTCTCCTGAGAAGCCAAAGAGGGGACCATCCGACGCCCGGACACTTTCTGCTCCGACGCCCAGCCCGTTGAACATCTCCTTGAAGATGACGTTCACGGAGCTACCTCCACTGCTGCCTGGATCACGAGGGCATCATGGAAGGGATTCTTATTCCCCAACATGTCCTCCTCTGAAAAGGTGATTTCCTCCAGCGGGAGCGGTGCTTGCGAGGTCGAGGCGACACTCCTTTGATAAATCTGATGGAGGCTACCCTTGCGGGAAGCTCCTAGCCCTGCTCCCCCGTGGATCACCCCTACTCCTCTGCCTCCCTGTTCGATGTCTCCTCGACCTCCATCATCGATCTGATCTTCATTCCTCTTTCGGGCGACGGCTTGCACCGCCGGTAGATCGATAGGGGCTTCTATCCTCCGCTGTTCTCCTCCTGCTTCTCCTGCTGCCAACCTCCTCCTGGTTTCCCAAAAATCTGGGCAAGCCATTGTCCCGTTCCCCTCCACCTGATGCAGATCACAATAGAGGGGAATCTCCTCCGCTGGAGGCCTCCTCCGTCGATTCTTACGACCTTGCCGGTTACCATCCCGGGCAACCGCCATTGCTTCCTCCCTTCTTCTTCCTTGGCACCTCTCTGGCTGGTTGAAGTGCCTTCTCTCCGGGGATCTCCTTCCCCGATCCTGACGCTGAGATCATCCTGATGGCCTCCAAGGCAGCCGGTTAACGAGAACCTCATAGCGCCTTTCCTCTTCCCGATGCTATGGAGCCACGATGAGTCTCCTCTCATCATTTCTTCTTGGCTCTTCCTTCCTGGGCTCCTCCCTCTTCTTTTCCTCCCTTTGCCTTTCCTCCGACTTCCTCTTCTCCGCCCTCCTGGGTTCTTCTTTCTTCCTTCTCTCGGGGGTCTTCTCTTCTTCTTCCTCCTCCTCCCCGGTCACCGTGGAGAGCATGTCTAAGAAGCCACGGTTAGAAGCCTCCCCCTGAACAAACTTGTTGGCCCTCTCGATGAGATTATCATAAGAATAGGGATGATTCCTGCCGAGCTCCAACTTGAAGAGGAATTCGCTAAGGCCGAACGTCAGGGCAAGATGCAAGGTGGGACCATCCAACTCCTGAATGTCCAACACCTCCTCCTGGAAGCGATCGATATAGTGCCTCAACGTCTCCTTTGCTCCCTGCACTAGATGGAAGAGGGTCGTTGCCTCCTTATTCATCTTCTTGGCCATGGCGAACCACGTCGTCAACTCCCGACACAGATCCTCGAAGCAGTAGATCGAGCCTGCTGGCAACTGGTGGAACCAGTCCCTGGCCTTCCCTCTGAAGGTGATAGCGAAGAACCTACATTTAAAGACATCCGACATGGTTCGGATGGAGGCTACATCCTTGAACCATTGGATGTGTCGGATAGGGTCATCCCTCCCTGAGTAGTAATTCATCACAGGATCTCTGAATCCTTTCAGCACGGGCGCATCAAGGATCTCCTCACAAAATGGGTTCCTTTTACCCATCTGGAGATGATCCTCTACCTGGCGAGTATCACCTCCATACTCGCCGAATTGGCGAGTACCATGGTACCTCGCCTGCTCTTCCTCCTTGTGGAATCAGATTCCGCCGACTCCCTGCGAGGTTGGCGGATAGAACTGCGACCTCCTCGGTCGCTCGGGCTCCTCCTCATGCTCCTTCCCTGCTCGCCGAGGGGGAACACCTTCCTCGGTCAGAATCGGGTGATGAGGTGAGGTTGTCGTACCTTCCGTGTGAGGTTGGAGAGCTGCTCGCACGGTCCCCTCTAAACGCGGCGCGAACTCTTCAAAGACAGCCAACGTCACAAACTCGCCACCTCCGACCGAGTTGCCAACTACCTCCTCATGGTCGCCAGCTGCAACCATCTCGCCTTTTTACTAAGCTTTCTTCTTTTGTCTACGATCTACGCTCACCGCACGAAAATGCTGAAGCCAGAAAAATCCCGACTCCAAAATTCGGATCAATGCAGCAGGAGGCTACTTGCCAAGCTGTCCGACTAGACGACTTGACTAGCAACGACGAAAGGGCTAGGACAAAAACAACAGGACCCCAGGTGCTGCGGCAGAGAGGTCCCACCACATACCCAGAAGCTTAGAAGAGACTTTCCCTCGATAACCAAAGATGGTCGAGCAGGGTACGAGGAAGGCACCGACTTGGCTAGTACCGGGAATAGTGGACAAGGATGATGGGTCCGAGAATTTGAAAGTGGGTTTCCAAAAGCTCAAGTTCAGATGTCAATCCAAGTACCTCTGAGGTCCTATTTATAGGCAAACCTAAGAGAGGGGGAGGGGGGGGGGGGGGCTTATTTATACCCCACCCAGCTCGGCAACCAGGCGACATTGAGGCGAGCTCGCTTGGAAAGAGGCGAGTATCACCTATGGTCTCCCACCTCTTGGCGAGTACAAGGGTTACTCGCACGAGTTGACCCATACTCGCCCAGGCCTTCTTCTGCCCTGCTGTCTGAGCTGTCTTGTGTTTTGGACTGCTGGCCTCTGTGCTGACCTTTTGACCTTGACTTCTGCCTACGTGGCTTTGAATGGGTACACCCTCGAAAAATAAGGGTTGTACAACAACCAAATGAAACCGTTTACACATGCATTTACAAAATCTCATCAAAATCCACTTAACCTGCAAGAGAAAAAGAGCTTATCAATAGATCACATTCATGTTTTGTACAAGTAACAAATAAAGCTACTTAAAATTTATACCATCTAGTCTAATAGTTGTAAGAGCACTACAAAATTTCATATTTTATATTTGCCCAAAAATTTGTATGAAAGAAATATCACCTACACCAATAAAGTCAAACCAATTAGATAGTCTTTTGAAATTAATCAAAAATAAAAGCACTGTATAAACATATTAATTACACCAAAAATTCTTCTCTATGTCGTCAAGATCCGCAACTTGCATACAAAGTACATAAATTAATTTTTCCAAATGATTCTAGGTTGAGCAGATTCTAAATCAATATAGTTTATCATTAACCTTCAATTCGTGTTATGTACGAAACGTCCCATTGTTCGGACACTTCTTCATGATATCTTGTTCAAACAAAAATATCGGTGGTAGTGGACAATCTGAACATTGTAGTAAGATGCGACTACTATAATGATGAAACATGTAGGATTGATCGCATGATAAATGAACAAGATGAACATTGTAGTAAGATGCAACAACTACACCTATGTCGAGCATTGTCATCCATTTATCAATTGGCGTCAGAACCACACAACAATCAAGAGAGCTTAGTAACTCTGATCTTCTATATGAACCAACAATTTCATTGTATAGCTTTTCGTACTGACATAGCTTATGTGATAGATCGCGGCGAACTTTCATCCATGATCATTCATGTTCAATGTCTTACCGATAACCCTGTATCGACAATGGTCATCGCCCATTACATCAATAGCCTCTATGATGTGTGCAGACATATATGTTGGCACTTGCTTGCACACATTTTAGAGAAAGTTATTTCTAGTAATTATGATTCACCTAGTAGTTTTTTCATATTGATTTTAATATTTATTTTCACACATCAAAACATGTTCAAAATGTGAAGTATCTCTCTTTGTAGATTAGTAATCACCGGCAAACTTTTTTCAACAACTTTTTGAGCTCCCTTTCAATTAAGAGCCAATTTGACTCAAATTATTGAGTTGTGTTCGCAATAACCCACAATTTTCTTTTGATCTTCTCTTTTTGAAGATCACTAGATGAGTTATACTCTTACAATATTCCTTCAATATCTTCTTCTGTCATTTGGTTCTATATCTTATTTCTTAATCGTGAAATTGGTCGTATTATCATTCAAAATTTATTACTTCCAGTGTCTATGGACCATCCATAATGGAAAAGTTCAGCGTTGATTTACATATGGCACTAACTCATGTGCATGCGAAAATCCAATCTATTTATATGTGTGCAACTCTCAATCTGAACATAACTGGACGACAATGCAACTTCTTCTTCTTTATCATCTCCAAAGCATCAATTGATGTATTGATAATAAGTTTTGAATATAGCAAGCCTTTAAAGTCTGTTCCAACCTGCATCTTACTCTGACCAAACATTCTCCTAATCCCTGTATGTTGTAAGTTAATCAATTGATCGAATGTTTTCCATATACTTGTTAAATTACCTATGGAAGTTTCGAGAAATTTCTTTAGCTAACTGTCCACCCTCAAGAAGATTTGTGGACGTGTTACCCAAATGTAAATAATTATCAACCCGTGCATAAACAAAATATTCTTTGAAGTGATCCAACCATGCGATCATCACATATGGAAACATATTTGTAAATTTTGATGCATACTCACTTAACATTTGATTAAAGAGCATGTTAAATTCATTTTCAGATCGTGCTTCCACTAAACTTTGCCACACTCCTAAAGAATGTCACATTCCTATCCTTTTTTGAAATATTTTTTATGATTAGCTAAAATATATTGGTAAATATGCACCAGACAAAGTAAATGTTTAGCTTGAGGAAATACGATTTGTATGACGTTCATCAATGTCATCTCCCCATATGTCACAAAAATATTTAGCATCACACTCTTCTTAAACATACACTTGAAACATTCTAGAGCTTATTGATATCTTGACTATGTTTCATTTGATGCAAAGGCAAATGTACAAAAAAATATTTGTTCCATAGAAGTCATACCCACAATACATAGCAGTGCTAAATGATAACGATTAGTCTTGCAAGTGCAATAAATAATTAATGTATTGGAAAATATATTACTAAGCAACACATGTGTAGGATAAGCAAAATGCAAACACACCAAATGATTAGTAACTTCATTCACCTTGTTGTAGCTCGTGTATCCATATTCAGTTATGCATTTAAATAAAAACTAAACTGAAGTTTTGACATCCAATTTAATTCTATACATCATCTCATTGTATATTGTTCTCATTATTGTTTTATTTGTAGGATCTCTCTTCTTTAAAGCGGACAATATCTTATGTGGCTTTACTTCGACATTGTACATATCTTGAATAATTTTTTGTTCATTCTCATCAAGCCTTCCTGCAAACTCTTGTGCTTCCACTCATCCAAATTTCCTCTATGCCCAGTAAGGGAAAACTGACAGCCACAACGCTTAGAGATTGATCTCCTAATATTTGTTCACCCACCCTATTGAAATCAATAACTTGCTCTCTGTGGAGTTCGGTCCCTCAACAAGTTGGGGGTGACCTCACACTTACTTCTCCCAAGGGAGAGCTCTAGGCTAAGAGGCTAAGAAACTAGGAATGAGACCAAGGACTTAGCGAGGAGGTCCCACCACACACCCGGAAGATCTTAGAGCGCTTCCCCTCCCAAGCCAATGCTAAGCTTGGGCACCTTTGGAGGCTCTCTCCACCCACCAAAGAGACATGGGGAGAGAGTGGCCAAAAAGAGAAGTCTAAAGAGAAGTCACCCCAAATGGTGCCCCCATGGTCCTATTTATAGATTTCTCGACTTGGTCTGCTGATAGCCACATTCTGTCCTACGAGATTACGAAAATGCCCTCAAATTTGGTCTGTCAATAGACAAATTCCGCCATTCTGAGGCACTAAACGTGGACCCCCCCTCCTGGGGCTGGGCGAGAGGGGGCAGGCTGCTCCCCTTATTAGAGCTGGGGCGAGAGGGCGCAGTCCACCCTCTCCTCTCACCCCCCTGCTGGGGCGGGGGCTAGAAGGGCATGCAGGCCCCTCCTGCTCGCCCCCCTTGCTGGGGCGGGGGGAGAGGGGCCTGCGGGCTCCTCCTGCTCGCCCCCCTTGCTGGGGCGGGGGTGAGAGGGGCCTGGCAGCTCCTCCTCTCTCCCCCTATTGGGGCGGGGGCGAGAGGGGCCTGCGAGCTCCTCCTCTTGCCCCCGTGCTGGGGCGGGGGCGAGAGGGGCCTGCGGGCTCCTCCTAGTCGCCCCCTTGCTGGGGCGGGGGCGAGAGGGGCCAGTGGGCTTCTCCTGCTAGCCCCCCTTGCTGGGATTGGGGCGAGAGGGGCCTGTGGGCTCCTCCTGCTTGCCCCCCTGCTGGGGCGGGGCGACAGAGGCCTGCGGGCTCCTCCTGCTCGCCCCTCTGCTGGGGCGGGGGCAAGAGCGATATGCGGGCTCCTCCTCTCGCCCTCTACTGGGAGAGGGGCCTGCAGGCTCCTCCTCTCGCCCCCTGCTGGGGCGGGGGAAAGAGGGGCCTGCGGGCTCCTCCTGCTCGCCCCCCTTGCTTGGGCGAGGGTGAGAGGGGCCTGCGGGCTCCTCCTCTCGCCCCCCTACTGGGGCGGGGGTGAGAGGTGCACGCGGGATCCTCCTCTCGCCACCCTGCTGGGGCGGGGGAGAGAGGGGCCTGCAGGCTCCTCCTGCTAGCCCCCCTTGCTGGGGCGGGGGAGAGAGGGGCCTGCGGGCTCCTCTTGCTCGCCCCTCTTACTGGGGCGGGGGCGAGAGGGGCCTGCGCGCTCCTAGCTCCTGCTTGCCCCCTTGCTGGGGCGGGGGCGAGAGAGGGGCTGGACGCCCCTCCTCCTCTCGCTCCCCCTTATTGGTTGGGCGAGCGGGAGGCTCCCGCCTCCACCGCTCGACTCCTATACGAGCTGGGCGAGCGGGAGGCCTCCGCCTCCACCGCTCGCCCCCTCTCTTCCTGCCCTGGACCATGCTGGAAAATAATGTCTTAAAAGACCCTCCGGGGTCCTGGGAGCCCACTCGGCGAATACAATGTTGTACACAATCCCCTCTCTTTTTGAGAGGGGTACACGCTCGGAAAGAATAGTCCAACCCTGCGTATTCGGCGAGTGGCGCTGAGTGAAATTGAGAAGACTCCACATCGCCCCTAGAAAAATTTACCTAAGCCTCCCAAAGAGGCCAATCTTGCCCCGTCGGCTAGTGAGAGCCCGACTAGCGGAGCCTCCTCGGAGGAAAAATACTTACCCTCCCCAAGAGGCCTTCCTACCCCGCCGGCTAGTGAGAGCCCGGCTAGCGGAGCCACCTCGGGTAAAAAATACTTACCCTCCTCGGGAGACCTTCCTACCCTGTCGGCTAGTGAGAGCCCGGCTAGCGGAGCCACCTCGGGGTAAAAATACTTCCTCTCCGAGAGTCCTTCCTACCCTGCCGGCTAGTGAGAGCCTGACTAGCGGAGCCATCTCGGGAGAAAAATACTTACCCTCCCCGAGAGGCCTTCCTACCCTACCGGCTAGTGAGAGCCCAGCTAGCGGAGCCACCTCGGGTAAAAAATACTTACCCTCCTCGGGAGACCTTCCTACCCTGTCGCCTAGTGAGAGCCCGGCTAGCGGAGCCACCTCGGGGTAAAAATACTTAACCTCTCCGAGAGTCCTTCCTACCCTGCCGGCTAGTGAGAGCCCGGCTAGCGGAGCCATCTCGGGAGAAAAATACTTACCCTCCCCGAGAGGCCTTCCTACCCTGCCGGCTAGTGAGAGCCCGGCTAGCGGAGCCATCTCGGGAGAAAAATACTTACCCTCCCCGAGAGGCCTTCCTACCCTACCGGCTAGTGAGAGCCCAACTAGCGGAGCCACCTCGGGGAAAAAATACTTACCCTCCCCGAGAGGCCTTCCTACCCTACCGGCTAGTGAGAGCCCGGCTAGCGGAGCCACCTCGGGGAAAATACTTACCCTCCCCGAGAGGCCTTCCTACCCAGCCGGCTAGTAAGAGCCCGGCTAGCGGAGCCACCTCGGGGAAAAAATACTTACCCTCCCCGAGGGATTTCCTACCCTACCGGCTAGTGAGAGCCCGGCTAACGGAGCCACCTCGGGGGAAAAATACTTACCCTCCCCGAGAGGCCTTCCTTCCCTGCCGACTAGTGAGAGCCCGGCTAGTGGAGCCACCTCGGGGGAAAAATACTTACCCTCCCCGAGAGGCCTTCCTACCTTGCCGGCTAGTGAGAGCCCGGCTAGCGAGAGCCCGGCTAGCGGAGCCACCTTGGGGAAAAAATCACTTAGAGAACTTCCGGCCACCGAGCGGTTCCCAACCCTGCCAGCTAGGTGGGAGCCTGGTCAGCGGGTTAGCATCGGGGCTAAGAACTTCTAAAACATCCGGCCACCGAGTGGTTCCCAGCCCTGCCAGCTTGATGGGAGCCTGGTCAGCGAGCTAGCATCGGGGCTAAGTACTTCTGAAATATCCGGCCACCGAGCGGTTCCCGGCCCTGCCAGCTTGATGGGAGCCTAGTCAGCAGGCCAGCATCAGGGCTAAGTACTTCTGAAATATCCGGCCACCGAGCGGTTCCAGGCCCTGCCAGCTTGATGGGAGCCTGGTCAGCGAGCCAGCATCGGGGCTAAGTACTTCTGAAATATCCGGCCACCGAGCGGTTCCCGGCCCTGCCATCTTGATGGGAGTCTGGTCAGCGGGCCATCATCGGGGATAAGTACTTCTGAAATATCCGGCCACCGGGCGGTTCCCGGCCCTGCCAGCTTGATGGGAGCCTGGTCAGCGGGCCAGCATCCGAGCTAAGTACCTTGAGAACTTCCGGCCACTGAGCGGTTCCCGGCCCTGCCAGCTTGATGGGAGCCTGGTCAGCAGGCCAGTATCGGGGCTAAGTACTTCTGAAATATCTAGCCACCGAGCGGTTCCCGACTCTGCCAGCTTGATGGGAGCCTGGTCAGCAGGCCAGCATCGAGGCTAAGTATTTTGACAAACTTTCATTTTATTAATCATCATAATACATGCAAGCAAAACTAAGCATGGAAATGAAGCATCGCAATACATGGACTCAAGGGTAGAAGAAAAAAAAAACTAAGTATGGAAACCCAAACTTGGTCTCCTACTCCTAGGCCTGGTCTTTCTCGACCTCTTCCGGTTGTTGTTGTTGCTGCCTCGGACCCCTTGTCTCCCTCATTTCCAAGAACTCAGGGCAGGCGGACATCGCGTGACCTTCCTCCTCGTGGAAGTCACAGTAGGGTAGCTCAACCATATCCCATCTTCTTCCTCTTCTTTTTGCTTTTCTGGCTCTCCTCCTTCTTCCTCCACCAATTGCCATGGTTTGCCGAGGTGGTGGAGAGGGTGCCTTCAGTCCCTGCCTCCACCCTAGGGGGTCGGGCCCCTCTCCTTGGAAGTTGTCCTCCTCTTAGTCGAACTTCCTCTTGGGATCCTCTACCCTCTCCCCCTGCTGCCTTGCCTCCGACTCACTCAACTTGGCCAACCTTCTTGCGAACTCCGGGTTGGCCTCCTCACTCTCGATTTCTTCTGCCACCCTTTCCATTAATTCTTCGAAGGATAGGGGAGACTTCCGCTTCAAACTCATCTTGAAGAACCCCTCCCGCAGCCCCACTGTGAAGGCAAGCTGGAGGGTGAACCCTGGTACCTCTTGGACAAGCAAAACCACTTCCTGGAACCTATCCACGTAGTGAGCCAGTGACTCTCTTGGCTCTTTCTTGATCTTGAAGAGTGCTTCGGCATCCCTCTTCCTCTTCCTTGACATAGAGAAGCGTAGCAGGAAACCTCGACGCAAGTCTTCGAAGTCATAGATAGACCCTCCTGGGGAGCTGGTGGAACCAATCCCTTGCCTTCTCCTTTAAAGTGGTCGCGAAGAGTCGGCACTTGAAAGCATCCGACATCGGATAGATCGAGACCATGTCCTCGAACCACTGTAGGTGCAGGACTGGGTCATCCTTGCGGAGGTGTAAGACATCTTTGGCCCTCCGAACCCCTCTGAAACCTGGGCCGAGAGGATCAACTCACACAAAGGACTTCTCTCGCTCGCCCCCCTTTGAGGCTGGGCGAGTGGGGGTATGACACCTCCCCACTCGCCCCCTTGGGGCTGGGTGAGTGAGGGCATGACACCTCCCCACTCGCCCCCTTGGGGCTGGGCGAGTGGGGGCATGTCACCTCCCCACTCGCCTCCTTGGGGCTGGGCGAGTGGGGGTATGGCACCTCCCCACTCTCCCCCATTGGGGCTGGGTGAGTGGGGGCATGACACATCCCCACTCGCCCCCTTGGGGTTGGGCGAGTGGGGGCATGGCACCTCCCAACTCGCCCCCTTGGGTTTGGGCGAGTGGGGGCATGGCACCTCCCCACTCGCCCCCTTGGGGCTGGGTGAGTGGGGGCATAACACCTCCCCACTTGCCCCCTTGGGGCTGGGCGAGTGGGGGCATGACACCTCCCCACTCTCCCCCTTGGGGCTCGGTGAGTGGGGGCATGGCACCTCCCCACTCGCCCCCTTGGGGCTCGGCGAGTGGGGGCATGGAACCTCCCCACTCGCCCCCTCCTAGGGGACCAGGCGAGTGGGGGCCGAATGCCTCCCCACTCCCCCCCACTGGTACCTCCATTTTGGATTGCTGGCCGGGAGTGCTCTCGCCCACCTGCTGAGGCGGGACCTCCGGACCACCTCCTCTCCTACCTTCGCCTATTGTGGTGAAAGCTAGCTGCAAGGTCTGCAGGACCTCTCGCTTGAAATTTTCAAACATCTCCAACGTTACTTCAGCCACCGGGGGCTGCGAGTGGCCTGGTTCGGATCCTCCTCCACCTCGAGCCATGGAGCTCAGCTTGACATTTTCTTATGTTGGTCACTCTCTACGCTCATCGCACTATAATGTTGAAACCAATAACTTGGTCTCTCTGGAGTTCGGCCCCTCAACAAGCTGGGGGGTGACCTCACACTTATTTATCCCAAGTGAGAGCTCTAGGCTAAGAGGCTAAGGAACTAGGAATGAGACCAAAGGCTTAGCGAGGAGGTCCCACCACACACCCGGAAGATCTTAGAGCGCTTCCCCTCCCAAGCCAATGCTAAGCTTGGGCACCTTTGGAGGCTCTCTCCACCCACCAAAGAGACATGGGGAGAGAGTGGCCAAAAAGAGAAGTCTAAAGAGAAGTCACCCCAAATGGTGCCTCCTGTTGGAACATGGTCTTCCGCATATCCTATGTTTGAGAATAACAAATCCTATGTGTATTTGATCTTGTGTGTTTAAGTGTGCAGGATAACAAAGTCCACATGACTCAAGGATTACATAAGAAGGTCGCCCCCAAAGTTGAGCCATCAAATCCAACACTCCTCCTAGCGCTGACGGTATCACCTAACGCCTGGCGCTAGCGCTAAGGAACCGCTGAGAAGAAACCAAACGATGAGAACGGATACTGGGTTCGACGAAATTGATCTTGCGTTCGACGATCTTGCGTTCGACGAATTTCCGGTCGACGAATGTTGAAGCCCGCTCGACGAACTCCGGTCGACGAAATTGAGTTCGACGAATGTTGAAGCCTGATCGACGAATTGAGTTCGACGAAATTTCGCTCGACGAACTGTAAGCTGCGCTCGACGAAATGGTCATCACTGCGTTCGCCGAAAATTCGATCAATGAAAAGAATGCTTAAGCGCAATTCCGGGAGCACATATAGAAGGAGATAGCGCCTGGCAGTATCCAATAGCACAGGCGGTAGCGCAGAGCACAAAAGGCAAGAGAGAAGTGTTTCCTCAGATTGAAGATTCTGCCGCGCAGAATATGTCCTAAAATGGGATAGCGTCGGCGGTAGCACTAGCGCAGGCGCTAGCGCTGAGACTATAAAAAGGACCCCTTGGCTCCGTCTTGATCATCCTCTTCAGATCCAAAATTCCAGAGCTTCGTGCCACAACATAGAGAGGAAGGTTCAGAGAGATACTCCCACAAATACATAAAGGCTTAAGAAGATCCGTGGAGAAGATTTCAACACGCGTCATCATCGTGACGAAAGACCACATCGACTACGATCATACTCCGCGTCTTCGTCTACTTCTCCAAGAGATCCACATAGAGGGAGTTTTATATTATTGTCTTTTTATTTCACGTCTTTTCTTTTAAATCGTGTAGTAAATTTGCCTCGTGTTGGCGACTAGATTTAGGTTAGGTCTAGGGGGTGCTCGAGGCCATATCCGGGGAAGGGTTGGCTAGAGCGGCTTGAGGTCGTATCCGGGGAAGGATACGGTAAAGCCAACCGGTTCGTGGGGATACAAGTCGGTATAGAAAACAAAAAGAGTCTTTCATATTTCGCTTTGATTTCTAGCGTCATTGAAATCAAAATTTTGTAATCAATTTTATTAATAATAATCATGTCTTTCTTTGTGTAATAAAATTGATTTGTTCTTCATTTCTCTAAATTGTTTATTATCCTCTCCTTTATTATAAAACAATTTAGATCTTTAAACAAAATCACTATTTTGATCTCTTATCATAAGCAAGTATTTCAAAATATAATATAAGTTTTTAAAACCCTTATTCACCCCCCTCTCTAAGGGCGCCTACCGATCCAACAAGTGGAATCAGAGCTAGGTTATTCCAAATCGGCTTAACAACCGGGAATAATGGCGTTTCATGATCTCGCTTCTACTAGTGGGGTAAATTTTTATGAAGAAGAAAAATCTCTTAAGCCACCTTTATTCGAATTATAAAGGGTGGAAATTATTAATGGAAAAATTTATTAAAAATTTAGATATCAATGCATGGGATATAGCAATAGTTAGACCAGTGAATGAATCAAATAAACAGGAACGTCATCTAAATGCAAAAGCCAAACATTATTTATTTTGTGCCCTATCAAATGAAATTTTCAAATTAATATATTGTTTTTCTAGTGCATACAAAGTATGGAAATTTCTTGAAGAAATGTATGATTCTCCTTCTACAGGTATGGACCAATCGCAAGAACTAGAGAATATGCAAACTTGCACAAGTCTTCAAGAATGCTCCTCTCATGATGGATCCATGAAGTGCACATCAAGTGAAAGAGAAGAAGAAATACTATTTTCGGAAGAGGAGTGCAAAAAAGATGTCAATGAAACGATATGCTCAAATCGTGCTTCTCCCGAAAGCAATGTAAGGAAATCAAATCCCATTTTCTGTACTTCTATTTCTACATTACAAATGCTTCAAACTACAAAGCGCAAAATTAAGAAATTAAAAAATGCTAATAAACATTTGCGCTTAGAAAATAAAAATTTAAAGGCAAAAATTAATGAAGAATCAAATTCTAATTTATCTAGTTCTACACTTGGCTCCTTAGTGGAAAACACTACAACTTGTGTAGAATATAATGAATTAAAAGAAAAGCACAAGAAACTTGAAAAGGATTTTATTTTTGTAAAAGAACAAAATGAAAAATTATGTTTAGAAAATTCATCTTTGATAAATGATTGTGCTAAGTACAAAGACTATAAAATTGAAATTAAAGAGATGGATGAAACATTTGATGAATATAGAAATAACTATCAAGATCATATAGATTCAATTGTTTCCACTCTTAAAAATAGCACAATCGCTTATAATAAAGCTAGACATAATCTTAAAATTAAGAATAATGAATTAGAAGCTAAAATCAACTTGCTGAAGGAAATCATAAAGAAAAATTCTCAAAACATGCATTCACAATATAAAGCAAAATCCAAAAGCAAGTTGAATATGATTTCTCAAAACGTGAATAAGCTAAACTATGGAAATAAAAAACATCAAAAGATTGTAAATGAAATTCCAAAACACTATCATCATCATCATTTACAATCTTCTCCCAACTTAAAATTAAACACAAACAAATTTCCCTTAAATAATAAATTCAAAAGTCATTTTTATCCAAACATACAAGAAAATGACTATGGAAATTTGAAAAATAAAAATAGTATTTATCCAAGGTATGAATTGAGACTCATACTTAAGAATGACGCACTAATGTCAAAAAAAAGGGTCCATCCATCCTTGTCTCCCCAAAAGTCAACACGCTATATTTGGGTACCCAAAGGAACCATCCCACTTGGTCCTCTTTGGATACCTAAATCTCTCATTCATTAGTATCCAATCATTTGCATGAAGTAGAAATCAATTAAAAATAAAATATCAATTCTCTACTTCATGATGTGCTTAATTTCCTTTTTGTTTTTTGTTTTTATTTCTTTGAACCATCATGATATGATCACTTTATATAACTTGTGATATGACTCTCACATATTAAACCAAAATTCATAAATAAATCAAATTGAATAAAGTTGAATAAAAAGTCATATCATTTCACAAGTGATCTACTTATCCTTTTTTCTATCCTTCTAAATCCATTTCCTAAAATGTCTTATAAAATTTGAAAACCTAAATTTGTCATATGATATTATTAAGACTAAATGAAATAAGTGTCAAAATGGATTTAAAAGGTATTTTATGGGTATTAGGCTAAATTCATAAAATGCGCAAGTTGTGCTTAGGTAGTTAATATATTTGCGTCATTTTCAATTACCCCTAGTGTGTTTAATCATAATCATGTCAAATCAGAATTGAAAAATTGCATGAATATTATTTCACTCATTTATGATCATTTCACTCATGCATATGTTGTGCAAAACTCAATAATTAAGGTGAAACTCTAATAAATATGAAACTCAAATACTAAATATGAAACTCTAATGAAGATGAAACTCATGTACTAATTTAACTTCCGCATTTTTTGCAATTTCTTCTCATCTCTTCACTTCATTAGACAGGCCTTACATTGCACAAACATAATTAAGAAAAATCGGAAGCAAAATCAAAGAAAATCTAGGCTATATGATTAAAATAAGCACTCTCTGTGAGCTAACGCAGGCGCTAGGACCTAACGCCGGCGCTAGGACCTAATGCCGGCGCTAGCTCGAGTCTTCGATTTTCTGAAATTTTAAAATTCTGAAAAATCAATAAAAATATATTATTTTATATGTACTACTCATTTTTGCAATTCTGCCTGTACTTGTTTTTGAAAAATTAAAATACAAAATTACAAAAGCCAAATTACAAAAAAATATTTTGTTTTGTCTTTGGATATTTGTTTGAATTCTATTCCTATATGCAAAAATCAAATACAAAAATATAAAACAAAAATAAGTATAAAAAATTATTATTTTTGAACTTAACTTTTCTATTTACATGTATCTTGCGAAAGGGTGATTTGGGCTATCATCCCATCATATCACCTAGTGTCGGGCGAACCTCTCACAAGGTAGTCCTCGGGAAGTCCAAGATCAATCTTATGAGTTCAAACTTTAAATAAAAATTATTCTTCCAAATATCAAAAATACAGTATGAACTTCATTGAAAATCAAACATGATTTAACTCATCATTTAGAACTTCTATAATGTTGCAATTTATCTTTTCAAACTACTTTGAACATTGTTTTCATCATGCTTTGATATATCTATTAATATGTGCATCAATTATATTGTAAAAGTTGTGTAGAACCAAGCTTAGCATGCCTCTAAGTATGAGTAAACGTTTTATGTTTGATAATGATATTTATTCACTCACTTTGGCATTGTCTACATATGTGTTTAATTTAAGAATGCTTGTGTATGTTTTGTATTAGTACAATCAATTAAAATTGCACAAGTATCTTACCTACACAACCTTTGTTTGCACTTTTAAAGTTAAGAAAAGTGGTTATGATTTCATAAATTATATTGGTTTGCAAAACAAGTGTATTCGGAGAACTTTGTACAAAATAAAATATCTTAGATAACTCCACCAAGCACTACTTGAACCTCATGATAAGTCTTAATAAGCGTTGTGAGGTTGATCACCTTGGAAAGAATAGTAAAGTATCTTGTGCAAACCATAACCTTCTTTCAAAATAAAAACCACTTATTCTTAAGTACATCGGATCACAACAAAAAATCAATATTGAAGAATAAAATTGTGTGATCCCCCAAGCACTACTTTGCACCCTGATAAGTCTTAATGAGCATTGTGTGTGCAAAGCACCTTGGTAGTTGTACATTTTTTGTGTGCATTGAAGTGTGTGGGAGTAAAATTATTTGTGTTTTATTGTGCTCTTTACTTTACATATCTCTTGTATTTTCGATTAAAACATTTGTTTACTCTATTCAAAAATACACTTATGTGCACATCATTATCTTCCATAACACTTCTTCTCATGAGTATTGGATCCTAATGCTAATTCTATACTACTCTTTATTTATGAAATGCACTAGATAACCTAGCATGCTTTCTACAATGTTTGGTATGTTTTGAATTTATGAATTAAAATAACATTGTAGTAATCTCTTTTTGATAACATTATTTCATGCTTGGTTACTTTATTGTCAAACTTAAATATTTTAATTGAAAAATGATTTACAAAAACATCTTCTTTTTGAAATTTAACTCATATATCTTTTTATGGATCATCATTAATTACAATAAAATGTTTCTTGTATTTCTATAAGTCTTCCGCATCATAACCATATAATTGTTTTACCTTGCGCTTTCATGCTTACTTAAAATCTTTTATTTTGTGTGCATCATCACTTGAATCTTAAAATTCCTTTCTTTCAACAAGTGGTAGACTTGCTTGGTAAATTTTATATTGGTTACTCTAAACATGAATATTTTTTTTGCTAAAAACTCTGATTTATTTCTATGAAAATATTGTTATATTAAAAACCCCGATTCATTAATGGATTTCAAAAATAGCTATGTGAGTGTTTTCATAAATTCAAATAAAAATATAAACCCATAGGCTATGAACTTATCACAAAAGTTAAAACGCTTAAATGTTTCCAATAATTATTATCCATGACTTCATATCTCACCATAGCGGGGGCGTAGGGTTGTAGACATTAGATAACCTTATCTCTAGTCATGTCTTGTCCTTAACCGGGGAGGGTTCCAGTGGGGCCTTGCGAGGCACTGGGGGGAAAGAGTGCTAGGGTGAGTTTTGTCTAGTGTTTGCATATGGGACTAACACCCCAACCTACGACATGTATGCAGCTCCTCATGCCCATCCGTCACTTAGTACGTGGCTAGGGTGTAGACATATTGTCTGGGTAGATTGGTTACTTGGAAATCATTAATTTTTTTTAAAACTCTTATATAAAGGGGGAAAACTAACATGATAACATTGATTACTTGGCAAATGTTATATTATTCATCTTTATGCAAAAAACTTTGATCTATCTCTATAAAAATTATTCTAAAACTCCTTATCATTTCCTTATCATTTCCTTCTCTACAAGCTCGATCATGTCTTTATCTTATTGTCAACTTTTAAGTGGTGTCTCCTTACCCGCTTTTGCTAATAACAAAAGGGGGAGAACTAACATGATAAATATAATCTGCTATCAAAATATAAAACTAACATGCTTAATTAAGATGATAGCTTACATATTAGGGGAGCAACATTCACTTAGGGGGAGCATGTATTTAGGGGGAGCAATTCTAAATGCTAAAATCGATAATTATCCTAAGTCATCACTCTCACACACACACCAGTAAGTTTCATCATGCTTATATGTTAATGCTATGATTTATCATTAATGGATTTGTTATTATCAAAAGGGGGAGTTTGATGGAACATGGACTTCCGCATCTCCTAGGTTTGAGAATAACAAATCCTATGTGTATTTGATCTTGTGTGTTTAAGTGTGCAGGATAACAAAGTCCACATGACTCAAGGATTACATAAGAAGGTCGCCCCCAAAGTTGAGCCATCAAATCCAACACTCCTCCTAGCGCCGGAGGTATCACCTAACACCTGGCGCTAGCGCTAAGGAACAACTGAAAAGAAACCAAACCGCTGAGAACGGATACTGGGTTCGACAAAATTGATCTTGCGTTCGACGAATTTCCGGTCGACGAATGTTGAAGCCCGCTTGATGAACTCCGGTCGACGAAATTGAGTTCGACGAATGTTGAAGCCTGATCGATGAATTGAGTTCGACGAAATTTTGCTCGACGAACTGTAAGCTGCGCTCGACGAAATGGTCATCACTGCGTTTGACGAAAATTCGATCAACGAAAAGAATGCTTAAGTGCAATTCTGGGAGCACATATAAAAGGAGATAGCGCCTGGCGGTATCCGATAGCGCAGGCGGTAGCGCGGAGCACAGAAGGCAAGAGAGAATTGTTTCCTCAGATTGAAGATTCTGCCGCGCAGAATATGTCCTAAAATGGGATAGCGCCGACGGTAGCACTAGCGCAGGCGCTAGCGCTGAGACTATAAAAAGGACCCCTTGGATCCGTCTTGATCATCCTCTTCAGATCCAAAATTCCAGAGCTTTGTGCCACAACATATAGAGGAAGGTTCAGAGAGATACTCCCACAAATCCATAAAGGCTTAAGGAGATCCGTGGAGAAGATTTCAACACACGTCATCATCGTGACGAAAGACCGCATCGACTACGATCATACTCTGCGTCTTCGTCTACTTCTCCAAGAGATCCACATAGAGGGAGTTTTATATTGTCTTTTTATTTCACATCTTTTCTTTTAAATCGTGTAGTAAATTCGCCTTGTATTGGCGACTAGGTCTGGGGAGGACTTAGGGCAGAAATTCGCCTCGTGTTGGCGACTAGATCTAGGTTAGGTCTAGGGTGTGCTCGAGGCCATATCCGGGGAAGGGTTGGCTAGAGCGGCTTGAGGTCGTATCCGGGGAAGGATCGGCTAAAGCTAACCGGTTCGTGGGGATACGAGTCGGTATAGAAAACAAAGGAGTTCATATTTCGCTTTGATTTCTAGCGTCATTGAAATCAAAATTTTGTAATCAATTTTATTAATAATAATCATGTCTCTCTTTATGGAATAAAATTGATTTGTTCTTCATTTCTCTAAATTGTTTATTATCCTCTCCTTTATTATAAAACAATTTAGATCTTTAAACAAAATCACTATTTTGATCTCTTATCATAAGCAAGTATTTCAAAATATAATATAAGCTTTTAAAACCCTTATTCACCCCCCCCCCCCCCCCCCCCCCCCTCTAAGGGCGCCTACCGATCCAACACCTCCTTGGTCCTATTTATAGATTTTTGGACTTGGTCTGCTGATAGCCCCATTCTGGCCTACGAGATTACGAAAATGCCCTCAAATTTGGTCTGTCAATATCCAAATTCCGTCATTCCGAGGCACTAAACGCAGGCCCCCCTCCTGGGGCTGGGCGAGAGGGGCAGGCTGCTCCCGTTACTGGAGCTGGGGCGAGAGGGGGCAGGCCACCCTCTCCTCTCGCCCCCCTTGCTGGGGCGGGGGCGAGAGGGGCCTGCGGGCTCCTCCTACTCGCCCCCCTGCTGGGGCGGGGGAGAGAGGGGCATGCAGGCTCCTCCTCTCGCCCCCATTGTTGGGGCGGGGGCGAGAGGGGCCTGCGGGCTCCTCCTGCTCGCCCCCCTTGCTGGGGCGGGGGTGAGAGGGGCCTGCGTGCTCCTCCTCTCGCCCCCTATTGGGTGGGGGCAAGAGGGGCCTGCGGGCTCCTCCTCTCGCCTCCCTGCTGGGGTGGGGGCGAGAGGGGCATGCTGGCTCCTCCTGCTCGCCCCCCTGCAGGGGGCGGGGGCGAGAGGGGCATGCGGGCTCCTCCTCTCGCCCCCTACTAGGGCGGGGGCGAGAGCGGCCTGCGGGCTCCTCCTCTCGCCCCCTGCTGGGGCGGGGGCGAGAGGGCCTGCAGGCTCCTCCTGCTCGCCCCCCTTGCTAGGGCAGGGGCGAGAGGGGCCTGCGGGCCCTCCTCTTGCCCCCTACTGGGACGGGGGCGAGAGGGGCCTGCGGGCTCCTCCTCTCGCCCCCTGCTGGGGCGGGGGGGGGGGGGGGGGGGGGGGGGGGGCGAGAGGGGCCTGCGGGCTCCTCATGCTCGCCCCCCTTGCTGGGGCGGGGTCGAGAGGGGCCTGCGGGCTCCTCCTGCTTGCCCCCTGCTGAGGCGAGGGTGAGAGGGGCCTGCGGGCTCCTCCTCTCGACCCCTCGTGGGGCGGGGGCTAGAGGCGCCTGCGGGCTCCTCCTCTCGCCCCCCTGCTGGGGCGGGGGCGAGAGGGGGGCTGGCCGCCCCTCCTCCTCTCGCTCCCCCTTGCTTGTTGGGCGAGCGGGAGGCACCCGCCTCCACCGCTCGCCTCCTACACGAGCTGGGCGAGCGGGAGGCCTCCACCTCCACCGCTCGCCCCCCTCTCTTCCTGCCCTGGACCGTGCTGGAAAATAATATCTTAAAAGACCCCCTGGGGTCCTGAGAGCCCACTCGACGAATACAGAGTTGTACACACCCTTTCTTATTTTGACTTTCATGAGTAAATCCGCATTTATAATAACCTAGAAAAATCCTAGGTTTCGCTCTTGTTAAAATTTTGTCTGCCCTTATAATATTGATAACAAAACTCAATCTTCTCCCAAAATATTTCGAGCACATGCTACCAACTATTCCTTACTCGAAAAACTCATGCATGTATTAAAATGATGTCCAACAGCAATCTGTATACATTGACTCACTCCACTGGTGAACAATATAAGGTCGCCTGAATTCATTCCTAACTAAGCAAACAAAATATCATATACAATTAACAATATACACAAAAACAAGTAAGAAATTAATACCTCAAGAATTTGATAATGTGGGACGAGGTTTCACCAATGGCTTCAATATCATTCAACTGAAAAGTAAAATATGAAAATAAAATTAGAATAATAAAATTTCACATTTGATATAAATAGAAAATTGAAATAAAACAACAAAAATATCTTAATGCCTATTTAAACCAAGGTCATTTAACAGAAAATCAACAATGATGCATGAATGTGGTAGTTTTTCTTTAAATAAATGTTCTTTTTATATAAGTAGAAATTTAACGATTATTTGAAACAAAATTTATCTAGCAAGGATAATTAAAAGAACCAAAATATTAGTTACATCATAAAAGCAATGCAAGCAACATGGTAGCATTTACATACTATGATATTGTTTCGAAAATGATCAATGTTGAAGTTAGATATTGTTTATATTATTTCATGTTGGGGTAAAGAATGATGCTGATAGGGTTTCCTTGAAAGCGCTAACCGCACCTCATTTATGGGTGTGCGGTTATCCAAAGAAATCCCACTATCCCCGTAATCACCCAACATGTGGGTGCAAATAGTAAAATCCTTCAACATGGGGGTGCAAATAGTAAAATTCTGCATCATGGGGTGCAAATAGTAAAATCCTCCAACATGAGGGTGCAAATAGTAAATTCCTCCATCATGGAGTGCAAATAGTAAAATCACCCAACATGTGGGTGCAAATAGTAAAATCCTTCAACATGGGGGTGCAAATAGTAAAATTCTGCATCATGGGGTGCAAATAGTAAAATCCTCCAACATGGGGGTGCAAGTAGTAAAATCCTTCAATACGGTCTGCGTATAGCAAATAATATGGTTATGGTGTGCGCATAACCATATCCGTCATATAAATACATATCACTGCAAAACTATACAAACTGGTGTGCGCGTAGTTATATTCATGATAAGTGTGCGTATAACACATAAATTGGTTATGGTGTGCGGGTAGCCGCATAACCACCATAACTACCCTAACCACCCATTTAATTACGAAAGTGCCACCCTAAAAAACTATAAATAGAAGCCCAAGGCTTCTCTTTTTAGGCTCTCTCATCTTCTCCTCCTCCATCTCTCCCCTCTTTGGAAACTTTCTCTCTCTCCAGCCGGGAAAATCCTCCTACGGATTTTCTCTCTCCTCCTTCTTCCTTGCGCGCTCACAAGCGTGCCTCCTCCTTGCGCGCTCACGAGCGCGCGTCCTCCTTGCGTGCTCACGAGCGCGCGTCCTCCTTGCGCCCTCACAAGCGCGCCTCCTCCTTGCGTGCTCACAAGTGCGCCTCCTCCTTGCGCGCTCCCAAGCGCGCCACCGTGCGCTCCTCCGTGCCCTCCCCTCTCAAGACCGCTCCAAGCGCTCCTCCGTGCGCTCCGCTCTCAAGACCGCTCCAAGCGCGCCTCTGGGCGCTCCGCTCTCAAGACCGCTCCAAGCGCGCCTCCGTGCGCTCCGCTCTCAAGACCGCTCCAAGCGCACCTCCGCGCGCTCCGCTCTCAAGACCGCTCCAAGCGCGCCTCCGCGCGCTCCGCTCTCAAGACCGCTCCAAGCGCGCCTCCGTGCGCTCCGCTCTAAAGACTGCTCCAAGCGCGCCACCGTGCGCTCCGCTCTCAAGACCACTCCAATCGCGCCACCGCACACTCCGCTCTCAAGACCGCTTCAAGCGTGCCTCCGTGCGCTTCGCTCTAAAGACTGCTCCAAGAGCGCCTCTACGCTCTCCGCTCTCAAGACCGTCCAAGCATAACCCCGCGTACTCAGCAACAAGCACTCCGCGCACTCAAGAACAAACGCTCCAGCCTCCAGCAAGGACAGCACTCCAAACTCCTCTCGCGCAGCAGGAGACAACCGACAGAGACAAAGACGCACATAGCACATCGATCCAACCTTCAAGCTGCAGTCAAAACCTCTAGAGCGCTTAGAGCGCAGCATCCCCCTCTGCATCAGACAAAAGTCTTAGCTCCAGGAGCGATGGCTTGTAACCCTCCGAGTATCTCTCTCTCAACAATTGTAACGAGAGGCGGCCTGTCGCCCTCGAGTTCTTTAAAAGTAGCTTTGTATAATAACCAACAAATAGTGGAGGTTTCGGCCGGCACAGACCCGACCGCGTGGTTTTTCACCCAGTTGACAGGTTTTCCACGTTAAAAAAATTGTCTTGTCAGCTTTCTCTTTTTCTGTGACTGTTTGCGCGCTCAAACGCTCCCGGGCTAAGACGGTCCAATCTAGTCCGATCTACCGGAGCCTTGAGTGATCCGCAACATATGCTATTCTCTAAATCAATATAAAAAGGAAGACATCTATCCAATAAATCATGCCCATGGGGATGATTTACAAGAAATAACGGTGGGTTTTTTAAGAGTAAGAATATGAACGGTTTTGATAGGGTTTCCTTGAAAGCGCTAACCGCACCCCATTCATGGGTGTGCGGTTATCCAAAGAAACCCCACTATCCCCGTAACCACCCAACATGTGGGTGCAAATAGTAAAATCCTTCAACACGAGGGTGCAAATAGTAAAATTCTGCATCATGGGGGTGCAAATAGTAAAATCCTCCAACATGGGGGTGCAAATAGTAAATTCCTCCATCATGGAGTGCAAATAGTAAAATCCTCCAACATGGGGGTGCAAATAGTAAAATCTCACATCATGAGGTGCAAATAGTAAAATCCCTCGTTATGGGGTGCAAATAGTAAAATCCTTCAACATGTGGGTGTAAATAGTAAAATCCTCCAACATGTGGGTGTAAATAGTAAAATCCTCCAACATGGAGGTGCAAATAGTAAAATCCTTCAATACGGTCTGCGTATAGCAAATAATATGGTTATGGTGTGCGCATAACCATATCCGTCATATGAATACATATCACCGCAAAACTATACAAACTGGTGTGCGCGTAGCTATATTCATGATAAGTGTGCGTATAACACATAAATTGGTTATGGTGTGCGGGTAGCCGCATAACCACCATAACTACCCTAACCATCCATTTAATTACGAAAGTGCCACCCTCAAAAACTATAAATAGAACCCCAAGGCTTCTCTTTTTTGGGATCTTCTTCTTCTCCTCCTCCATCTCTCCCCTCTTTTGAGACTTTCTCTCTCTCCGGCCGGGAAAATCCTCCTACGGATTTTCTCTCTCCTCCTTCTTCCTTGCGCGCTCACAAGCGCGCGTCCTCCTTGCGCGCTCACAAGCGCGCATCCTCCTTGCGCGCTCACAAGCGCGCGTCCTCCTTGCGCGCTCACAAGCGCGCGTCCTCCTTGCGCGCTCCCAAGCGCGCGTCCTCCTTGCGCGCTCCCAAGCGCGCCACCGTGCGCTCCGCTCTCAAGACCACTCCAAGGGCGCCTCCGTGCGCTCCGCTCTCAAGACCGCTCCATGCGCGCCTCCGTGCGCTCCGCTCTCAAGACCGCTCCAAGCGCGCCTCCGTGCGCTCCGCTCTCAAGACGGCTCCAAGCGCGCCTCCGTGCGCTCCGCTTTCAAGATCAAGACCGCTCCAAGCGCGCCACCGTGCGCTCCGCTTTCAAGACCGCTCCAAGCGGCTCCGCTCTCAAGACCGCTCCAAGCGCGCCTCCGTGCGCTCTGCTCTCAATACCGCTCCAAGCGCGCCTTCGCGCGCTCCGCTCTCAAGACCGCTCCAAGCGCGCCTCCGTGCACTCCGCTCTCAAGACTGCTTTAAGAGCGCCTCTGCGCGCTCCGCTCTCAAGACCGTCCAAGCATAACCCCGCGTACTCAGCAACAAGCACTCCGCGCACTCAAGAACAAACGCTCCAGCCTCCAGCAAGAACAGCACTCCAAACTCCTCTAGCGCAGCAGGAGACAACCGACAGAGACAAAGACGCACAGAGCACATCGATCCAACCTTCAAGCTGCAGTCAAAACCTCTAGAGCGCTTAGAGTGCAGCATCCCCATCTGCATCAGACAAAAGTCTTAGCTCCAGGAGCGGTGGCTTGTCACCCTCCGAGTATCTCTCTCTCAACAATTGTAACGAGAGGCGGCCTGTCACCCTCTAGTTCTTTAAAGTAGCTTTGTACAACAACCAACAAATAGTGGAGGTTTCGGCCGGCACAGACCCGGCCGCGTGGTTTTTCACCCAGTTGACGGGTTTTCCACGTTAAAAAAATTGCCTTGTCAGCTTTCCCTTTTTTCTGTGACTGGTTGCGTGCTCAAACGCTCCCGGGCTAAGGCGGTCCAATCTAGTCCGGTCAACCGGAGCCTTGAGTGATCCGCAACAGTTTGGCGCCGTCTGTGGGAAGGAGTTCCCCGCATTCCAAGAAGATCTAAAAGACAGTATCACCAGCCCAATGATACTCGTGACTTGGCATCATGGCAGGAAAAGCCATCAGCGCCGCCGAAAGATCAATCACCGGGGGGCAAGGTGACCTAGTATCCTCCTGCCGGAAGAGGCTACGCAACCTGGTCGAATTTTTATTCGCCAGCGCCAACGCGGTCCTCTCAATCGAAAATAGGCGACACAACCTGGATCGAATCTCCATTCTCCAACGCTAGCGCAAGCCTCCATTTGCAGCCCCCAGATTGAATTTTCATTCTCCGGCGGTCCCCTCAACCGGAAAAGCCAACACAACCTGGATCGAATTTTCATTCTCCAGTACCAGCGCAGATCTTTGCTCGCAGCTCTAGATCGAATTTGCATTCTCCAGTAGTCTTTTCTCCCAGATCGAATACTAGCATTCTCTGACCCGTGGCTAGGCCCTGCAACCAGATCGAATTTACATTCTCTGGCGCTGGATCGAATTTACATTCTCTAGCATGACTGCCCGTCAACGTCCGCCATCGCCAGGGCTGCCCCCCTCACGATGGCCACCGGATTGAATACTTACATTCTCCGGCAAAGCCGCGAGCAATCCTCGTACAAACAAAGCCGCAAGCAATCCTCGTGCAAAAAGCCGCGAGCCAGACTCGTGCAAAAAGCCGCGAGCCAGACTCGTGCAAAAAGCCGCGAGCCAGACTCGTGCAAAAAGCCGCGAGCCAGACTCGTGCAAAAAGCCGCGAGCCAGACTCGTGCAAAAAGCCCCGAGCCAGACTCGTGCGAAAAGCCGCGAGCCAGCCTCGTGCAAAAAGCCGCGAGCCAGACTCGTGCAAAAAGCCACGAGCCAGACTCGTGCGAAAAGCCGCGGGCCAGACTCGTGCAAAAAGCCGCGGGCCAGACTCGTGCACCTATTTTATTATAAAGCTGCGGGCCAGACTCGTGCACCTATTTTATATAAAAGCCGCGAGCCAGACTCGTGCAAACTAATTTTTTGACTAACATAAAAGCCGCGAGCTCAAGTCCGCACAAACTCATCTGTAAATTTGAAAATAATCAAACTACGCAGGTGCTAACAATCAGATTGACAAGGCTGGAACAGTAAACAAACACTCAAGCAACGCTCAAGGAGCTACCAAAGCTCTGTAAGCAAAGTACCAAGCTGCTGCATAATGCAAATGTGCAAAGAAACGATAAAGATGGAGCCTCGCCTCATCCACATCAACACCAGTCTCCCTCTCACCCTCGAAGAGACCTCCGACATCAAGCTCAGATATATCTCAGCAATGCGACAACACCGCCGTACAAGGGAACTTCACTCCCGGACTTGCAGGCATCCCATACCGTCACTTTCAAACATCAACATGCTCCACAACTAATGAGGAGCGTCACTACATAAACTACCCCTGAGGACAATGCCTCGCTCCCTGAAAGGCCAAGGAGTCGCCCGAGTCTTCACGAGCAAAGGCTCGTAGGTATGAGCCACATCACACATGTGCGCTCCCCGCACGCTCACCACATGTGGGCGCCACTCCTACATCCGCACAGCATGCGAGCGCACCTTCCTCACACCGCTCCGCTACAGGAAGTCCTTTCCGAGACTCTTCAAGCACCTCCTTCCAAACCACGTTGCTGACTCCACCACAATCGCCACAACTATTTCGCACAAAAAGTCCCTGCACCTCTCTCGCCCCGTCTCTGAACTTCGGGGACTTGGGGGGCAAATGATAGGGTTTCCTTGAAGGCGCTAACCGCACCCCATTCATGGGTGTGCGGTTATCCAAAGAAACCCCACTATCCCCGTAACCACCCAACATGTGGGTGCAAATAGTAAAATCCTTCAACATGGGGGTGCAAATAGTAAAATTCTGCATCATGGGGTGCAAATAGTAAACTCCTCCAACATGGGGGTGCAAATAGTAAATTCCTCCATCATGGAGTGCAAATAGTAAAATACTCCAATATGGGGGTGCAAATAGTAAAATATCACATCATGAGGTGCAAATAGTAAAATCCCTCGTTATGGGGTGCAAATAGTAAAATCCTTCAACATGTGGGTGTAAATAGTAAAATCCTCCAACATGTGGGTGTAAATAGTAAAATCCTCCAACATGGGGGTGCAAATAGTAAAATCCTTCAATACGGTCTGCGTATAGCAAATAATATGGTTATGGTGTGCGCATAACCATATCCGTCATATGAATACATATCACCGCAAAACTATACAAACTGGTGTGTGCGTAGCTATATTCATGATAAGTGTGCATATAACACATAAATTGGTTATGGTGTGCGGGTAGCCGCATAACCACCATAACTACCATAACCACCCATTTAATTACGAAAGTGCCACCCTCAAAAACTATAAATAGAACCTCAAGGCTTCTCTTTTTTGGGATCTTCTTCTTCTCCTCCTCCATCTCTATCCTCTTTTGAGACTTTCTCTCTCTCCGGCCGGGAAAATCCTCCTACGGATTTTCTCTCTCCTCCTTCTTCCTTGCGCGCTCACAAGCGCGCGTCCTCCTTGCGCGCTCACAAGCGCGCGTCCTCCTTGCGCGCTCACAAGCGCGCGTCCTCCTTGCGCGCTCACAAGCGCGCGTCCTCCTTGCGCGCTCACAAGCGCGCGTCCTCCTTGCGCGCTCACAAGCGCGCGTCCTCCTTGCGCGCTCCCAAGCGCGCGTCCTCCTTGCGCGCTCACAAGCGCGCGTCCTCCTTGCGCGCTCACAAGCGCGCGTCCTCCTTGCGCGCTCCCAAGCGCGCCTCCTCCTTGCGCGCTCCCATGCGCTCCGCTCTCAAGACCACTCCAAGCGCGCCTCCGTGCGCTCCGCTCTCAAGACCTCTCCATGCGCGCCTCCGTGCGCTCCGCTCTCAAGACCGCTCCAAGCGCGCCTCCGTGCGCTCCGCTCTCAAGACCGCTCCAAGCGCGCCTCCGTGCGCTCCGCTCTCAAGACCGCTCCAAGCGCGCCTCCGTGGGCTCCGCTCTCAAGACCGCTCCAAGCGCGCCTCCGTGCGCTCCGCTCTCAAGACCGCTCCAAGCGCGCCTCCGTGCGCTCCGCTCTCAAGACCGCTCCAAGCGCGCCTCCGTGCGCTCCGCTCTCAATACCGCTCCAAGCGCGCCTTCGCGCGCTCCGCTCTCAAGACCGCTCCAAGCGCGCCTCCGTGCACTCCGCTCTCAAGACTGCTCTAAGAGCGCCTCTGCGCGCTCCGCTCTCAAGACCGTCCAAGCATAACCCCGCGTACTCAGCAACAAGCACTCCGCGCACTCAAGAACAAACGCTCCAGCCTCCAGCAAGAACAGCACTCCAAACTCCTCTAGCGCAGCAGGAGACAACCGACAGAGACAAAGACGCACAGAGCACATCGATCCAACCTTCAAGCTGCAGTCAAAACCTCTAGAGCGCTTAGAGCGCAGCATCCCCATCTGCATCAGACAAAAGTCTTAGCTCCAGGAGCGGTGGCTTGTCACCCTCCGAGTATCTCTCTCTCAACAATTGTAACGAGAGGCGGCCTGTCGCCCTCGAGTTCTTTAAAGTAGCTTTGTACAACAACCAACAAATAGTGGAGGTTTCGGCCGGCACAGACCCGGCCGCGTGGTTTTTCACCCAGTTGACGGGTTTTCCACGTTAAAAAAATTGCCTTGTCAGCTTTCCCTTTTTCTGTGACTGATTGCGTGGTCAAACGCTCCCGGGCTAAGGCGGCCCAATCTAGTCCGGTCTACCGGAACCTTGAGTGATCCGCAACAGGTTTCATGAATGATATTCTCTAAATCAAAATCTTGAATCTCTCATGAAATGCCTATAATAACTGATAAACTAAGCAAATATATTAAGGATATGCCTTTAACTAGAGCTGTCACGGTTCCGGTTCGGTTCCGGTTCTACTAAGACCGTGAACTAAACCGCTAAGGTAACGGTTCTTCAAATTAGAATTAAAACCATATTTGATTTGACAAGTTACGGTTCTGGTTACGGTTCCAACATAATTTTTGGAATCGCCGTGCCAACGGTTCCGGTTCAACAAGAACCAAAATCAAACCGGTCACTAACGGTTCGGTCTGATTCTATATGTGTTGTTCGCTCCGGTTCCAATCGATTCATTGCTATAGTTTAATTTTTTATAACTCTATAATTTGAGTCATTAGACGCATTCACAAAAATTATTATCTCTTTTAAAATGCATATTATAAAAGGAAATTGGAATTCAAATGGTTGGAGAAATAATTTCTTGGTTTCTTAAGTTTAAATATGTTAAAATTGAACTAATACAGATATGCATGAAATAATATATGATTTGACGCACTAAATAGAAAAATAATGGGTAATAGTGTATGATTACAATAAACCTGATCCAAAAACCTAATTAACATAAACAAGATCATTAGCATGATGGACAACAAGTAGCACTGTAGCACTTGATGCTCATAAAAAACAGACGCTTTACCAAAGTTGTTGAGGAATGACGAACATAAGCATGCACAAAAGTAGAGAATATAATCATCAACAAAATTAAATAACCATCAAATATCATCTTTGTATATTGACAGAGTCCGTCACTGAGTATGGCTGCAATCAGATGGCACTGCAATTGGACAGCTGATACAAGTATAGTCGTATAGATAATAAATATATATTATTAATATTATAAATAAATAAATAAATAAATATATATATATTATAAACAATAATAATAATAAACGGATTGCGGTTCGGTTCTGTGCTTCGGTCCGGTCCGGATCGGGTCTAAAAATTATAAAACCGCTCGAGACATTTATGTTGCGGTTCCGGTCCCGATTTCGGTCCGGATAATAAAATAAATGAACCACACTCATACCATTGTTGTTTATGTTTCCAAAATTCAAACCGGCACCTAAATAATTTGCGAACGGTTCGATCCAGATCTTTGCGGTTCCGATTTGGTTCCGATTCGATTTACAGTTTTCGGTTTTAAGTGACAACTCTACATGCAAATCTATGCAAATTTATCGTTAACAGAAGAGATTTATATATTTAACCAGCAAAAATATCACTAAAAAAACTATAATTTGAGGTTGGGTTTTTAATTTTAAATTTAAGTCTTAATTTGTGTGAAGAATTTTATGTTTATATTTATGCAACTAACCAACATCATATCAGAGAAAGATTTCAAATTTAAGAAGCTTGGAATTCAAAGATTCCTATTCTTGCAAAATTTGCTTTGCAAATAACTTGGCCTCTGTAACCTCATTATTGAAGCTTGGAATTCAAAATTCTGAGTCGCTGTGAATAACTAAGTACATGCAATGAATAAAAACTACAAAATTAGGAATTTTAAAGAATAATTAGATGAAGATTTCCATTTAAAGCAAATCGTTAGCATATGATTGAATGGTAAAGAACTATTGACATGAGAAATAGAAACCATGGAGACTAGGCAAGAAAACATCAAAATGCCCAAATTTTAGACCTGAGATTTCCAAATCCCATTTGCTAGCTAGCCTCGTCACTTAAACGGCATGCCACGACCCGTCTACCATCTTTCTGGGCTTCTGGAGAATCTCACTGTCAGTTACGGGCTGTTGTTTGCTGCAATGTGTACTTCTTCGAACTTCCACTGAAGCATAGGAGTGTAGGGAAAACTTTGCCCTCCGTTGCCCGCGGCGGTGGGAAGAACAAGGGACTCTAAGTTCTCTGATGGGAGTGGCAGGTCTTCTGAGTGGATGATATTCATCCTGGGATTTTCTTCGTTGAACAAGTACAACTCGCTAGCTTACTCGTATAATCATGACTGGTCTGCATATAGTCATGACTGGTAAGCAAATAATAATGTATTATTTTTATTTTTCATATATATAAGTATTCATGAACGAGGTTCCCATGTGTCAAAATGTACTTAAAAATGTACATTTTTAAATTCAGTTGGCCTTGCCTGTGCCTTCACCTGCTACAATGCGCACGATTTTTTGCAAGTTGTGCACGGTCATAGGTGAAAGGTACGCACGCGGATTTTTCATTACTCCTCAAATCTGGACAGTTCCAAGTCTCAACGCAAATGATCGCCAGTAAGGTGTGCACGCTCGTGCGTGAAGGGTATGCACGGGCAAGCGACAGAACTCTGAATTTTTTTACCGTTTTCTGTTTCAAGGGTGCACGGTCGTGTCCCCCAATCAACGCGATCGTGCGTGAAGTAGAAACCAATAGATGAAATTTGAGGTGTTACAACTCTTCCCCCTAAAAAAAGATTTCATCCCCAAAATTAATCTAACCACATGGACGTACCTGAAGTGAACAACTCTGGGTACTCGTCCCGTATAACATGCTCTCTCTCCCAAGAGAACTCGTCGCACCCGCAATTGTTCCAACCCACTTTTACAAGCTTGACTTCCTCATTCTACAACTTCTGAACCTCCACATCTTCAATGCAAACCGGGTGAATGACAGTCGCCAAATTTTCCTTCACTGTCGCTACAGTCGGCTCAACCAAGACACTAAGCTCCGTCACAACCCTCCTCAGACATCATGCAAGATGTTTAACTCTGCCGACAGTGCAAGGTAATACACACACTCACCTATGTGTCCAATGATCGAAAAAGGACCCAAAAATATTGGGCTCGACTTCTTGAGTCGCCAAATTATCGATACAGCTTTGAATGACTTTCATCAGATACACCATGCCTCCCACCACGAACTCCATGTTTTGGTAAGGTGCATTATAATACATTGTATGTCGATCTTGCATGATCTTCATACGCTCATGAATGATCTCAATGGCTTCAAAAGCATCTGGCACCTCTTTATTTTTCAATAGTCGTCTGTCGCACACCTTTACCCTTGCCATCGGCGTTCGACGTCGTCTTCCATAAAGAGCTTCATACGACATCATCTTGATGCTCAAGTGAAAATTGTTATTGTACGCAAACTCGACCATAAATATGTGATCCTCCCATTTCTTTTCGAACTTGAGTGCACCTATCCTGAGCATGTCCTCCATATACAGTTGACTCTCTCCGTCTGATCATCGGTCTACATGTGAAATGTTGTACTATACCCGAGTTTTGTCCCCAAGCTCTTTTGAACTAGCCTCCAATCCTTGGACGTGAAACGCCCATCTTTATCTCTGACGATGCCTTTTGAAATCCCATGCAACTGAACAATATTCCATTGATGTCTCTCTACACCATCGTCTTTTCGATTATGGATGAAGTGATCCACCTTAGTCAAGCGGTCCACCATCACCCAAATAGCATCATTCCCCTACGGGGACTTGGGTAATTAATGCACAAAGTCAATAGATATGGTGTCAAACTTCCACTCAAGAATAGGAAGGGGCTGTAGAAAACCACCAGGTCTTTGATATTCCTCCTTCACCAAAGCACACGTCTAGCACTAACTCACATACATCGCTATAACTTTCTTCATGTTAGGCCACCAAAAAGTTTTCCTTAAGTCCATGTATATTTTTATACTTACGGGATGAATATAATACTTCGTGAAGTGCATTTCATACATTAATTCCTCATTGAGCTTATTAAAGCTCTGAATGCATACCTTTCTTTTCTTCTTCAAAAGTCCATCAACCAAAACCAGATTGTCATTTTTTCCTGGTTGTGCTTCCAACACCAATGGTTGGAGCTCCTCAACAATCATGGTTACTGTCACAACCCGCATTTTCTCCGAATTTAGGAATATCAGAGTAAGAGAAAATACACATCATGATGCCACGTCATGCAGGAGACAACTGCAGACGTTCAGGCGGGAACCTAATACTTAATTAATCAAAGCAGGATTATATGATAGATCATCATATGAAATCATTTATTAGGGTTTGAGGTAAGAACTGTGTCTCTCAGTTTGTGGATCAACTAGTCCACCGAGAAAGTATATATATTTGCAGCAGAAAGTACTTGATTTAGTTCACTTAAATTCCTAAATGTATGAAATGACATGACATAAAGTAAATGATATGCACATAACTAGGCGTATTGTAAGTATAGAGAATACCTTTAGGCGACTTTAAAGATAAGGGTTTTAGTTAAAAAGAATGCAATGAGAACGAAGGAAAAACCATTTTATAACTATAGCGCACCTAACATAAATCATTCTCAGAGAGTAAGATACACAAGATCTAAAAGTAGTGGCATCCAACTGACAAATAACTATATAGTATAAAAAGGGCACAATGAGCGTCAACAACATGACACTAACCCATTGGCGCCAACTAGTACGTTTGATCGCAAGAAGGAACTAAAGACAACTACCTCGCAGCAGTGGGGTGAACAACTACCAAAACTCTGAAACTCCAGGCTACACCACTAGCCGCTACGACTCTGAACCTGAGGCATTCAATAAAACAAAGAACGCCTCAGCAAGGAATTACAAGTGGCAGAAAACTAACAGAAAAATAAGCAAGGCGTAAGAGGTACCAACCCAAGCCAGATTTACCGAAAGAGAAGTTCTAAACAAAGAACTAACAAGCACCGAGTGCACCAATATCAAGAAGAGGAACAAGCATAGTCCAATTATCTTGTAAATTTTATTAAAGAGACTGATCAGCTCAAATTATACGAGCGGCGGTACTTTATCCTCTGCCAACCCGAAAAGCCCAAAAAACATACGGGTGGTGGTACTTTATCCTCTGCCACCCAAACACGGCCAAGCCTGCGGTTCACCTATAGAATGGCCACCGTGCAAGGCCAAATATATTCCTTCATAATTCTTTAATTTCAATTAAGGCACGGGACGTAGCCCGAGATACAAGCACCAAAACACCGTGCAAGGCTAAATACATTCCTTTTTATTTGTTAAATTTCAATTAAGGCACGGGACGTAGCCCGAGCTACAAGCACCAAAACACCCTAAGAATAGGGTCACCATGAAATAAGCACTACGCAACGATTCATAAGGGTCCAGGGTTCTCACACAAACACAAGAACATAAAGAAATAAGCAAGGGAGAAATATGGAAGCAACACAGGTTCCTAAGAAAATAGGAGCAGACAATAAGGATTTCTCGAGAACTATAAGGGCTGCAGAGGAGCTCTCGAGAAATAAATAATAAGATCTGGACAAGGATCTCTCGAGAAAAAAAAGGAACAACACAAGCATTTCTCGAGAAAAAATAAAGGAGCCAGGAACAACACCTCTCGAGAGCTAAAAGGAAGGCAGGGAAGCACCTCTCGAGAAATTAAAGGAAGCAGGCAAGCCTCTCGAGAAGAGGCAGACGGGAATAAAATAGCAGAAAAAGGAGAAAAACTGGCTGTTCGTCGAACGGGGTTCGACGAACCAAGACTGTTCGTCGAACTCCGTTCGACGAACACAAGGACCTTCGTCAAACGCAACCCTGCATTTGACGATCAGAAGGCCGTTCGTCGAACGCCGCTCGACGAACACCAAAACGTTCGTCGAACGCCGTTCGACGAACCCAAGATCCGATCGACGAATTTGTAATCTGTTCGTCGATCGCAGGAAGAAAGGGAAAAGAATAATATTTCTCGAGAAGTTCTGATCTCTCGGGAAATTTATGCTACAGGCAAAATAAATCAGACAGACTTAGGGCCTCTCGAGAAATTAAGTTACTCAGGCAGACTTCTCGAGAATTTAAAAAGCTACAGGAAAGTAAAATTAGGAAATGCTGACTTCTCGAGAACTATAAAAATGAAAGGTAGCTCTCGGAAAATAAAATTAAAAATGTTGACACTTTTCGAGGAAATAAAAGGTAGCTCTCCGAAAGCAAATAAGCAACAGTAGGAGAAGAAATCATCATCCAGAATCCATAAATAAGGTAAACAGGAAACTGAAAATGAGAATAAGGAGGAGAAAGCCACTTGCCTCAAAACTTGCAAACAACTAATTTCGCCGCTCCGAAAGCTAAGAATCTGCCAAGGAAACACTCAAGCACCACAACCTGAAACTTTTCGGACCAAAGAGGACCAAAAAGGAGGGTTAGGTCACAACCCTAACTCCAAAAATTCCACTAAACAGAAAAAGCTTACCACTATAACGAAGATCTCGCCGAGAGCTTTCTGAATCCACTCTCCAAACACGATTCTGACCACTACAGCCTTCGAATCGCCGGCCGGAAGCTCCATGACACTCCGCTCTTGCCTTTATCGCTCGGCGGCTGGTTTGGGATCGATGGAGAAGATAATGAATAGGGAGGGATATTTAGGTATTTATATAAAACCTAAATTTATTATTTAATTATTAAATAATACCCCAATTTACTTAAACTGCGAGGGCGACCAGATCATCTCAGATTTCTACGAAATTCGCACCTTAACTGAACCACGGCACTACGAATCCAACGGCGAAGTTAGAATTCAATTCCGACGAGCCAAACTCGGGTAAAAGCTTCATGAAGCTAAATTCTCAATAACTACACAAAATCTCCTCTACAAATCAAAACGACGCGAAAACTCGCACGCTCGATCTAAATTACATACTTTAACTAAGCTAAGGCTCAAAACTAAACATAACGAGCTGACGTAACGTCCTTAGGCCAAAATTACGCCACAACGGTCACGTAAATAATTAACGAAAAATCAGGGACGTTACAGTCACTCCCCCTAAATAGAAGTTTCGTCCCGAAACTTGAAATCCAAAGATTAAGAAAGATACCGAAACAAATCCAAAGGTTACCAGACAGAAGATTTACCTGAAATCTAAGAGAAAAGGCTAGGATGAGTCTCTCTAAAGGCAGACTCTAGCTCCCACGTTGCGCTTTCGACACCCTGATTCTTCCAAAGAACCTTAACCATCGGGATCGTCTTCCTCCGCAACACACGCTCTTGAGCCTCCAAGATTCGGACAGGGTCTTCAACATAAGAAAGATTGGGCTGCAAAATGGGCACCGAATCAAGAACAAGCCGATCACTACGCAAACACTTTCTCAACTGGCTCGCATGAAATACATCATGAACATTTGGGAAGGAAATATGCAAATTCAATCTATAAGCTGACACTCCGATGCGCTCAACAACCTGGAAAAGTCCCACATACCGGGGGTCCAACTTGTGGTTCCTTCCAAATCTCTTAACGCATGACATCGGAGAAACCTTCAAGAACACTAAGTCTCCAACGGAAAACTCAAGATCCACTCTCCTCAGTTTGGCATACTTCTCATACCGCTCCTGAGCAACATGAAGCTTCTCGCGGATATGAGTCACAGCAACACTCATCTCTTCCAAAGCTTTTGGGCCTAACAACGGGCTCTCACCAACCTCGGCCCAAAACAAAGGAGTCCGACAACGTCTCCCAAACAAAGCCTCAAAGGGGGCCATCTGCAAGCTTTCCTAATAACTGATATTGTAGGCAAATTCCATCAATCCCAGGCGCTTATCCCAAGCTCCTCCATGATCCAAAATGTAACATCTGATCATATCTTCCAAAATCTGATACTTTCTGGGTAAAGACATACTTCAAACTCTTATGATCAGTGAAAATCTTGCACGACACTCCATAAAGAAGATATCTCGAAAGCTTTAAAGCATAAATCACTGCCGCAAACTCTAAGTCATGCGTAGGGTAATTCCTTTCATGAACTTTCAGTTGTCTTGATCCATACGCGATCACTTTTCCTTCTTGCATCAAAACACAACCAAGACCAAACATGAGATGCGTCCACATAAACGACATACTCAACTCCCTCGGTCGGTAAAGCCAAAACAGGAGCACTACACAAACGCTTCCTTAATTCTGGAAAAGCTCCTTCACAGGAATCGCTCCAAACAAAAGCTGCATTCTTCTGGGTAAGCTTAGTCAGAGGTGCCGACAGCACTGAAAATCCTTGCACAAATCTTCTATACTAACCTGCCAACCCTAAGAAACTCCTAATCTCCTTAGGCGTTGTAGGCGTCTTCCAATCCAAAACAACAAAAATCTTTGCTGGGTCTACAGAAATTCCATCCTTGCTTACTACATGACCCATAAAGGACACTTACGAAAGCCAGAATTCGCACTTACTCAATTTCGCATACAACTTGAGCCCTCTTAAGGTAGACAATACTAAGCACAAATGCGTAGCATGCTCCTCAGCACTTCTTGAATACACCAACACATCATCGATATAAACTACTACGAAATGGTCTAAAAAGTCTTTGAAAACCCGATTCATCATATCCATAAACGCAGAGGGTGCATTTGGCAAACCAAAAGACATCACCAGAAACTCAAAATGACCATATCGGGAACGAAAGGCAGTCCGAGGGACGTCCAACTCACGGATCCTCAACTGATGGTAACCTGAACGAAGATCAATCTTTGAAAACACCGAACTACCACGCAATCGAAAAAAATAATTCATCTATTTGCGGCAACGGATATCTATTCTTGATGGTCACCTTATTCAATTTCCTATAATCTATGCACAACCTCAAAGAACCATCTTTCTTTTTCAAGAACAACACTGGAGCACCCCAGGGCGAAGAACTTGGCCTAACGAAGCCACACTGCAACAGTTCATCTAACTAGGTACGCAACTCTTCCTGTTCGCGCGGGGCCAGACGGTACGGTGCCTTAGCAATAGGACGAGTAACAGGCTCCAGATCAATAACAAATTCCACATCTCTCTCAGGCGGAAGACCAGGAAGACTAACCGGGAAAACATCAGAAAAACCACACACAACCGGAACACCCTCGATACCCGGCAAACCGCTAACAGTTTCTAACACAGAAACAAGGTAAGCAAAATAACCGGAATCTAAGAGTTTCCGAGCACATACCGCAAAAATGATTGAGGAATCCTGGCGTGGAAAACCATACACACTCATGGGTTGACCGTTGTCCATCTTGAAGTCCAAATGCTTAGCCTTGGATTGGATAACCGCATCATATCTGGACAACTAGTCCATGCCCATAATCACATCGAAATCTTCCAGGTCTAGAACTTTTAAATCCGCAAAAGCTAAGAAGTCACCTAGGAGGATAGGGCAATTCTGGATACCTTGGTCCGACACCACGGAGTCGCCAGAGGGAAACTTAACGCGAAACACATCGCCAATCTGAACGAGGATCAAACGATGACGTTCTACAAAAGTCTTAGCCACGAACGAGTGGGTAGCACCAGAATCAAAAAGAACATGCGCCCAATGGTTCTTTACCTTAAATTCTCCTATAACAATCGGGCACATAACTAGCCGAACAGAAATCAAAACTAAGGATAAAGGATGAGAGTTAGATTAAGGCCTAACCTGAAATCACTTGGGTGGAATTCTGAGGTTCTCCCTTAGTTACCACATTCAACTTGCCGACTCCTCTATCCTGATGTTGCGACTGCGGCAAAGCCCGATGTGGCACTGGCTGCAGGGGCTGCTGGAAACGCGGGCATCTAGTCTTCATGTGCCCCTTCTGTCCACACTGGAAACACACCTTATCCTTAGACCAACAATGAGCAACATCATGCCCATTTCGCTTACAGAAGGTACATGCCAGATCTTCTTTGGGAGCGCTCTGTATTGCTGACACTAGCTGCTGCTTCTTAGCTCCCAACCTCTTGAAACATTTCTCGAACGGATGGCCCGGGCGACCACAGAAGCTACAAACTTCACCAATTCTTTTCTTTGGAGTCGGGCTAGATACATTGGGGGTTTCCCCCTTTTCGACTTTCCTCTTGTCCTTTTTCGCAAACACACCTCTATTCTTGGCGTTGTCGATAGCCTCGACTTTCAGCGCTGCTTCTACCACTTCAGCATAACTTTCAGATCTATAAGCGCTAGCCAATTGATGAATATCGCTACGAAGTCCTCCGAGAAATCACTTCACTCTTCCTGCCTCAGAAGCCACTAAATCTGGAGCAAATCTGCTCAACTTACTAAACTCGATCTCATACTCACTAACCGTGAGTTGTCTTTGCTTCAGGTGCAGAAAATTATTCATTAAACGGTCTTGCTCAACCGACGGCAGGAACTTCTTTAACACCAAAGCCTTAAACGACTCCCACGAACATCCGTCTACGAGGCTTTCCCTCTCCCTGATCCACCAGCTCTTAGCAAGACCCTTCAACTGGTAAGCAGCGACCATCACCTTTTGGTCTGCAGAGATTCCCGAGTAAGAAAACATCTCCTCTATGGCAACAAGCCAATCATCCAAAGACATGAAATCAGCTCTTCCATCAAACGTAGGAGGTCTTAGTCGCTGGAAATGCGAAATGAAGTTCATCTCTGGTGGCAGTAGAACTGGAGTCACCAAAGGAGCGGGAGGAACATGTACAGTCTGACCAACTACAGGGTCCTGCACCACAGGATGCTGCCCAGCGGCGGCAGTCATCAACATTTGGATCTGCGATTGCATCGCAACTAACTGCCTAGACAGAGCCTCATTACTTTGCCACAGACTTTCGATCAAGGCCTCACTCTGCGCACCCGAAGATTCACCCTCCGACTGGGGGGTCAATCTCGTCGCAACACGCCTCCGAGACATTTCTGCTAATACGCATAAACCTATAATTAAAACTTAACCTTACACTAGAACAACACTGCTTGGTTCAGAACATACATGTACAGATACTTGCCATTTCCACTACCTTTTTCTGGGACATTTTCATGATGATATGCTAAATTTGAGAACGATACTATATCGTCCCTCTTGACTCATGTGCAAAGGGCATGAATGCATGAATTTTTCTATTCGTTTTGAAATCATGTGTGTACGTGTGTCATCATATAAGTCTTTAACTTCGCACATGTGCTTATGCATTGCTATGTAAGGTATGTTGTGCTATGCATTCTAATAAAGGCCTTAATGCATGTTATGAGCGGCGTACACATGAAATATTATGCATCCCATACTACATAATATCGCATGTAACAAAAAGAAAACGTGCTAATGGGCATCCATGTGATGATGGTTATGCATCCTATACTACATAACTGTCACATGTTGCCACCTATGGTGGATCCATATACAGACACATATTATGCATCCCATACTACATAATATGCCACGTATACTTCATATCATGCTATGAGTGTAGTGTTCATGCTTCGGCCAAGACATGCTGATGACACATCGGTGTGTGTATGCAATGAAACCAAAACAACTACTCTATATCAGAATTTGTTGCCCGACCGACTTGTCGAACAACCTAGCTCTGATACCAACTGTCACAACCGGCATTTTCTCTGAATTTAAGAATATCAGAGTAAGAGAAAATACACGTCATGATGCCACGTCATGCAGGAGACAACTGCAGATGTTCAGGCGGGAACCTAATACTTAATTAATCAAAACAGGATTATATGATAGATCATCATTTGAAATCATTTATTAGGGTTTGAGGTAAGAACTGTGTATCTCAGTTCGTGGATCAACTAGTCCACCGAGAAAGTATATATATTTGCAGCGAAAAGTACTTGATTTAGTTCACTTAAAGTCCTAAATGTATGAAATGACAAGACAAAGTAAATGATATGCACATAACTAGGCATATTGTAAGTATAGAGAATACCTTTAGGCGACTTTAAAGATAAGGGTCTTAGTTAAAAAGAATGCAATGAGAACGAAGGAAAAGCCATTTTATAACTATAGCGCACCTAACATAAATCATTCCCAGAGAGTAAGATACACATGATCTAAAAATAGTGGCATCCAACTGACAAATAATTATATAATATAAAAAGGGCACAATGGGCGTCAACAACATGACACTAACCCATTGGCGCCAACTAGTATGTCTGATCGCAAGAAGGAACTAAAGACAACTACCTCGCAGCAGCGGGGTGAACAACTACCAAAACTCTGAAACTCCAGGCTACACCACTAGCCGCTACAACTCTGAACCTGAGGCATTCAATAAAACAAAGAACGCCTCAGCAAGGAATTACAAGTGGCAGAAAACTAGCAGAAAAACAAGCAAGGCATAAGGGGTACCAACCCAAGCCTGATTTACCGAAAGAGAAAGTTCTAAACAAAGAACTAACAAGCACCGAGTGCACCAATATAAAGAAGAGGAACACGCATAGTCCAATTATCTTATAAATTTTATTAAAGAGACTGATCAGCTCAAATTATACGGGCGGCGGTACTTTATCCTCTGCCAACCCGAAAAGCCCAAAAAACATACGGGTGGTGGTACTTTATCCTCTGCCACCCAAACACGGCCCACGGGACCACGGCCAAGCCTGCGGTTCACCTACAGAATGGCCACCGTGCAAGGCTAAATACATTTCTTTTTATTTGTTAAATTTCAATTAAGGCACGGGACGTAGCCCGAGATACAAGCACCAAAACACCCTATGAATAAGGTCACCATGAAATAAGCACTGCACAACGATTCATAAGAGTCCAGGGTTCTCACACAAACACAAGAACATAAAGAAATAAGCAAGGGAGAAATAAGGAAGCAACACAGGTTCCTAAGAAAATAGGAGCAGACAATAAGGATTTCTCGAGAACTATAAGGGCTGCAGAGGAGCTCTCGAGAAATAAATAATAAGATCTGGACAAGGATCTCACGAGAAAAAAAGGAACAGCACAAGCATTTCTCGAGAAAAAATAAAGGAGCCAGGAACAACACCTCTCGAGAGCTAAAAGGAAGGCGGGGAAGCACCTCTCAAGAGATTAAAGGAAGCAGGCAAGCCTCTCGAGAAGAGGCAGACGGGAATAAAATATCAGAAAAGGAGAAAAACGGGTTGTTCGTCGAACAGGGTTTGACGAACCAAGACTGTTCGTCGAACTCTGTTCGACGAACACAAGGACCTTCGTCAAACGCAGCCTTGCATTTGACGATCAGAAGGCCGTTCGTCGAAAGCCGCTCGACGAACACCAAACCGTTCGTCGAACGCCGTTCAACGAACCCAAGATCCGATCGACGAATTTGTAATCTGTTCGTCGATCGCAGGAAGAAAGGGAAAAGAATAATATTTCTCGAGAAGTTCTGATCTCTCGGGAAATTTATGCTACATGCAAAATAAATCTGACAGACTTAGGGCCTCTCGAGAAATTAAGTTACTCAGACAGACTTCTCGAGAATTTAAAAAGCTACAGGAAAGTAAAATTAGGAAATGTTGACTTCTCGAGAACTATAAAAATGAAAGGTAGCTCTCGGAAAATAAAATTAGAAATGCTGACACTTTTCGAGAAAATAAAAGGTAGCTCTCTGAAAGCAAATAAGCAACAACAGGAGAAGAAATCATCATCCAGAATCCATAAACAAGGTAAACAGGAAACTGAAAATGAGAATAAGGAGGAGAAAGCCATTTGCCTCAAAACTTGCAAACAACTAATTTCGCCGCTCCGAAAGCTAAGAATCTGCCAAGGAAACACTCAAGCACCACAACCTGAAACTTTTCGGACCAAATAGGACCAAAAAGGAGGGTTAGGTCACAACCTTAACTCCAAAAATTCCACTAAACGGAAAAAGCTTACCACTATAACGAAGATCTCGCCGAGATCTTTTCGAATCCACTCTCCTAAAACGATTCCAACCACTACAACCTTCGAATCGCCGGCCGAAAGCTCCACGACACTCCGCTCTCGCCTTTATCGCTCGGCGGCTGGTTTGGGATCGATGGAGAAGATAAAACCTAAACTTATTATTTAATTATTAAATAATATCTCAATTTACTTAAACTGCGAGGGCGACCAGATCATCTCGGATTTCTACGAAATTCGTACCTAAATTGAAACACGCCGCTACGAATCCAACGGCAAAGTCAGAATTCAATTCCGACAAGCCAAACTCGGGTAAAAGCTTCCCGAAGCTAAATTCTCAATAACTACACAAAATCTCCTATACAAATCAAAACGACGCGAAAACTCGCACGCTCGATTTAAATTACATACTTTAACTAAGCTAAGACTCAAAACTAAACCTAACGAGCTGACGTAACGTCCTTACGCCAAAATTACGCCACAACGGTCACGTAAATAATTAACGAAAAATCAGGGACGTTACAGTTACCTTCCACACCCGATCCCAAATATCATACTGTAACTCGATCCAATTCAAACATATTATACATGTACCACCATGGGCCACACAAGCGATATCTAGTGATTCAAAGTCCCTTGCTAGCCGCTCATAATGTTCTTCAATCCAATTTACTTGCCTCAACTGCTTTCTGCTCAATGCATCAACCACTACATTGGCCTTCCCGTGAGTGTACTGGATCTCCACTTCATAATCTCCAAGAAACTCAATCCATATATGTAGCCATATATTCAACTCCTTTTGATTAAGGAGGTACATTAAACTTTTGTGGTCGGTGAAGATTTAAACATTCTCTCCATACACATAACACCTCCAAAGCATTAAGGAAAATATCACTCCTGCCAACTCTAAGTCACGCACATGGTAGTTTTTCTCATGCGGCTTCAACTTTCTAGATTCGTAAATGATTACTCTATCATGTTGGATAAGCGCACATCCCAAACCATAAGTCAATGAGTCACTAGAGATCTAGAAGCCATCAGTCACGCTCGGGAGACTAAGGATTGGAGCAGTCATCAACTTTTCCTTCAAATATTTAAAATCTTGATTGCACTCAAGCGTGAACTCAAACTTATTCTCCTTGCGAGTAAGAGAGGTAAGAGGCAATGTGATCTGCGAGAAAGTTTTCACAAACCTGATCATGTAGTAACTGGCTAGTTCAAAGAAACTCTTGACTTTCACCATGTTCTTCAATAAAGGCCAATCACGAATCGCTTCGATCTTCGCCAGATCCACCGCCACCTCATTGCCACTAATCACTTGGTCCAGAAAAGAAATTTATTTAATCCAAAACACACATTTCAAGAACTTGGCAAACAAACAATTCCCTATAGCACTATCCTCAAATGATCTTCATTATCGCTCTCCAACTTTGAGTAAACCAAAATTTCATCAATAAAAATCACCACGAACATATCCAAACATCTCCAGAACATGCGATTCATCATATCCATGAACACCTATGATGCGTTTGTTAATCCAGATGGCATACTGAGAACTCAAAATGTTCATACAATATACCAAAATCTTCGGGATGTCCTCCCAGATTCTCAACTGGTAGTAGCCCCGCTTCAAATCCAATTTGGATTATTCCAATGACCCAACCAACTGATCAAACATGCCATCAATATGGGTAATCATGTACATGTTCTTCATCATAAGTTAAGTTAATTCACGATAATCTATGCATAACGACATATGGTGGTCAATTTTCATAGTGTAAAATATCGATAGATTTTCATACTTTATTTTAGGGATAAGGTAAACGCATTTATCATTTACAGTATATGATATGTTATACCAATGTCGCTTTCCATAGGATCTTTGTAAATAACGTACTTCAACCATCATTTTATAAATCATATCAGAATTTAAGGATATATATATATATATAAAGAAGATAATTTTGATACATTAATCTTGTGTTATCAAATAAAAAACTACAAGATTATAGAAATTTTGTTTAAGAAAAAATAATTAATTAAATAGTGCAGTAAACTATTGTTTTTTAATCAGTTTAGAGATATGTATTCAATGAGCTCATTTTACTAGACCACGAGGGATTAACACAACTCTGATCCCAACATCATATGGGTAGTCGGTGCTCAGATTTTAGGATGAACTAATTGAGATTTGGACTTGCTAGAAAATCCTAAAGATCATCTTATCATTATATAAACCCTCGCTTGGCTTTGACACCAAGACATGAGATTTATGACACCCTATTATTTTAGTATTGCATGCAACTCTCTTTATTAGTGTATGATCGAATTCATAAGCGTACCCAAAATCATATGGAGTATATGTATTGTAAGTTAAGGGATGTCTAATGACCTAGAGGGGGGTGAATATGTGTCTAAGTGTTTTTCAGATATTAAAATTATCCAAGCAGATTAAAACAGAAAAGCTAACACATCACATATTGCACAGATGTTTATAGTGGTTCCCCTAGTTGAATGCGTCCACTTTCTCCCTCCACCTATCTAGCAGTGTGCTAGACTCGGCTAATTCCTACAAATACTCAGATCTATCAAATCTTATAACTCAGGGTCCAAGACTCCTATAGCTCAGTAATAACCTCTTATTCCCTACCTCAGATCCAATCCCCGGATCATACAACTCAGATTCAAGCTTGAATCCTATCTCAAGAACTATACAAAGTTCCCTACCTTAGCTTGAGTTTTCTTGAAGTCTGTTGCGAAAATAACTTCTTCAGAAATCTTCTTGCAAGAGATGTTGAATCTTTGGATAGACAAGATGATTGAATCTTTCTTCAGAAGAATAGAATGATTGACTTCAGTGAATATCTTCTTTTTACTTGAGCTTCTAAAACGAAATGCACGCTGTCGGTGGCGAGCTCTTTCTTCTGAATGATTAAGGAAATGATTGTGAATCTCAAGATTAGGGTTTGCTGAAATCTGTCTCTTCCTTTTTATAAGGACATTTGATAACTGTCACTTCCTCGGATGACCTTTATGTCAGATATCAGCTTTCCATAAAGCTCCGCTTTGATTGGCTCAATCTGCGGCCGCAATAAATGACGTGGCGCCAAAATCATGCTTTAATTTGAACTCTACCTTTCCGCAATTTGACTAGATGTCTAGTCGAATTTTCTTGGTGTCTAGTCGAATGTAGTTCTTCTGGTTGAATTTGAACTATGTATAGCTTTAGTTCAAATCTTCTACATGAATCGTCTTGGTGATTTTGGTGGTCTTCAAGATGATATTTCATGGTTCAATCTTCTAGTCGAATAGTCTACACGAATCATCTTGATGGCCCTTTGTGGTCCACAAGACAATATTTGACTTCTTCAACCTTCTAGTCGAATCATCTGCACTAATCATCTTGATGACCCTTTTGGTTCACAAGATAATATTCGACTGATTCAGCCTTCTTGTCGAATCATTTGCACGAATCGTCTTGATGACCCTTTGTGGTTCACAAGACGATATTTCATTGCTTTGCTCTTCTAGTCGAATATTCTGCACGAATCGACTTGATATCTCTTTATAGTCTTCAAGTTGATAAATGAGTCATTCTATCTTATAGTCAAGTGATAAGCCTATCTGGTCAAATTTGCCTTGATACATATGAAATATCATTTTGGTTCCTCGATGACATTTCACGTGACCTCGACGATATTTGAGATCACCTCGACGATAAATGCCTTAAGGAAAATTCTTCCTTCATACAAGTGCTTCCAAATATCTATTGTATACTTCCAAGACGATATGAAAGCAAATGAGCATTGTTAAGATGATATCGTCTTGGAAAGTAAATTACCAAGAAGATATTTGGAGATAGACCTTCTTCTAGACAAGATGATATGTATGTAGTTGAGAGTTTACAAGATGATATTGTCTTGGAGCTTAACGTCTTCAAGACGATATCGAGACCTTTACTCGATGACATTTAGGCTCTCCAAGATGATATTTGACTTAGTGAATTTCTAATCTTCTCAACTAAAATCCTTTGCTTTAGCTCACTTGTTAGACCTTTATTCCTGATGATAATGAGTTAGTGACAAGTCTAATATAGTCTAGATCATAGGTCGACATGATTTTTTTTGCATAATGAAGGATTACATTGGCAAAACTATGTCTGGTGACACTAGGTCTAGCCCTATGTTAGACTTACACTGTCTAGTATCTGAAAGTAATATTCTAAAGAAAATGTGTCAAATACAAAGTGTATTTGCCTTTGACTTGACGACTTCTTCAAATCAGGAACATTGTAGGCAAGATTCCCAATAATTCCCCATATTTGAAGAAGTTAGAATCTTACTCAAAGATAAACTACACATACAAATATTAAAGTTATGACACAAAGAATAGAGACAATATCCAAAATATCACATATATGAGTCTTAAATGCTTGCAAATAGATTAATAAAAATTACATTTGCCCTTAGCATATCTAAACTTAAAATCCCTTCTTATTTCCTTCAGCTTTCCTCTTTTGTCTTTGTATGTCAAAGAAACTGAAAGGCTTAGGAATGTAAGTGTTGGGGATAGGGGGAGCATTCTTTTGCAATGCTCCCTCATTCTGACGTTTCATGTAGAGTCTTCTCTGAGCTTCAGTTTTCATGTGTTTGGTCCATTCATCATTGGGATAGTAATTGTCAATGTCTTTTCCAATGCTTCCAAGGTCAATCATACCCATGTTTGTAGAATTATGTGCTTTGACTTTAGACTCCACATTGAGAGACTTCAGTTGCTTTAGCTTCTTCTCTTCTTCTATTGGCAGCTAATTCTTCTTCTAAAAGCCTTTGCCTCTTCTACTGTCTGGAACCGGCTTCTGCCTGTGTGCCTCTTCTTCTGACTGTCAAAAATGCCTCTTCTTCTGACTGTCACTACTTGGAGGCTCAGTCAATATGAGATTGAGTCCCAGGGAGTGATGGAATGCATTCACTATCCAAATAGCTTGTTCGGCTCTAATCTTCTTCCCCTTTCTGACTTCTTCAAAAATGCATCTTTGAATGTCCTTTGGAATCTTCTACCTTCTTGGATAAAATCTGATTGGTGAACGTTTGAGTGTTCACACATCTGTTCATTATAAGCTTCTGACTGTCAACCATTCTCTTGGTGAGGAAGTCAATTGCACTTTCTAGGGCTTGATCTAACTTTTGATGATATTCCAAGGTGGAATCCATCATGGTGCCTAGAGATTGAAGTACCTTCATGTTACAATCCACTGATATTCCTGCCTTGGTGAACCAGCAATGATTTGAGTATTGACATGGTCATTTCAGACTTCATCTCCTTCATTTGAGCAGAAATGTCTTCCTTGAAGTCCTTCACTACATTGTCAACCTATGATTGATAGTGAAGTCTTTCCTCTGCTAACAATTCTTTTATCTGATGGATGAGGGATCCTGAAGTGTCTTCTTGAGGTTGTGGAGCATATGTGCTTGGAATAACTTGCTCTTTCTCAACAACCTTTCATTGTACCACATAATGATACATAACATCCATTGCCTCATCATCATAAAGAATATCAAGGGAGTCCTGTCTTAGAATAACAACTCCTAGTTCTGCATTCTCAACTATATCATCCATGACTTTTTGAAAGCTTTCTAGGTCCTCTTGGACAACCAACCTAGTTGGGGTTGCTTCCTCAACCCTTAGAGCAAAGAGCTCATTTTGAGTCTCCCCCTCAACTGAAGCACCTACTGAAGTGGCTTCTTGTCTATCCTTAGATGGAGCAATAGATTCTGGAAGAGCAACCTCTTCAGTGACCAAGGTCTCACCCAATGATTCTGCTGTGAGACTTAGGACTGAGTCCTGATTAGTCTCCCCCTCAATTTGTGTAGGGGTTGGGCTGGCAATATGTTCTTCTTCCTCTGAAGAGCTTCCCTCAGCTACAGTAGCTCTCTTATTTTTCACCGCACCGACCCCCATGGATTTCTTAGGAGCCTTGGAGAACACTTCTTATATACATTTTCTTCATGTAATGGATGAGATCCCCCAACTTCTTGTTCAACTTTCCAGGTAGGCTTGACAACAGATATAATGGTAGTATTCGACCAAAATTTGGGGCATTAAATCTTTCCCAATTTTTTTCAAATAGAATCTGAGCCCAATTTGTTCATTTGCTCAGTATGACCCTTGTCATTATTTCAAACATTTCTCTTAAAATCTTGTTGTGTGGTCCAGTCTTGCAAATCAAGACCTTTCCAATGACATATGCCAGGAGCTTTCCTTTGGAATTGAAGTTTGCCCATTTTATTGAGCTATAACATTCTGCTTCATGTCCACACCATTTTAAACCTTCAAAGTAATCTTCATTTGAAATCTCATCCTCTTAATCATCTTCTTCAAAAATTGGCAGGCGGAGTGCTCTTGTCAGCCCTTGAACTATAACTCTTAACATAGTATCACTTACCCTTATTTTGATGGCTTTGTCGGATGAGATCATCTGGGGTTTGGATTAAAACTCCACTAATTCTCTATACATGATCACAGTGGGTTCAGATAATTCATACTATAGGCCGACCACTATCAATAGTCTAATAACATATTTTATCTCTTCGTCGGCCCCATTGAATCCACCTTCGACGAACTCGCATTTGATATTGCAATAGTCTTCCCCTTTCCTTGGTGCAATGGCGAGAAAAGCTGGAGAGTTGAAGGTCTCCGACGTCGCAAGTTGTCGAGCGGGATGAGCTTTTTATTTTGACGGCTTAGGGCATATGAAAGTATAATATATTTCTAAGCATTTACCCTATATATGTTCTATTTTAAGAATGTCAAAAGACGCATACTTGGGTGCATTTGTTAAAGTAATTGATCCTCAATTGAACGGTTGTGATGAAAGATCCAATATTAGCTAATTTATGAGTGTCGAAGATGCACCACGACGATACGCCTGTTGTGTCGTCTTAACAATCCTTCGACAAGACCTCTATGTCGTCTTGTATCCTCGACGACATTTATTTAACTTTGGACTTTCCTGCATTTTGTAGTTAGTTTGTGCAAGAATCTTGTTAACGTGCATATGCACAATAGTAATAGATAAGAGGGCATTGATATGCTTAGTCTAAATTTAGCATACCAAGATCAAACTTAAAGAAATTGAATTTAGCTTCATGAAGGGGCTTTGTAAAGATATCTGCTACTTGGCTGTCAGTGAGGACATACTCAAGACAAATATCCTCTTTTTCAACATGCTCCTTGATGAAGTGGTACCTGATTTCAATGTGCTTAGTCCTGCTGTGTGATATAGGGTTCTTAGCAATTGAGAATACACTGGATGAATCAAATCCCATCTGATGTATCCTGATTCATCTATTGAGATTGCATACTTATTTGCTTCTTGCTGCTCCATGAGATCAGCCTCTTCCCTAGGAATTGACAGGTTCCAGATGTGCTTTTCCTATCTTCTTTGCAACCTACTAAATCTGCATTTGAATACCCTATTAGCTTAAAATCATTACTTCCAGGGTACCAAAGGCCAAGATTAGGAGTTCCCTTGAGGTATCTCAAGATTCTCTTAGAAAATGTGTAGTGAGATTTCTTAGGGGAAGCTTGATACCTAACACATACACATGTAGCAAACATAATGTCAGGTTTACTAGCAACTAGGTAGAGTAGAGATCCAATGATGCATCTGTACAAGGTCTCATCAAAAGGTTTCCCTTTCTTATCCTTGTCCAGAGACATATTGGAGCCCATTGAAGTCCACATTGAGGTTGCACTCTCCATTCCAAACTTTTTTATAAGCTCTTTAGTGAACTTGGTCTGAGAGATGAATATTCCATCATCAGATTGCTTCACTTGGAGCCCTAGGAAATGTTTCATCTCTCCCATGCTGCTCATTTCAAACTTCCCTTGCATTAAGTTAGTAAACTTTATGCAAAGGTTGTCATCAATAGAGCCCAAAATTATGTCATCAACATAAATTTGGACTAGCAAAATTTTTCCCTTTACTTCCCTTAGAAATAATATCTTATCTATCTCCCCCTTGAAAATTTGTTTTCAATGAGAAAGCTAGATTGGGTTTCATACCAAGCTCTAAGAGCTTGTTTCAATCAATACAAAGCCTTTCTTAACAAGTAAACATTATCAGAAAGGTTAGAAACAACGAAACCTGGAGGCTGCACTTTATACACTTCTTTCTTGAGATCTCCATTGAGGAAAGCAGACTTCACATCTATTTGATACACTTTGAATCCTTCGTGAGCTGCATAGGCTAGAAATAGCCTTATTGCCTCAAGTCTTGCTACTGGTGCATAGGTTTGATCAAAGTCAATCCCTTCTTCCTGTCTATATCCCTTTGCAACTAGTCTTGCTTTGTTTTTGATGATGATGCCATTCTCATCTAGCTTGTTCCTGTAGAGCCACTTTATTCCAATGACATTTTGATGTTGGTGTCTAGGAATTAGCTTCCATACTTTGCATCTTTTGAATTGACTGAGCTCTTCATGCACAGCCATGATCCAAGAAGGATCTGAATTGGCTTCTTCAAATCTATTTGGTTCACTCTGAGATAGAAAGCTCAGATATAGTGCTTCATTCTGAGCACTTCATCTTGTTCTAACTCCTTGGCTTATGTCTCCAATCACTTGACTACTTGGATGGTCTTTATGGTGCCTCCAAGATGGTGGCAATGCTCCTTGAGTGTCAGCCATTTCTATACCAGCTGGCTGTTATCCAAGCATTATTTCTTATGCTTCTCCTTGGACTTGTTATCCATCTTCAATGATCAAGTCTGGAGTTGTAAACTCTTCTAGGCTAAGCTCTTTTAACTTCAAATCTGTTCCTGCAATATTAGAAGAGCTAGACAAGCGTTGATGAATCATGTTTGTCTCATCAAATACAACATGAATTGATTCTTCTACCATATGAGTCTTCTAGTTGAATATTCTTTAAGCCTTGATGTGACTACTATATCCAACAAGAATACTCTCAAAGCATTTTTCAGCAAACTTAGTTAGATATGATTTACCATTATTTAAAACATAACACTTACATGCAAAGATTCTAAAGTAGGCTAGATTTGGTTTCTGCCCTTCATTAGTTCATAAGGAGTTTTCATGTGACATTTGATGATAGAGGCTTTATTTTTCACATGGTATGTGGTGTTGGCAGCTTCAACCTAGAAATATTATGGTAGTGAAGTGTCACTTAGCATGGTTCTCCCAACTTCTATGAGAGATCTATTTTTCCTCTCAGCAACTCCATTCTACTGTGGTGTTTGTTGGAACATGGTCTGCCGCATCTCCTAGGTTTGAGAATAACAAATCCTATGTGTATTTGATCTTGTGTGTTTAAGTGTGCTGGATAACAAAGTCCACATGACTCAAGGATTACATAAGAAGGTTGCCCCCAAAGTTGAGCCATCAAATCCAAAACTCCTACTAGCGCTGGAGGTAGTACTAGCATAGGCGCTAGCTGTCGTTCGACGAACTGTTAGAGGCGCTCGACGAAATGCTCAGAAATGCGTTCGACGAAATTTTGTTTAACGAACTGTCAGCGGCGCTCGACGAAATTCTCATCACTACGTTCGACGAAAATTCGCTCGACGAAATGTTAGCTGAGTTCGACAAAATTTCGATCGACAAATATGATTTCTTAAGCGCAATTGCTGGGAGAACTTATAGAAGGAGATAGCGCCAGGCGATATCCGATAGCGCAAGCGATAGCGGGGAGCACAGTAGGCAAGAGAGAAAAGTTTCCTCCGATTGAAGATTCTGCTGCGCAGAATATATCCCAATATGGGATAGCGCCGGCGGTACCACTAGCGCAGGCGCTAGCGCTGAGGCTATATAATGGACCCTTCTTTTCTCGTGTGGGTGCTGATCCCTGAGAGAGGTCTTGTGCCAGAATTCCAAAGCCTTATATGACCGAGAGTTGATCTCCCACCAAACGCTTAGAGAGTTTCTGAAGGAGGACTTCATCACGCTACATCCAAAGAGGGATCGCTTCAACCTCGCTTATTCTACAGCGATCGTTCATCTCCGACTTCAGAAGTTTCTTAGAGGGAGTTTTTATATTATTGTCTTTTCATTTCATATCTTTTCTGTAATCGTTTAGTGAAATTTGCCTCGTGTTGGCGACTAGGTCTGGGTAAGACTTAGGGCAGAAATTTGCCTCGTGTTGGCGACTAGGTCTCGGGTGTAGGTCTAGGGGGTGCTCGAGGCCATATCCGGGGAAGGGTTGGCTAGAGCGGCTTGAGGCCGTATCCGGGGAAGGATCGGCTAAAGCCAACCGGTTCGTGGGGATACGAGTCGGTATAGAAAACAAAAAGAGTCTTTCTATTAGCTTTGATTTCTAGCTTCGATAAGAGATCAAGTTTTGTAATCATGCTTCTCAAGTTAATAAAATCATGTCTTTACTTTTACTTCACTTGATTTGTCTTGATCTTCTCTAGTTTAATAATCAAAGCTTTTTCAAAGTTATTCAAAATATATTATAAGTTTGTAAAACCCTTATTCACCCCCGCTCTAAGGGCGCCTACCGATACAACAGTGTTCTTGGAGAAGAAAATTCTTGAAGGATACCTTGTTTTTTTTAGAAATCTGTCATGAGTTCAAATTGAAATTCTGTGTCATGATCACTTCTGATTTTGACCACAGTACAATTCTTTTTATTCTGAACCTGCTTAACAAAAGACACAAAGATATCCAAGATATCAGACTTTTTCTTAAGGAAGAACACTCAAGCATACCTAGATAAGTCATTAACTATCACAAATGTATATAACTTCCTTCCTAAACTATGAATTGACATAGAACCAAATAAGTCCATATGCAATAGATAAATGCATCTTTCTGAATCTTTGGAGCTTATGCTCTTAAAGGTGGACTTAGTCTGCTTTCCCATCTGACAAGCATGACAAATACCCACTTGAATGCATTTAAGGTTAGGTCCATTTCTAACTAGATTTTCTGAAAAGAGTTTGCTGATTGTCTTGTAGTTCATGTAATCAAGTCTCTTATGCCATTACACACAAAGAGATTCTCTCTCATTTGCTATAGACAAACAAGTGTAGTAAAATATAAGAAAAAGAAATTTAAGCAATAAATATTACCACTCCAAGTGCCTGATAGAATTTTCTCAATTTCAATAGAATTCTTAATCAGACACGTATCCTTATGGAACTCAATGACATAGCCTAGATCACATAGTTGTCTTATACTTATAGGTTATGTTGCAACCCTTCCACATAAGCTACTTTTGTGATTGTGACTATGCCATTGGTAATCATACCATAGCCTTTGATGATGCCTCTGTCAGATCCACCAAATATGACTTTAGCTCCATCTTCTACAGGGGTAAATTTCTTTAAAAGGATTCTTGTTCCAGTCATGTGCTTGTAACATCCACTGCCCAAATACCAGATAGGCATTTTGTTAGTCTTTGGACTTACCTGCAAGAACAAACTATTTTACCTTAGGAACCCAAACAGATTTGGGTCCTTGGTTCCTGTTAGCCTTGACTACAGGATGCTTGAGTACAAAACTACTAGCAAGCTTCACATTCCTTGCTCTAGATACTGTTTGGTTGAACCGACAGTCTATAGCAAAGTGACCAACCTTACCACAACACCAGCAATTAAACCTATTATACCTCCTCTTCTGAGTCGCCTTTTGAATGGAGTGTTGGTGTTGATGATCAGAAGAGCAGGCTTCTTCACAACATGCATTTCTTGATCTATTCCTATGGTTGTGCACAGAATTAGAAGTTGGCAGCACAGTCACAGGCTTTACTCTGGGGATAGGCTTTTGAGGAATAACCTTTCCCTTTCCATTGGTTGATTGTGCTATGGAGCCAAGTATAAATGACCCATGATCCTTCATGTGGATTTCCTTATAGGACGCCTTTAGAGCACTCAGTCCAATGTTTGTTCAGTTCTTTGGGTTTTGTGGCTTAGTTCAACTAGTTGAGCAACCATTGGTGAGGTATCCATAGATTAGATCTTGGTCATAGATATTGGAGGGAGGGACAACTTTTTGGAAGATAGTTTTAGCTTGAGAGGTATCTTCTTTTTCCTTATTATAGCCAATCCCTCCTCTACATGGAGAGGAGAAGTTGTCTATGATAGGGAGAATAGTTTTAGGCTTAGAGAAGCTTGCCACACGATTTCTTTATAAAAGAAGCTTGTCCTCCATAGCCTCGATAGCTCTTTCCCTTTGAACTAACAACTTTCTATGAGCTTCATACTTCTTTTGAAGTACCATAAGTTCATAGTTCAACCTTGTTATTTCACCGGTTTTCTCATCCACCTGGGATTTGAATGACTCAATAATTCTTATTTCTTCAGCCATAAGTTCATAGTTCAACCTTGGCCAAGGCTTTGCTTTTCTTTAGTGCTTTTAAAAGAGCACCATACTTGCTAATGAGATCATTATATTGATTTACTAACTCATAATGACTCTCATCATTAGCTAATGAGTTTGCTCCTGTTTCAGCATCAGACTCAATATCAGATCCAAAAATAGAAAGCGGGGCTTTGATAAGTACCTTATCAGGACAAGAGTTGTCCTGCTTTTCTTCATCAGTCAAAGCCATCAGTCCATAACTGATCTCTTCTTCTTCTGATTCATTGTCACTGTTTGACAGTGATAGAGGTGCCCTTATGCACACCTTGGCTACAGGATAGTTATCTTCCCACTATTCTTCAAAGACTGCAGCAAGCCCAATGTATGTGAAAATTTCTCATTTTGATAATTAGCGGAAAAATGGGAACTAGGTCGCAGGAACACTCTCAATCTTTCTGAGCACAATAAACCAGAAACAAAGAAGGAACACAAGGACTAGCATTCAAAACTCTTCTTTACAATTTGAGGTACACATGGCGAGACATGCTTCACCAATGCAATCGAAGAAGAATAACAACAAGACAAACAAAAACCGCCCAAGCCGCCCGACTAACAAGCCGCCCGACTTAAACAAGGCTGCCCGCGCGAACCGCCAAGTCGCCAAACCGCAACTCAACACGCGGACTATCCGTTATTCCAATGCTGACACTGTCCGCCCGAGCAAGGCCGCCTGACCGCTATCACTTAGCCGCTCCTAACCGTGAACACTGTTGCTGACTAGCTGAATAGAAAACAGACCGGCAAGGCAAGCTGCCTAACTGCACGGTCTGACTTTATTGAAAGCAGAAACACAAGCCGAAGAGAGAAGCCGCAAACCGCAACCACCTGCTGCTACCCGCCGCTGACTGCCACCGACTTAATTGCAGCGGTCTCCTCTGACCAAGTCAGAACCACACACAAGCCGCCAACCTGCGAACACAACAGAGTTAACTCTCAATCCGAGCGACTAGAAAAATCTAACCGCACGAAAGACTTGCGAGCTCTCGCTTACTGTTCACTATATTTGATCTGAGGGAGAGGTCCTATTTAGGCGTGAGGGGGAGTGTGGTAACCGCCCATAGAGATAGGATAACCGCCTCAACTCGGCAGCGGGTAGAAAACAAACCGTGCGGCTTAAAGACAAGTCGCACTGGTCTAGCAGAGCATCAGGACTTGAAGTAGACCAAGTCCAAGAACAAGCCGGACTGACAGACCGTTAGCCCGCTGCGGGTAGGCAACCCGCGCGGTTTCAAGATTAGACCGCCCGACCTTCTGCGGGTAGACAACCCATGCGGTCTCAAAAATAGACCGCCCGACCTCCACTTCACTTCAACCCGCGCGGTCTCAAGACAGACCGCCTGACCTCCACTTCACTTCAATATTTTCAACACTCTCCCTTGAAGTGAGAAGTGGAAGTCAACCCGAGTAAACCTCGTAACCGAGTGAATGGTCCCTTCGCTAGCGGCTTCGTGAAGATGTCAGCGACATTATCCTCGCTCCGCACATGCTCAACTATCAGAGATCCCTCCAGCACCTTTTTCCGAATAAAATGATGCTCGATCTTGATGTGCTTGGTCTGCGCATGACAAACTGGATTATTAACCAGTTTGAGGGCACTCTCATTGTCACCGCGTAGCAGAGTAGGATGTCGCACCTCCTCATGGATGTCTTCTACCAACCTCCTCAGCCAGTTGGCTTCCTGAGCTGCCAAGGCCAAAGCCTTGTACTCCGCTTCAGTGGTAGAAACAGATACCGAATCATGCTTCTTGCTGCACCATGATATAGCTGCAGGGCCCGCCAAAAAGATGTATCTAGATGTCGACTTCCGATCATCCGAATCTCCCCCATAATCAGCATCCATGTAACCACGCAGGTTAAAACACGTATCTCTCCTATAACAGAGACCCAAATCAGAGGCCGACTTCACGTACTTCAGGATACTCCTGGCCGCCACCAGATGAGATTTTCGTGGCTCCACCATATATCGACTTACCCTGCCAACTGCATATGCAATATCCGGCCTAGTAATCGTCAAATATATCAAACTCCCAATAAGAGCCCGGAACACCAATGGATCAGAAAGAATCCTCCCATCATCCCGCCGAAGCTTTAGACCAACCTCAAGAGGAGTCAAACTACTCTTCCCTTCCTGCATGCCAAATCTCTTAACGATTCGCTCCGCATAGCCCTTCTGGGAAATGAGTACTCCATTCTTCTGCATCTCAATCTCGAGTCCAAGGAAGTGATTGAGCTCACCTAGATCCTTCATCTCAAATCTGATAGCAAGCTCAGCCCTTAGCCTGGCTACCTCCTCCTCTAAGTTCCCAGTGACAATCATGTCATCCACATACAACAACACTAGGACCTGAAGCTCTCCCTTCTTCTTGAAAACAAGCTAGAATCTGAGTCTGAAGCAAAGTATCCGCAAAAATGGAGATATTCTGCGATCTTCCCATACCATGCCCTAGGCGCTTGCTTCAACCCATAGAGGGCCTTCTTCAACTTGCAGACGTGTACCGGATGAACTTCCGATACATACCCAGGTGGATGAACCATGAAGATGTCCCTGTCAATCTCGCCATACAAGAAAGCATTTTTTACGTCAAGTTGCCAAATCTTCCATCCTTGGCAAGCTGCCAACGCAATCACCACCCGCACCGAAGTCATCTTGGCCACTGGACTGAACGCCTCCTCATAATCCTCCCCATACTATTGTGAGAACCCTCGAGCAACAAGGCGAGCCTTGTACCACTCGATACTACCATCCGCCTTCTTCTTCGGTTTGAACACCCACTTGCAAGTTACGGGAGTTATGCCATCAACCTTGGGAACAAGATCCCAGGTTTCGTTCTTCCTGAGGGCAGCCATCTCCTCATCCATGGCATCTTCCCACTCCTTGGCTCTAGTGGCTTCCTCAAATCTTGAAGGCTCTCGCTCGTCCAGAGGGCCGGCAAAGAAACATGAAACAAAGCTCACCATGTTTCCTCCTGTATAACGAGCTGGTGGAATTATAGTCCTCTTTGACCTTCTTATGGTCGGAACTGGACTAACCACTTCCGCTACTTCTTCAGAATCAACTCTGTTCTCAGGTAAACTAGGAGCATTGCTCCCCCTGCTTCCAGAACCTGAAGCAACTGCCCCAGAGATTGACGCAACTGGAGCTCCTGGTGAACCAGGCAACTCCTCCTGAAGATCTCCTACAGCTTCTCTTTGCCTTTCAACCTTGCTATCTACTAGTTCTACACCAGAACTCCCCTGGTATGACGCCAGCTCATCAAATACCACATCGCGAGATACAACAAATCTCCGCGTCTGGGGATCGATGCACTTCCAGCCCTTCTTTCGGTCATCATATCCAATGAACACTAGTTTCCTCGCCTTCGCATCTAGTTTTGTTCTAAGGGCATCAGGAACGTGCACATAGCAAGTTGAACCAAACACTCATAAGTGTCCACACCGGGCTTCTCCTTAAACATTAGCTCATGTGGAGTCTTCATGTTGATCGGACTAAGAGACATCCGATTGATGACAGAAGCAGCACAAGACATACCCTCCGCCCAGAAGGACTTTGGAATATTCTTGGAATGAAGCCAGCACTTCACGGTCTTCGTCAAATGACGGATTTTCCGCTCAGCAACTCCGTTCTTTTGTGGAGTATGCGCACAAGAGAGCTCTCTCCGGATGTCGTGCTTCCTGCAAAAACTAATGAACTCACTTGAGGTGAACTCACCTCCATTGTCAGTTCTCAGCTTTTTAATCCGCAGTCTAAGACGACCCTCCACAAGCTCCTTGAACTCCACAAACTTCCCAAATGCCTTTGACTTCTCCTTCATAAAATACACCAAGGTATATCTGAAAGACTATAATTAAGGATAGCTAATCACCTAGAGGGGGGTGAATAGGTTATTTAAAAATTATTGTTGTTCTTGATTATAACCAAGATAAAAATGATCAGAGCTTTCAAGAAATAAAAACACACACAGAAAAGGACACGCAGATTTTTATAGTGGTTCCCCTTATCTTGGGTAATCCACTTTCCCCCTTCTCCCCTTCTAGTAGTGTGCTAGATAGGGTTTATAGCTCCTCCAGATCTCAGACCACAAACAGGTCTTACAGCTCAGATCACAACAGATCTTACAGTCTCAGATCTCACAGATCTTACTAACTCAGATCACACAGATCCTACCTCAGCCTTTATAACTAGGCTTACAGCTCAGATTCACCCCTGAATCCTACAACTCAGATCACACCTGATCTTACAACTCAGATCCTTGACAGATCCTACACTCAGATCTGACAACTCAGATCCTACAGGAATTTATAAAGAGAATAACAAATACTTAGACTCAGATTTGAGATTGTTGAGCCTTCTTGATCTGCCTGAATGATCAGACATAAATCTTCAATAGAACACCAGCAGCAAATGATCTTCTTGATTCGATAGGCTGTGATGACTGTTCTTCTTCTTAGGAAGACAGATTCTTCCTTCTTGATCTTCTTCTTTAAGAAAGAGGTATCAACACCAGATTGCTGAATGAAATCTTCAATTTAGATTGGTTCTGAAAGGGAAGATGACTTCTCCAGATTCTTCACTCAAACTGATGGAGACGATAATGGCTTTTGAAAGATAGGAAAAACTTTTCTAACTTAACTTTTCTTCACTACATAACCAATAGGTCATGCCTTCTATTTATAGCCCGCCATCTGCAATATCTGTTACGCTCCTCCACGTCAGCATGACGTGACGTCTTCAACGGTCTTTAATGGAAACAAAGGCTCAGCTAGCTGTAGAAGATATTCCTCAGTTCAGAGTATTTGTAGAAGAGGCGTTGAGCACTTAACATCTCTGTCGACGCTTTTTCAATTAGGCGTCGAGCGATATTTAGACGCTCGACGCATACTCCTTGGACTGAAGCTCTTGACTCCTCCTTCTCAGGCGTTGAGCAATCATCACTTAGTCGACGCTTTTTATCTGATGAAGTTGAGCAACGTACAGGAGCTCGACGCTTCTTAAATATGCCTTTATATCTCGACACTTCTGGTTGGCGCTGAGCTGACTGAAGTTAAGTCGACACTTCTCTTTCCAAGGCGTCGAGCGATATAACATGGCTCGACGCTTCCAAACTTGGTCTCAGAACTTCAGCGGCGACCTTGTCTATTTGAGTAGTAAACATGAGTCAATGCTTCTGGGTCACAGGCGTCGAGCGATGTATGATGTCTCGACGCTTGTGAACTTGAATGAATTCCATGAATTTTTTGCCTGACCTGATCTCCTGCACATTGATTCTAGAGAGTATATCAAATACATTCTGAGATATATCTTTGACTTAGGAATGGACTTTTCCAAATCTAAGATATTGTGGGCAATGATCCCAACAATCTCCCCCTATTTGAAGAAGTCATAATCTCAGTCAATGATATCTCTCTCTTTTCAAAGATAAACAATGTGTTCTAATCTCTATACAGGTAATCAAAATAAAGAGTATCAAACTTTATAAAATTAGATTACCAAAACATTCTATCCACAGAAATTATCTCAGACATGATTTCTCATATAAGCATAAAAACATAAGCAATTCAGAATAAGACATGTCATGAAGAGAGACAGAATCACATCACAGGCATATATATATATGATCATGAAAACTAGTTAACACTGGGAATTCATCAAGATTGTTCAAAAATATATCAATTACATTCTTCTGAAAGTAAAAAATAAAGATTAAATTTCTAAAGATGCCCAGGATCCTTGAATTCAATTCCTCTTTTGGCTCTTTTGGAGAGTGCTTCAGCAACTTCCTTTCTCCTCTTGAAATAGCCAAATGGCTTTGGAAAGTATCTGATTGGCTCCATTTCTCCTGCCTGGACCTTCCCAGCCATTTTGTCAGCCTTGAATTTGATCTTCAGTTCCTCTTAATCCCTATGCTTTAACCATTCAGCTTCAGAATACCACTTTCCTCTTTCCTCTGGGTTATTTTTCACAGCTTCCCATGCTGACATAATCAATTCTCTGGAAGATGGAGACCAATGTTCAAAATCAACTCTTGATTGAACCTCTTCTCTGAACTTTCTTTTACTTGATTCTACTTGCTCACTAGTAAAATTCTCTCTTTTACTTTTATCCTCAGGACTATACATTTTAGCAATCTGCTTTTGAACCTGAGTAAGAGAGGCTGGCCTTGTCTCAGAGACTTGATCATTCTCATAGTCTATGGGAGGACATCCAAGAGTTTCTCTTATAGAGTTTGAGGTCCACACAGCATGTTCAGAACTAGCTTGAATCATTGACCTCTCCCCCTTTAGGACTTCTTCAACAATGAGATCTCTCAAAGTATTCTTCTAAAATATGACTTGACCTTCCAAGTGATTAACTCCACTTTCAATGGTTTTCTTTACTTTAAAGAGATGATCATCTATAGTATTTGCATGCAACTTTGCTTGATCTTTTAGAACTGTGGAGCTCTCATCAATTTTAGCCAAGATATCAGCATTCTGCTGTTGTAGTCTAGCTTCAATCTTATTTGTACCTGTTAAGATTTGTGCTACCTGTTCTTTATACAGAACTTGCATATTGCTACTTAGTATTCTTTGGTTTGTCTGAACATCATCCACTGTCTTTGTAATTCCAGCTTGAGATTCTTTAATAACCTTTGATGTTTCTTTGATTACATCAAGCTGTTTAGTTGTATAATCTACTGAAACACCAGCTCTCTTAAAGAACTTTACCATCTCCTTTCCCAATGCAGATATCTGATGATTGACTTTAAATCTAACCAATTTCAGTTGGAAATCTACCTCATTTTTCATTTTTGTATTATTCTCCTCAATATATTGTTCTAATAATCTTCTTTGATTATTCAGCAACACCTCCAGCTGAGGTAGAATAGGACTAAGATCCACATGGATTTCCTTTTCCATTTCAACACCTTTGCTGCTCTCTTCTCTGATTAAGGAATCATATCTCTGGCTCATATGGGAGCTAGAGGATTCTATCTTGATAACCTTCTCAGCAGGTTTCTTTGGTGCTTCAGGTTCTCCTTCTACCTCCATAGCATCAATTACAGAATTCTCTTTGGCAGGGATCTCAGCCTGAGACTCCCCCTCAAATGGTGCATTATCTTCAGCTGGGAATTCATCTTGAGGCTCCCCCTCAGTCTCTGCATTGATCACATCAATTTTATCCTGAGCAGGGATCTCATCTTGAGCCTCCCCTCAACTGCTGTTTTGCTCATTTCAGAATTGTTCTGAGCAGGAATCTCATCTTGAGTCTCTTTCTCATTTAGAAAAACCCCTTCAGGTCTAGCAGGGGATACATGAAGACTTCCTCTTTCTTCTTCTCCTTTCTCACTCTCATCCTTTGGAGTATCAGGAGAACTGTCCCTTGCATTGTTCCCTTCTTCATCTTCAGATGTTGTAAGGTTTGGATCATGAATTGGAGTAGCTTTAGATTTTCTTTTGGAGGAGGATGAGCTGGATGAACTTGAAGAACTTGAAGAAACCTTCTTCTTCTTTTGCTTCTTTGCTTTCTTCTGCTTGGGAGAAGGATCTACTGGAGGAGGATTAGATAAGACTCTGTCCCATCTCTCTATCATTCTCATATCCATTTTCTTCATGTGGTTTATCTTTGATCCAAGTTTATCATTCAAAGAGTCAGGAGTGACTTTTAGTAAATACAAAGACAATATCCTACCCATGTTGGGTACTTGGATACATTCAACTATCCTGTCAAACATAACTCTTCCCCAATCTGTTCTCAGAGAATGAATAATCCTTATCAGTAGAATAAACATTTTTCTGGAAATTTTGTCATGTGATCCTGTCTTGCACAGCAGTCCCTTTTCTATCACATCTGTTATCAATTTACCTTTCGAATTCATTCCTTTTCTCAGAATACTTCCAGTGATTTCTCGTGAAGTTTCAATTCCGCACCAGATTTGTGCTAATTTAATCTGTTCAGAGGTCACCTCTTCTTTTTCTTCATTCCTTTTTAACCTAGGCAGTTCTAGTGCCTTATCGAGTCTAGAAGGAGTTATATTAATCTTCTTACCATTCACACTGGTCTTAATCTTTGAATTGACAGAGTCTATTATTATGTTAGAGTATAGCTCTAATACCTCTCGTTTCCAGATGAGAGTTGATTCAGACAGCACAAATTCCAGTCCTGCATTGTAGATTAATTCGATTATTGATTTGATCTCCACTGAAGCTGATTGGAATCCATTTCGAACAAGTTCACTTCCTTCATAGAGATACTCACTGCTTTTGGGAGGCATTGTTGTTGATGATCGAAGAGAGAGAGAATTGATGGAGAGATTTTCTAGGGCACCAAATTTCAAACTTAGAGAACTAGGGCATATGCACTAACGAAGTGTCTTCCCTATTTATAGAAGTTCTAATTCAAGAAGATGAATAGCCGCGCGCCGAACTTGTTTGACAAGATTGATCTAATGGTTCAAATTGATCCTTCCGAGACGGCCTAGCTATATTCGCATAAGCGTTGAGATCGATCGACGCCATGTATCTTCAGTCGACGCCAGGTGTCTTCTCGACGCCAGATATCTTCTCGACGCCAGATAATTTCTCCACTCATCTTATAGGACTCAATCATTATTTTCATTTATTTAATTCAAAACAACTTTAATCCATTTTTAACATACCTAATTCAATTTTAAAATTATTGAATTTAGTTTCATCCAAGGGTTTAGTAAATATGTCAGCAACCTGTTTGTCAGTGGGAACATATTCAATTGAGATATCTCTATTTTCTACATGTTCTCTAATGAAATGGTATCTTATTTCTATGTGCTTAGTTCTGCTATGAGATACATGATTATTAGCTATAGCAATAGCGCTAGTTGAATCACAAAATAGAGGAGATTTACTTAGCTGAACTTTATAGTCTTGGAGTTGGTGTTGAATCCATAGTAGCTGAGCACAGCAGTTTCCAGCTGAGATGTACTAAGATTCTGCTGTAGATATAGCCACACTGGTCTGCTTCCTGCTACTCCAAGATATTAGTCTTTTGCCAAGAAATTGACATGTACCTAATGTACTTTTTCTATCCTCCCTGCATCCTGCAAAATCAGCATCTGAAAAACCAATTAGTTCAAAATCATTGCTTCTAGGATACCAAAGGCCAAGATTAAGAGTGCCCTTCAGATATCTCAGGATTCTTTTGACAACAGTGTAGTGAGATTCTTTAGGGTTCACTTGATATCTAGCACACACACATGTTGAAAACATAATGTCTGGCCTGCTAGCAGTTAGGTAGAACAATGAGCCAATGATGCCTCTGTACAAGGTTTCATCAATAGGTTTTCCTTTTTCATCCTTGTCCAGTGACATATTTGCTGTCATTGGTGTCTTCATGACAGTGGAATTTTCCATTCCAAACTTCTTAATAATTTCTTTTGTGTACTTGGTCTGAGAAATGAAAATTCCTTCCTCAGACTGTTGCACTTGGAGTCCTAAGAAGTATTTAAGCTCACCCATGCTGCTCATTTCAAATTTCCCTTGCATAAGGTTTGCAAACCTTTTGCAAAGGTTATTATCAGTAGAGACAAATATTATATCATCTACATATATTTGTACTAGAATAATGTGACCTTTAACTATCCTAAGAAACAATGTCTTATCTATCTTTCCTCTTGAGAATTTGTTCTCAATAAGAAATCTAGATAATGTCTCATACCAGGCTCTAGGTGCCTGTTTCAGACCATACAATGCTTTTAATAAAAGATAGACATGATTTGGATGAGTAGAGTCAATAAAACCTGGGGGTTGTTCAACATATACTTCCTCCAATATTGTTCCATTAAGGAATGCTGACTTTACATCCATTTGATAGACTATGAAACCAGTGTGTGCTGCAAATGCCAGGAATAACCTGATTGCCTCCAATATTGCCACAGGAGCAAATACTTGATCAAAATCTATGCCTTCCTCCTGTCTATATCCTTGGGAAACCAACCTAGCTTTGTTTTTGATGATCACACCATTCTCATCCAGCTTATTCCTGAATACCCATTTGGTCCCTATGACTTTGTGTTTCTTTGGTCTTGGGACCAATATCCAGACTTTGCACCTTTCAAATTGATTTAGCTCTTATTGCATAGCTGATATCCATGAAGAGTCTTTATTGGCTTCATCAAACTTCTTAGGTTCTATTTTGGAAAGAAAGCTGTGATGCAAAGCCTCATGTATTGAGTTTCCTCTTTTGGTTTGCACACCATCATTTGAATTTCCTATGATCTGTTCTTTTGGATGATCCTTCAGATGTTTGGTTGCATTCCTCCACCTTTCATTTTCCCTTTGAGAATCTGGTGCATCTGTTTGAGTAGGTTCTTCTAGAGGTTCTGGATGAGGTGGTTCTTCAACAACAATAGGTTCTTCATAATTGTCTTCTGCTTGAGGTTCATCCTCTCTAGTTACAATTATAGTCTCATTAGTTTCTTCATTATCCTCATTTTGCTGTTCATTGATATTCATCTCCTTCAATTTCTGTGTAGAACCTGCACAACTAGATAAACTTCCCAGATCCTTATAAATAAGGCTGGTTTCATCAAATACAACATGTATAGATTCTTCTATCCTATTAGACTTTTTATTGAAAATTCTATAGGCTCTACTTTGAGAGTTATACCCAACAAATATTGCCTCATGTTCTTTTTTAGCAAATTTAGTGAGATGGTGCTTTCCATTATTTAATACAAAGCATTTACTACCAAATATTTTAAAATAGGCTAAAGTGTGTTTTCTACCTTTCAACAACTCATATGGGGTCTTATCCAGTCTTTTGTTTATAAGAGCCCTATTCTGCACATGGCATGCTGTGTTTATAGCTTCAGCCCAGAAATACTCAGGAAGAGAAGAATCACTCAACATACTCCTGCTAGCTTCAATAAGGGTTCTATTTCTTCTCTCAGCAATCCCATTTTGTTGGGGAGTTCTAGGAGATGAGAACTCTTGAGAGATTCCTAAATTCTCACAAAATTTGGTCATTGCACCTGACTGAAATTCAGTCCCATGATCACTTCTAATTTTGGCTACAGAATTTCCTATTTTATTGGAGATTTGCCTAACAAAACTGGTAAATATTTCTACAGTGTCTGACTTATGTTTGAGGAAGAATACCCAAGTGAATCTGGAATAATCATCAACTATTACAAGGGTGTATGATTTTCGTCCTAAGCTATGGATTGACATTGGTCCAAATAGATCCATGTGAAGTAGGTATAGACATTTAATGGAATCCTTCTCACCAATTGGTTTGAAGGATGACTTGGTCTGCTTACCCATTTGACAAGCATGGCATGGACCCTCCTGCACACACTTCCACTTAGGCCCAGCTCTCACTAGGTCTTTTGAGATAAGTTTATTTATAGTCTTATAATTTATGTGAGCTAACCTTTTATGCCATTGAACACTACTAGAAACTTTATTTTCTGCTACTAAGCATATGGAGTTAACTAGATCAGAACATATGAAGTTTAAGCAGTAAATGTTGCCACTCCTAGTGCCTGAGAGAATTATCTCATTTTCTTTCTTAATTAGGCACTCATCCTTGGGGAATGAAATGTCATACCCAATATCACATAATTGACTTATGCTAATGAGATTGTGTTGCAATCCATCAACATGAGCAACTTTGGTGATGGTGACAATTCCATTTGAGATATTGCCATAACCTTTAGTTTTACCTCTTTCAGACCCTCCAAAGATAACCTTTGGTCCATTCCTTACATGAGTGTAATCATTCAGCAGACTTTTTGTTCCTGTCATGTGCATAGAGCACCCACTGTCCAAGTACCAGATTGGAAGTTGATTGGTCTTTGGACAACCCTGCAAAAATAAATTACCTTTTCTTAGGAGCCCACACCAAGTTGGGTCCTAGAACCTTGTTAGTATGAGCTGGAACATTTAGTTGTTGAATAATCCTTGGTGCTGTGAGAGTTGTCATAGGTCTGAATACTGGTCTCCCAGAGTTGAATCTTGGAACAGTTGGATTGAACCAACAGTCAAGTGCAAAATGCCCAACCCTTCCACAGCACCAGCATTCATATCTATTATATCTCCTTGGAGGTCTTCTTACTTCTTTATGTTGACTTATATTTTGCTTAATTGCCTTATTCACAGGAGCTATGTAATTTGTTTTAGTAAATTTTATTGGTTCAGTTTTCTTTCCATCAGTGGTTTTTTACTTCAGGTCTTAGTTCCTTTCTTTTGAATTTAGTTTTTGCTTTAAATACAAAGGAGTCATGATGAGTTAATACTTTTTCTTTGCATAGAGGTTTGGCATTATTGTTACTTGGTTGAATTAAATCATCTTTGCTATTAGAACATTCACCCTTATAAAACATATGCACACTTTTTTGATCATGCTTGTTTGTGATAGGCATGGCTTTGTTAAACCTTAAAGGTTGTATAGGTGCCTTGTCATTACTTTTAGGGTTTTTATCTGCATTCCTATCATATCCTATGCCATATCTGTATTGTGCAGAAAATGTGTCTATTATAGGAAGAATAGTTTGTGGTTTTGAGAACTTTGCTACAAGTTTCTTTTCTGCTAGGAGTTTTGCTTCAAGTTCTTTTATTAACTTTTCCTTAGTGCATAAAGTTTGTATGTGAATAATAGACATGACTTTTAGTTTGCTAAGTTCTTTACTTGTCTGATTCAGCCTCTCAGCTGTCTCAGAGTTTTGAGAATCAGTTTGCTTTAATTCAGATATTTCTTTTTGTAACCTTTTATTATGCCTTTTGCTCTTCTTAAGTGCTTTGAGAATTAATTGATATTTTTCAATAATTTCATCTACATGAAGTTTAGATTGTGAGTCATTTTCATCAGAAGAGAATGAATCTATTTCAGGTTTAGAATTAGAATCAGATAGAGGAGTTTTATCAAGTACCTTTATATCAGTAGTTGTCTCCTGATTTTCTTGATCACTCAATGCCATGAGTCCTGCATTTTCTTCTTCATCCTCTTCACTATCAGACTTTGATAGTGGGGCTTTTATCATAGGTCTATCATTTAGACTATCTTCATTTTCATTGGCAGCCATCAGAGCTATGAGTGCCTCCTCACTATCTGAGTCTGATGACTGAGATTCACTATCACTAAGAGTGACCTTGCCCTTTTTGGCTATTAGACTCTTCTCATGTCTCTTGTCAGATTTGTGCTTTCTTTCATCAGATTTCTTGTTGTTCTTTCTCTTTGAAGGACAATCAGCAATCATGTGTCCTGATTTCCTGCAACCAAAACACACAATTTCTTCTGAATTAATTTTATTGTGTTTAGAATTGTACCTGTCCTTCTTGGAGTCTTGTTTGAATCCCTCTGAAGAATTTGAATGCTTCTTTGATCTGAATAACTGAGAGGGTATAGTTTTCCAGTGTTGTTTTCTTCTCAACATTCTTTTTAGCTGTTTGGTAAAGAGTGCCAATTCACCATCTGATATTTCAGAATCAGAATTACTGGTTTCTGATTCTTCTGATTCAGATGGAATCCTGGGGGATAATGACATTCTTTCTTTGCTTTTCTTGGAGCTTTCTGCTTTCAGAGCAATAGGATTTTCCCTACTGTGTCCTTCCTCAGCTTTTCTGGTATTCAGATGATGTTTATGGGACAAGAGTTTCCCATATAAATTTTGTGGCTGAATGTTTCCCAGATTTCCCATTTCTCTGATTGCACAGATCTTGATATCCCATTCTTTGTTCAGTGATCTTAAGAATTTATCATTCAGCTCATAATCTGTGAAAGTTCTTCCATAAGTTTTTAGACCATTTACAATCTTGAAGAATTTTTCATAGCAGACTGCTATTGAATATTTCTTGTCTTGTCTGAAGGCTTCATATTGCTGATTTAGAAGTGACTTCCTGTCATCTCTGACTTCTTCAGTCCCTTCCATATACGATAAGAGATTCCCACATTTCTTTGGCAGTTTTGCAATGGGCTAAATTTTGGAAAGTTGAATCTTCAATAGCACTAACAATGATGTTCTGAGCTCTCTTATCCATGGAGGCCAGAATCACTTCATCTTTGGTCATCTCTGAATAGGTTTTAGGAGTCCTTATACTTCCATCTGTAAATGAAACTTTCATAGGAACAAAAGGTCCCTCTAGAACAGTTATGTAAATCTTAGGATCAGATGCTTCCATGAAAAGTCTGACCCTTTCTTTCCAAATCCCAAAGTTTTCTTTTCTGCAGATTGGAAGCTTCATAGATGTGAATTCTTTGCTTCCTTATGTATTAGCCATCACGACTTCAGAAATCTACCCTTAGAAGATCTTGTTCAGGATGTTAAACCTTTTCTTGAACAACAACCCTCTGATACCACTTGAAAGACTTTAATTAAGAGTAGCTAATCACCTAGAGGGGGGGGGGGGGGGTGAATAGGTTATTTAAAAATTATTGCTGTTCTTGATTATAACCAAGATAAAAATGATCAGAGCTTTCAAGAAATAAAAACACACACAGAAAAGGACACACATATTTTTATAGTGGTTCCCCTTATCTTGGGTAATCCACTTTCCCCCTTCTCCCCTTCTAGCAGTGTACTAGATAGGGTTTATAACTCCTCCAGATCTCATACCACAATCAGGTCTTACAGCTCAGATCACAACAGATCTTACAGTCTCAGATCTCACAGATCTTACTAACTCAGATCACACAGATCCTACCTCAGCCTTTATAACTAGGCTTACAGCTCAGATTCACCCCTGAATCCTACAACTCAGATCACACCTGATCTTACAACTCAGATCCTTGATAGATCCTACACTCAGATCTGACAACGCAGATCCTACAGGAATTTATAAAGAGAATAACAAATACTTAGACTCCGATTTGAGATTGTTGAGCCTTCTTGATCTGCCTGAATGATCAGACTGAAATCTTCAATAGAACAGCAACATCAAATGATCTTCTTGATTCGACAGGCTGTGATGATTGTTCTTCTTCTTAGGAAGACAGATTCTTCCTTCTTGATCTTCTTCTTTCAGAAAGAGGTATCAGCACCAAATTGCTGAATGAAATCTTCAATTTAGATTAGTTCTGAAAGGGAAGACGACTTCTCCAGATTCTTCACTCAAACTTTCTCTCAAACTGATGGTGACGATAATGGCTTTTGAAAGATAGGAAAAACTTTTCTAACTTAACTTTTCTTCACTACATAACCAATAGGTCATGCCTTCTATTTATAGCCCGACATCTGCAATGTCTGTTACGCTCCTCCACGTTAGCATGATGTGACGTCTTCAATGGTCTTTATTGGAAACAAAGGCTCAGCTAGCTGTAGAAGATATTCCTCAGTTCAGAGTATTTGTAGAAGAGGCGTTGATCACTTAACATCTCTGTCGACGCTTTTTCAATTAGGCGTCGAGCGATATTTTGACGCTTGATGCATACTCCTTGGACTGAAGCTCTTGACTCCTCCTTCTCAGGCATTGAGCAATCATCACTTAGTCGACGCTTTTTATCTGAAGAAGTCGAGCAACGTACAGGAGCTCGACGCTTCTTAACTATGCCTTTATATCTCGACACTTCTGGTTGGCGCTGAGCTGACTGAAGTTAAGTCGACACTTCTCTTTCCAAGGCGTCGAGCGATATAACATGGCTCGACGCTTCCAAACTTGGTCTCAGAAATTCAGCGGCGACCTTGTCTATTTGAGTAGTAGACATGAGTCAATGCTTCTGGGTCACAGGCGTTGAGCGATGTATGATGTCTCGACGCTTGTGAACTTGAATGAATTCCATGAACTTTTTGCCTGACCTGATCTCCTGCACATTGATTCTAGAGAGTATATCAAATACATTCTGAGATATATCTTTGACTTAGGAATGGACTTCTCCAAATCTAAGACATTGTGGGCAATGATCCCAACAATATCTAGTGTAATCATCAATCAAAACCAGCATATACCGATTGCCTCCAAGACGGGCAGTGTTGGTCGGGCCAAAAAGATCACTGTGAATCAACTCCAACGGCTTCTTGCACCTGCTCTATGACTTGTCAAATGGAAGTCGATGAGACTTGCCATACTGACACCCCGAACAGACATGACCCTCTCCCATGGACGATAAACTAGACAAGCCTTTCACAAGGCCTTTTTCTACCATAGTCTTCAGCTTCGCCATGCAACATGCCCTAGCCTTTCATGCCAGATAGCCGCGCTATCATTTGTCCGCATCTTATCAACATAGGAACTTGTTGATAAAACAAACAAGTCCTTTACCCTTCTCCCAACATGAACTGTGTCAGCTTGCACCGATGACACATTCTTAAGAAACCTCACTTCTGTTGGACCAAACAGAATGTGATATCCGGTGTCTACAATGTTAGTCACCGAGAAAAGATTTTTCTTCATACCCGGCACGTGATAAACACTACGTAATTTGAGTGGACCCTTATCACTGCCTAAAGAAACCACCCCCTCTTGCTTGACTGCATGAATATAATCATCAATGGTAATAATAGCATCATTACCTGAATAGGGCTGCGCATAAGAAAGCTTTGACCCATCTCCGGTGAGGTGATGACCACACCCTGAGTCAACAATCCAGTCCTCCTTGTAGTTGATAGAAGAAAGAACATCAACGGATGCCGCCGTCATATTTGCCGTAAAGGCACCCTCTCCTCCCCATTCAACTTCCTCATTCCTGGATCCAACTTCCTTCTTGCCAGCGGCATGCCCTGCCTGAAGATTCAATCGGAAATCCTTCTTAAAATGACCAAGCTGGTAACATTTGAAGCACCGAAGTCCTTCCTTCTTCTTTCCATCAGACTTAGGAGCATGGCTCCTCTCCTGTTGACCTAAAGTAGAAGAACCATCGCTTCCAGATGACTTTTTCTTCTTATCCCACTTCTTCTTCTTCCCAGAGAAGAGCACCTCATTATCTCCCCCGGAGACAGACATCCCAGCCATCTGCTTTGCCAAGCTTTCCTGCGAAGCAAGCAAATTTTCCAGCTCAAGCAACGACGGCTGATTGGCCCAGCCTTGGACAGAAGTGATAAAGGCTACATATGCTCTCCACAATCCACGGATAATGTGCCTCTTTAGCTTTGCCTCGGAAATGGGCTCATCCGGATCCAATGCAGAAATCTTTGCACAGAGGTTCTTCATCTTTAAAAAGAAAGTCGAAACAGAAAGATCACCTTGAGTGGCTTTCGCCAACTCATTTTCTAAGAACTGTAGCCGCGCTACATTCTTCTTATTGAACAACCCATCAAGAGACGTCCAAATCTCAGCAGCAGATCGACATCCTATGATGTGATCAAATAACTCTGATGAAATTGCCCGCTTGAGAGTAAACTCGGCTTTCACATTTATTTTCTTCCAAGCTTTCACCAGCTCAACATTCCCTTCAACAGGGACAACTGCTTGTCTCGCATCTCCTCCGACAACCTCCCAGAGATCCTCACCAAGAAGATATCTTTCCATACAAGACTTCCACTTCTTAAAGTTAGTCTGTGTAAGAAGCTCAATACCAAGACCTCTTGCAATTTCACCTTTCATTGCAGTACTACTGATTTACTTGTGCTCCAGAAATCCAAGCAAGATAACTGCGGCGGATTCACTGCTCAAACCTCTGTCCCTCTAATACCATGTGAAAATTTCTCGTTTTGATAATTAGCGGAAAAACGGGAACTAGGTCGCAGGAACACTCTCAACCTTTCTGAGCACAATAAACCAGAAACAAAGAAGGAACACGAGGACTAGTATTAAAAACTCTTCTTTACAATTTGAGGTACACATGGCGAGACATGCTTCACCAATACAATCGAAGAAGAATAACAACAAGACAAACAGAAACCGCCCAAGCCGCCCGACTAGCAAGCCACCCGACTTAAACAAGGTTGTCCGCGCGAACCGCCAAGTCGCCAAACCGCAACTCAACACACAGACTATCTGTTATTCCAATGCTGACACTGTCCGCCCGAGCAAGGCCGCCTGACCGCTGTCACTTAGCCGCTCCTAACCGTGAACACTGTTGCTGACTAGCTGAACAGAAAATAGATCGGCAAGGCAAGCCGCCTAACCGCACGGTCTGACTTTATTGAAAGCAGAAACACAAGCTGAAGAGAGAAGCCGCAAACCGCGACCACCTACTGATACCCGCCGCTGACTGCCACCGACTTAACCGCTGCAGTCTCCTCTGGCCTGTTGCAACAATAACACATAATTTCAATAGAAAACTATTTGTTTAGAGGCATACCTATCCCTTTTGGGATTGTGCTTTTCCCTGTCAGAATTTTTGTTATATTTCTTTGAGATGGAGGAGGATGATGGTCTGTTCTTCCACTACCTTCTCTTGCTCAGCAGCTTCTTAAATTTCTTGGAGAACAATGACAGTTCTCCATCTGGAAGATCTTAGCATGAAGTACTGGTTGTAGATTCTTCTTCAGCGTCTCTCTCACTGAGGGCTTGGGAGTCCTCTCTACTTCTCCCGGAGCTTTCAGTCTTGGAAGCCACATACTTCTCTCTAGAGTGAGATCTAGAAGATTATTCTTCTGCCTTCCTGGTGTTTAGCTGCAGCTTCCCATACATATTTTGGGGTTGGATATTAGCCAGATTCTCCATCTCCCTTATGACACAGATCTTGATATCCCACTCTTTGTTGAGGGACCTCAAGAACTTGTCATTCAGATCATAGTTGTACAATTCTCTCCCATAGTTCTTTAGTCCATTGGCTATCTTAAAAAACTTCTCATAACAGTCAGCAATTGAGTCTTCTTCTCTTGCCCGAAGGTCTCATATTCTTGGTTAAGAAGGGATTTTCTGTCATCTCTTACTTCTTCAGTGCCTTCCATGTATACAATTAGTGAATCCCACATTTCCTCAGCAGTTCTGTAGTGAATTAGGTTTTGGAAAGTGAAGTCATCTATGACACTGACTATTATGTTCTTGGCCCTTTTATCCATATTGGCCAGAACAACTTCATATTTAGTCATCTCAGAGAACTTCTTTCGTACTTGCATATTTGCATCTATAGTGGAGACTTTTATGGGGATGAATGGTCCATAGTTAAGCGTGCTTGAGCTCAATTGGTGATGAGGAATGGAAAAACTCCATAGTTAAGCGTGCTTGGGCTGGAGTTCTCACGGGATGGGATACCTCTTAGGAAGTCCTCGCGCTGCTGCTTAACTGAAGAATTCCTTATGAAAGAGAGGTTGCGGCCTCCAACAACCTGCCAGTAGGCATGGAGAGGGGTTGGGGTGTACAGTTTGCAGACCGGTTGAGGCTGAACCCTTGCGAGCTGTTTGATGGGGGTGCCGGCGGCCGTCCTTGCGAGCTGTGTATTGGGGAGGCCATTATAGTCCATATATGGGTTGGGGTCCTAGATGGGGTTCATAGAATTGGTTGTTGTGCCTTGAGGGGTATGAGTACCCATTGAATATTGTGATGTGATTGTGTGGTGATGATATATTAGATTCATATACGCAATAGGGAGCCATGGGTGAGACCTGGCTGCATGCATATTGCATTGATAGCCCCCTTTACTTTATGCTCAACATAGAGATATGTGTGATGCTTGTGACATATATATTATAGCTTATTGTGCTTGTTTATATGTTTATTATCATATTGCATATGAAGTACTGACTTGCAGGGTGATGTAGTTCCCCGGGGTCCACTAGGGAGGCATAGAGGAGGGTGTTGTTCCATAATTGTGGTCATCCCTAGCGTACCCTTGTGTACCACTTTTGTTGTGATGGTTGCAGTGCAAGGATCTCAAACTGGATCTCTCTAGCTCGCTAAAAATCCATGTCTCAAGAAGAGTTCCCCCCTCCTCTTTCTTTATTATTTTCTTTTGCTTTGTTCCGACTTGCACGCCGAGGTAGCTTAAGAGTATTACTATGTTTTGTACTATTGAGATGAAAGTTGTTGTTTTTCATTGATGTTTTGTAAGGTCATAAGACCGAGTTTCTCTTTTGGTGTATTCTCTAAAGATGTGGACAAACTATAGGTGTTGGGATTAGTGTTTCCGCTGTGCTACTTGGTTGTTCTCTTCTTATATCACTTTATAATGCTTAAATTATGTCGGCTCCATGTTGTGGGTTCCCAGCTGGACCCATACTATAGGGTTTCTACGGTGGAGGTGTTACATGGGATGTTACAAATCCAATATAACAAAGAGAATTTTCGTCTCCAAAAATATGAATGGAGTATGGGGGTTTCAAGATGAGAGTTCAACGTACTCGTCATAGACATTTATAAATACTTCACACATAAAAATTCCAAGCTCATGTATACATTTTTAATGGTTGTAGTTCATCCATTATAACTAGATTGTAGGAGTGCTCTCATCTTGTAGTGTCATACAGAGTAATAGTGGCATGCAATGATTTCAACAATAACTACATCAGCCTAAGATGATTAGGTTGGGATTTAAATTTAATCACATAAAACACATGAATGTATTCTGCAGAGATGTGTGTGTACGACATCATGCAGGCCACTAAATTTTTATAAATATCACATCGCAACAGGCTACCATTACCATGGGCCGGATCTCCAAAACACTAGATCCCCACTACAAGTTCCATTAATCGGTGTCTTGCATCAACATGTTGCATACCTACCCTGAGTCTCCAAAATACATCATTGGTGAACCTTATTTAGTTTACAATATTATCATTATATATGCGCATACCAGTACATCACCAATATTATTGTGCATTCATAAGAACAAAAGTCTTAAAAAGGATTAACAAACATTCGTCTCTCAACAGTATGTATTTGTTAACTTAATAAATTAGGTTATAAAATCATAGCACTTCGAGTGTTTCGATTTTGTGACTGAACAATTTATCCATAATTTGACATTTTTGAATTCATACCTCTTCGGTCAACAATCAAGCATAACTCCAACTTAATAAATTTTAAAGCGTCCTTTAAAATTTGACTTGCGGTCATCAGACCGACCATTGATCATCGAGAGCTACTACAACACTATCAAAAGGGCTTAAGTTTTCATTCAACTGCACACTCGATCCAGAAACATGTTGATACGTGTCAACACTTAAGTCAAAATGAGTGATTATGATCTCATCTTTCATATGTACTTACTCGAGTAAATGAAAAGAAAATTAATTTCAACGAACCAACATTCCGACATATCCTCAAGAAGGTCAATATCGCCATAATGCTTATTGTGTCGATAATGCAATAACCACACTGATCATACTTATAATAGAGTCAAAGTTTGGTGCACAATGGAAAATTTTAGTTGGCAAAATTGTGATCTACTTAGATTTATGTTTTCAATTAATAATTCTATGAGCGGGTGCAAATCAAATTATTGATGAAATAAGAGGATGTATCTCATCAAGAATTTATAAGACCTCATATTTTACCAATAAAACAAAGAGGAATGCACCCATGGATGTAAATTTTACTTACCTCTGGGGTATACACGGGTTTGTAATATACTTAACTCCCAATAAAACAAAGAGGCACAAACCCGGAGTAAAACATCAGTGAACAAATTTAAATGCGTCAAGGGTGTGCACGGAAGAGTCTTAAAATATTTATGAGGGTTATGTACTTCGACATTCTAGTGATAAAGTTGTATGCTACCACCCTCAAGCGAACATCTTCTGGTATAAATTTCTAACTATGACTTTATAACACATGAGTGACCACATATCATCACAAAAAAGAAATTATGTTTCCCAGAATTCGGTGTAGTCGTGTCAATTAAGATTATCAAACTATAATTGTCTTTATGGCTTAGATTTTTGTATCTAAGTTATTTATAGTCATGCTAGTTAAAGTTTACTACATATATATGTCATGTCCTAGTTGTTTTTGTGTCTAAGTTGTCTAAATTATGCTAGTTAATATTTATCAACTATGTTTGTTGTCATATCCTAGCTATTTTCTTTCCTAGATTGTCTAAATTGTGATTGTTAATGTTTACCAACTATGTTTGTTGTCATATCCTAGCTATTTTCTTGTCTAGATTGTCTAAAACATGCTAGTTAATGTTTATCAACTATGTATATTATCATATTCTAGCAGTTTTCTTGTCTAAGTTATCTAAAATTGAAAGTTTTTGTTGATTTTGCACGTTCTCTAGACTTGTACTTGAAGTTATGTATATTTTATGTCTTTACCTGCCCTCGGATCCACAATCGCTTCCGATGCATTGGTTCATCTTGAACTATGCAACCATGACGGGTAGGCTAGAGGTATTTTTGTGACTACTACTGGCTCAAGTGATTGATTTGTGCTATAATATTCCTTATAAGACCCCCCCCCCCCCCCCCCCCCCCACACTCAAAAATTAGGCACAATAAAGGAATCTTATCGCACACCACCACTAATCCGCAACAAAGAAGGGAATAATAGAAGAGTAGAGGTATGAACATCTCAACCCTCTCCCATCATTCCCTCTTAATGCTATGAACTAACAATGGTGCTAAACAAATAACCATCCCAACATATATTGAGTACGCTATAAGCAGTAGCGGAAGATATACTAGCAGATGAATAATAACCATGTAGTAGATTACAAAAACATCTGAGTAATATGAGAAGACAGAAAGCAACCACAACAATGACATGTTGACCCACGATCCAAGTACAACAATAATAGAAAGTCCGAGGGATCACAAATAAATATGTCAAGTTAGATAAATAATAATATACAAAATACTGTAAATCTATAAACCTACTGAGCTAACTATATGACCAGTGATGTTGCTAAGGGTAGCAATAATCCTCCATAAGTCTTCTATCTCCATGCCAAGTCCACATCATAGATCCTGGAACACTTGGGGTTGTAAATTGATGGAGAGGGTTGACAATACTATAAAAAATGCTCAAGTGGTTCCGCCTCTCCCCCTGAGCCCCTAATGTGCTCAAGGGAGATGGTAAACTATCACGCAGTAAGTGTCCGCACAGTACAATATATATACAGTAATGTAGTATAAAAGAGCAAGGTAATAAATAATGACAGTGTTGGAGCCAATAAATCGGTTCACAAAGTTCGGACCAAAAAGAGTAGCCTGAGGTTACTGACCCTATGGTCTAACACCAAAGATATAATAACAAGGGAGATTATTCGTGAGAGCTGAAGGTTGGACTATTTATAAACAAGACCCACGAGCTATAGTGAGGAGGTTCCACCACACGCCCAAAAGTATATAGGAACTTCCCCTACTAAATCATGACTACGCTAGGCACAGGGAAATCACAAGCTTGTCAAATGAGGAATCTTGGGTTGGGGGGTCTAACGTGCCTTTCCTATGTGCCTTGGGGTCCTATTTATAGTCAATCTAGGTTGTGGTGGGTGGGGGGGGGGGGTATGCAAATATCAGCCCTTGTAGTATACCTGATCTGTCGTGTTGTAGGGCTTTGTCGAGGTGACTGGGGTTGTTATGAATGACCTTGTGAGCCCGGTGCCGACTGTGTGAGCTTATTGGTGTGCAGCCTTGGACCTCGCTTGCTCCCTCAGGAGAGAGTTTGCCTATTGGCGACCTGAGTAGTTGCCTTTGTTGGATCTTGAGGCGCCCTTAGAGGAGGGGGGGGGGGGTGAATAAGGGTTTTAAAAACTTTAAACTTTAATAGAAAACTTTTGATATTTTATTAGAAGTACGTTAACTCAAAAGTAAAGAGATTGGAATAAAAAATGTAATCAATTTTATTTAACATGAAAAGGCATGATTATCATTTATAAAATTGATTACAAAATCTGATTTCTATGACGCTAGAAATCGAGGCAAATAATATGAAAACTCTTTTTATTTTCTATACCGACTCGTATCCCCACGAGCCGGTTGGTTTTAGCCGATCTCTCCCCAGATACGGCCTCAAGCCGCTCTAGCCTTCCTATCCCCAGATATGGCCTCAAGCCGCTCTAGCCTTCCTATCCCCAGAAAGGCCTCGAGCACCCCCTAGATCTACTCCCTAGACCTAGTCGCCAACATGAGGCAAATTACTCCCTAAGTCCTACCTAAACCTAGTCGCCAACACGAGGCGAATTCACGAACCGATTGCAATGATAAAATAAAGGACAAATACAAAATACAAATATAAAACTCCCTATGAGGTAATCTGAAGGAGACGCCGAAGAATCGCTGAAGATCGTTCAAGTCCAAGCGTGCGTTCTTCGTGTTGAGTTAGCGTGTTGATCCAAGCCTCTTTTGATTCCTCCTTTTGAAATATGAGTGGGAGATGTGTTTGTCTGGAAATACGGCCCTTATAAAGTTTCTGAAGTGCTGGAATAGGGCTCTTGGCAATCAGTTCGATGAGCCATCGAAATCATCCAATTTATAGACTTTGAGCTAACGCCGACGTTACGAGATAACGTCTGGCGTTGACCATGTATAACAACATATTGATGGCTCGAATCTTCAGAAGAGGAAGAAGATTCTGCACTTTAGGAATTATTTTATTTTAGGCAATATCAACGCTGCAATCACGGCTGCTTTCTTCTTGCCAAATTCGTCAAACGGATAGCGCCCGACGTTAAGCTCTAACGCCTGGCATTGAGTTTCATCTTTAATCAGCTGGCATGCCATTTCGTCGACCAGCATCTTCATCGAACATCTCATTTCGTCGAACACAGTTTCATTTTGTCGGACGCCACTCATTTCGTCGAACGGCCTCTCATTTCGTCGAACGCCCTTATACTTTCGTCGAACACAATTTCTTCGAATGCCGTGGTATGCATTTCGTCGAACGTCGTGGTATGCATTTTGTCGAACGTCGTGGTATGCTTTTCGTCGAACGCCGTGGTATGCATTTCATCGAACGGGCTTCTACTTTCGTCGAACACAATTTCATCGAACGCCATTTTGTCGAACGTTAACGCCCAGCGTTAAGCTTAACGCCTGGCGTTAGACAGCTTTCAATCCTTCAGCTTATGGTTAGTGCCAGACCATTGTTGCAACAACCTGGTGTCATATCTGCCCAAACCTACATGCTAAAAACACAATGGCAAACAAGATCAAATACAAGTAGAATTTGTTATTCTCAAATCAAAGGGATGCGGAAAACCATATTTCAACAATCTCCCCCTTTTGATAATAACAAATCCAATTAGAGATAAATCAGATTCATAGATAAAGAATTTGTGTTTTTATAAAGATATATGACACTCAGCAATTATAAGATAATGATAGGAATTCTAGTTCATTGAACATTGTGCTCCCCCTACAAAGATGCTCCCCCTTAGTGTATACTCCCATAAACTAGATACATGCTCCCCCTTAATCTAGTGAATCATACTCCGTTAATCAATATGATTTATCATTTTATTCTCCCCCTTTGTTATTAGCAAAAGAGGGTGGAGTGAAACAAAACTAGAATAAAGAAGACAAAAGTTGAGACAAAACTAAGAGAGGATTAAGAGTTTTGTGTAAACATAAAGTAAGTCATGATCGAGATAAGGGAGAGAGTAGCACAGCGGAAAAAATATATGATAAGCATGAAAGAACATCATTCCATGATTTTACGAAGGGAATTCTACCACTTATTTTTCAAATTAATTTTTAAGAAGAGTACTACTTGTTGAAAGAGATGCAATATTGTGTGACAAGCACAAGTGAAGAAAACCTTAGAAGTAAGCATGAGAAAGCATGGTAAAAAGATACATGATCAAATTAGAAATGAGGAAAAACAAAACAAAATAACTAAGATTAACATTTTTGTAATAGTATGACCATTCCAACAATATGTATATCTAGACTCTTCACATTTGAGCATTTTAATTTTGAAAATGTTCATAACTAATAGGCAAGCATGATTTAACATATTCAAAAAGATTATTGCTACAATGTAACCAATTCGTATTTCAAGTAAAGAAAACATTGTAGAAATCATGCATTGCAATCTAGTGCTTTTACTCAAGGTTGTAGATAATTATGTCATTTTGCATTAGGATCCAATTCTCATGAGTATAAGCTTTATGAAAAACAATGATGTGTGCATAAGGTGTTTTGATAAAAGTATACAAGTGAAATAATCAAAACACATGACATATGTAATGAAATAGTAACAACAATATTAAGATTGTAATCTTATAATTACTTTCACACATCACATCTAAAATAAAATTTCAAAGCACAAAACATAAGTACAACTACCAAGGTGCTTCACCCACATAATGCTCATTAAGACTTATCAGGGAGCGAAGTAGTGCTTGGGGGATCACATAAGCATTTTTTATAAGATTTTATTTTTAGTGATCCGGTGTACAAATGGAAGTGATAGAAAGAAATATGTTTGCACAAGACACTTTACAATTCTTTCCAAGGTGCTCAACCTCACAATGCTTATTACGACTTATCAGGAGGGTGAGTAGTGTTGGTGGAGTTATCTTTGGCATATTGTTTCATTAATTTTTTTGTTTGGGCCAAAGGTCTCCGAATTCACTTGTTGTTGCAACCATTAATATTATTGAAATAACACTTCTATGTGTGCAAGAAATTTATTGTTTGAATGAAGGTGTGGGTAATTTTGACATACAACTTAATGTGCTAAAACTATTACACTACACAATCATGCAAGACTAAGATTATGAACAAATGTAGATTACCAAAATTAGTGAGTGTATGAATCATTGATTAACATAAAGCATTACTCATACTTAGAGGCATGCTAAGCATTCATACACAATTATCTATAGACTATTTCATTGCACATAATCAGATTAAGGTCAAGGCATAACAAACACAATGTTTAGAAAATTTGAAATTAAAATTAGACATTAAAGAAAATCTTAATGTGTATGCCTAATCAATTTTGACCATTTGAGACAAAAATGACTAAGATGTATGCTCTTGTGAAGTCATATAGTCAAACCATAATTTTGCAACGAGTTAAAGCAAAACAAATAACAAAAACAGATTTTTGATCATTTTGAATTATTTGAATTTTTTTTGTATTTTGGAATAAACTAACCAAATTAATAACACAATAATTTCAAATATGAGAAAATAAACAGAGAAAAATCATTAGAAAAATATTAGAAATATTTTGGAAAAGTCAGAAATTCAATTTGGCCAAAATAGCTAACGCCTGACGTTAACTACTTAATGCCCAAACAGAACACTATTTTTTGAGATTTTTGAATTTTTTTTCTTTGGAATAGGTAGTATGTATATAGACCTTCTTATTGTAGAAATTTCAGAAAAGTTGGAAATGATTAGAAGGCTATTTAAGCATGTTTTATTTGTTCAAAAATGGTTTTTATATTTTTATTTGGTTTTCATATATTTGTGTTTTACAAGATCATTAAAGTTAAAAAATGATTAGATATGCAAAACACAAAATAAGCATGTTCGATCAAACCAAGAATGCATGAATAATATAATCATATAGAGTGTATGCAATATATATAATATAGGTATGTCCTAGATTATAATTCCCTAACTATATGTCTACGCGCTAGCCCCGTACTAAGTGACAGATGGTCATGAGGAGCTGCACACATGCCGTAGGATGGGGTGTTAATCCCATATGCACACACTAGAGAACGCTCAACCTAGCACTATTTCCCCTTAGTGCCTCGCAAGGCCCCACTGGAACCCTCTCTGGTTAAGGAAAGACATGACTTAGAGGTTAGATCATCTAATGCATACAATCCTACACCCTCGCTATTGTGAGACACATAATATGGGTGAATAATCATGGACATCCTAAGCATTTTGTTCTATGGAATCAATTTATAAACCATGGCTTTTATACGTGATTAATTTCTTATTATATTTGATATTAAAGCAACATAGTTATTATGAGTTTTAACTTTCAATTGTTCTTCTTTAAGATTGATTCATTATGGTAATAATAAGATATCTAGCATGGATGATACTATTTATTAGTTGATAATGCTAGATATGATGAGTTTGAATATAGTGTTATCCCATAAGGTTAATTGATATAATGTTGCATGTATTTAACAATAGTGATTCAAATTTTAGACATAGAATAAAGTGATGAATCTAATTGATTTATTCATATTGATATAGAGTTAATTCTTTGGTCTAAACATAAATGAGATACATGCAAAGTATAATAGAATCATATACTAATCATGATCACAAACTATATGTTGAAAGCAATAAGATCTATTGATTTTGCATGATCATTAATTTTATCTCATAGAAATTTAGGTACTCATTATAATGATGTAAGTGAGATATAAAAAACAATTCATATTCAACCTTTTCAAAATATTAAAGAGAAAGATTGTAGGGTGAATAATGAATACAATGAGAAACCAATTTTTTTTGGTTATTTTGAAAGTTTTTATTAATTTTCTCTTTGGATTTTTTGAATATTAAACAAAAACATAACATATATATATATAATTTTCTTGACTTTCAATTTTCATTATTCTATTTTTCTTTAGCATAACATGGTATATCTAGCATAGACATTGATTTCTTCTTATAATAAGTGATGATGTTAGAATAAAAAATTTATGGTAATGAGGTGCAAGGTTATGTAAAGATTGCAAGCATATGAATTGTTGGAAAGAGGACACAGGGACCTATGACATAAAATCTGTAGACAAAATTTGCCAAAAAGAAAAACTTATATAACTTCTAAACAGAGTTGAATTTTGGCAATTCCGAGGGTCCAAATGAACTCAAACGAGCGGGGCTGGTTCGCCATTGCTTAGATCTTCTCGTCCTCATTCCGAAAAGTTATTATGGGCGAAAATCGGACAAGCGGATAAAAAGTTATGATCGTTTGAAGTTTGCGTCAAAATCTCGCATATTTTTGTAAATTTAAATTTTGGTTTTTATTTAAAAACATATGGTTTTTGCAATTTTTCAATTCCGATTTTTCATGATTGTGATTAAACATATTAGAGGCTATCAAATGACACAAGGATATTAACTAAATAATCAACCACTTGTGCATTGTATACATTTAGCCTAAGACCCCATAATTTTCCTTTAAATCCTTTTTTTGACAAATATTTTATTAGTCATGATAATATCATATAAATATTTAGCATTTAATTTATAATGATGATATAAGACTATTAAAGGTAATAGATTTAGAAGGTTAAAAATAAAGGATTAGTAGATCACTTGAAAAATAATATGACTTTTTATTCAATTTTATTCAATTTGTTTTATTAATGAACTTTGGTTTAATATGAGAAAGTCATATCACAAGTTATGTAAAGTAATCATACCATGTTGGTTCAACAAAAATAAAATAAACAAACAAGGAGAAGTTTTAGCATATCATGAAGTAGAGTAATGATATTTCATATTTAATTATTTCTACTTCATGCATTTGTATGATACCTAATGAATAAGAGATTTAGGTATCCAAAGGGGACCAAGTGGGATGGTTCCTTTGGGTACCCAAATACACCGTGTTTGCTTTTGGGGAGATGGAAATGAATGAGACCTTTTGAGTGGAGTTTGTGTTTCATCTTTAACTTTGGGTCTCCATTCAAACCTTGGTTTAATATTATTTTTATGTATCAAATTTCCATTGTGATTATCTTTATCTTTAAGATTATAATTGTAATGATTATTGAAAGTATTTTTCATAGGAAATTTGTGAACATTTAATTTTATGTTGGGAGAAGATTGATGTTGTAAATGATAATGATGATTGTATTTTGGAATTTCATTTTCAATCTTTTGAAGTTCTTTATTTCCATTGTTTGACTTATTCAAATTTTGAGAAATCATATTCAACTTGCTTTTGGATTTTGCATTATACCGAGAATGTATGTTTTGAGAATTTTTCTTTATGATTTCCTTAAGCAAGTTGATTTTAGTTTTTGATTCATTATTCTTAATTTTAAATTATGTCTAGCTTTATTATAAGCGATTGTGCTATTTTTAAGAGTGGAAATAATTGAATCAATATGATTTTGATAGTTATTCCTATATTCATCAAATGTTTCATCCATCTCTTTAATTTCAATTTTATATCTTTACACTTGGCACAATAAATTTTCAAGGATGAATTTTCTAAACATAATCTTTCATTTTGTTCTTTTACAAAAATAAACTTCTTTTCAAGTTTTTTGTGTTTTTCTTTTTAATTCATTATATTCTACACAAGGTATAATGTTTTCAACTAAGGAGACATGGGTAGAACAAGATAAATTAGAATTTGATTCTTCATTAATTTTTGCCTTTAAATTTTTATTTTCTAAGCGCAAATGTTTATTAGCCTTTTTTAATTTCCTAATTTTGCGCTTTGTAATTTGTTGCAATTGTAATGTAAAAATGGAATTGCAAACAATGAGAGAATTTGATTTCCTTAGTTTGCTTTTGGATGAGGGAAGATTTGAACATATTGTTCCGTTGTCTTCTGCATCTTCCTCTTCTAAACAAGAGTTTCTATCATCCTTTTTGCTTGATGAGCATTCTATGGATCCATCATTTGAGAAGCTTTCTTGAATATTTGTGCAAGCTTGTATGTTCTCCAATTTTTGTGTTTGTTCCATACCTGTAAGAGGAAAATCATACATTTCTTCAAGAAATTTCCATACTTTGTATGCACTAGAAAAACAATATATTAATTTGAAGATATCTTGAGATAAAGCACAAAAAATACAATTCAAAGCTTTTGCATTTAGGTGACGCTCTTGTTTATTTGATTCGTCCGCTGGTCTTGTTATTGCTATATCCCATGCGTTGATATCTAATGTTTTAATAGACCTCTCCATTAACAATTTCCACCCTTTATACTTTCTACCTTCGAATAAAGGTGGTGCAAGAGATTTTTCTTCTTCATAAAAATTTCCCCCACTAATAGAAGCGAGATCATGAGACGCCATTATTCCCGATTGTTAAGCAGATTTGGAATAACTTGGCTCTGATACCACTTGTTGGATCTTGAGGCGCCCTTAGAAGGGGGGGGGGGGTGAATAAGGGTTTTAAGAACTTTAAACTTTAATAGAAAACTTTTGATATTTTATTAGAAGTACGTTAACTCAAAAGTAAAGAGATTGGGATAAAAAATGAAATCAATTTTATTTAACATGAAAAGGCATGATTATCATTTATAAAATTGATTACAAAATCTGATTTCTATAACGCTAGAAATCGAGGCGAATAATATGAAAACTCTTTTTGTTTTCTATACCGACTCGTATCCCCACGAACCTGTTGGATTTAGCCGATCTCTCCCCAAATACGGCCTCAAGCTGCTCTAGCCTTCCTATCCCCAGAAAGGCCTCGAGCACCCCCTATATATACTCCCTAGACCTAGTCGCCAACACGAGGTGAATTACTCCCAAAGTCCTACCTAGACCTAGTCGCCAACACGAGGCAAATTCACAAACCAATTACAATGATAAAATAAAGGACAAATATAAAAGACAAATATAAAACTCCCCATGAGGTAATCTGAAGGAGACGCCGAAGAATCGCTAAAGATCATTGAAGTCCAAGCGTGCGTTCTTCGTGTTGAGTTAGCGTGTTGATCCAAGCCTCTTTTGATTCCTCCTTTTGAAATATGAGCGGGAGATGTGTTTGTCTGGAAATACGACCCTCACAAAGTTTCTGAAGTGCTGGAATAGGGCTCTTGGCAATCAGTTCAATGAGACATCGAAATCATCCAATTTATAGACTTTGAGCTGACACCGACGTTATGAGATAACGCCTGGCGCTGACCATGTATAACAACATATTGATGGCTTGGATCTTCAGAAGAGGAAGGAGATTCTGCACTTTAGTAATTGTTTTATTTTAGGCAATATCAACGCCGACGTTATACACTAAAATATTTTTGGTCTTTAGCAACACTTAATCTGGCAACATTTATAAAAATGTTGTCTAAACCTTGAATAGAGAACAGTTTATAAGTGTTGTCATAAGTTATCATCTTAAGGCAACACTTTCTGTGCAACATTCAATAAATATTCTCTAATCCCTTATTAGGAACATTTTTGAAATGTTGTTGTTGATGGTTCACCTTAGACAACAATTATAACATGTTGCCTTTTAAAAATATAAATTGCAACATGTATAAAATGTTGCCGAACCCTTTTCAATTCAGCAAAAACTATTATTCACACGCCTAAACTATTACATAAAAAAATAAATTAATTAAAAAAACCCATCCTCAAAACCCCCTCGACATTTCCCCGGTGCAATTCATTTCTCCTTTTCCCGCAGACTTAATGATTCTCCACTACAACAAATTATTAGACATATAGCGCCATTTTTTTGCGGCGCTTTTACAAACGCCGCTGTAGTTATTTGCCTTTTGCGGCGCTTGTTGTAATAAACGTGGCTAATTCCTTATAATAGTAGAGCAGTATTATAAGCACACCAATTTTAGCTATTCGCACACCAATTTCTATTAGCAACGCTTATGGAAGTAAACGCGGGTTTCACCAGGCTTTCACTGCCGCGCGCGACCCGCGATCTTATTTTCCCTCCCATCTTTTTCCCCTGGATCTAAGGTTCTCCTCCCCGTCGCCATTCGCCAAAGCCACTTACTCTGCTTTTCCCCGTGTCCGCCGGTGACATGCCTCTCGCTGGACATCTTCACCGGTTCGCTCCACGTCTTCCAGCTATCGCACAAGATCTCGATGCAATAGCTAGCGTGAATCTTCTTCCTCTGCCATCCACGTCTTCTGGTAAGTCTACTGCGGGCATCTCTCAAACTTTCGCTTATCTCGCACGCCCTCTCCCTGCAATACTGTGAATCCTTATTTTGCTTTACTTGCCCTAATATCGCAGAGAGAGAGAGGCAGAGAGAGAGAGAGAGAGAGCTCCGGTTCTCCACATTCTAGGTAGTGATTGCTAGCGTGAATCCTACATTCTAGGTATTGATTGCTTTCTTTTTCTCCACATGCCTTTCTTGTGGTATTCTACAACAAATTTATCAATATAACATGGGAAATCCCTTCTATTTTGATTAGGTTCTCCACATTCTAGGTTTTGTTATTTCAATAGTAAGAGGGCTGCAACCTGTAGTTATGCTAACTTCCATGGGAAGTTTTGGCAATTATTTCTGTGTGTGTATATATATATAAGATTGATTGATTTTAGGGCATAGGTGAATGCATATGAATTTTAGGGCATAGGTGAATGCATATGAATTTTAGGGCATATGAGTTTTATTTATTTATTTTTAATGATGATTCAGGAGTTAAAAAACTTTGAGCTTCATATTCCACTTTTCTACAACATTCTTTTTAGTTGTCACAGATGTTGATAATATTTCCATTTGATTTCTCTTCAAGGGTTGTTCTATTTTATCTCATATTTTTGTTATATTTTTGTCTCTTTCACTATTAGATATTTCTGCCTGTTCCATGCCCTTGCAGGTGAACTTGTTAAATTTTTTTATATCACTGCTGAGTCTGGTTTGTGTTTAATGTGATATGTACTTTCATCTCTCTTTGGTGTCCTTCAAAATTTAATTTAATCTGAGGTCATTTCCTATGTGAACACAATCCTTTTCCAGGCATCCCTGATGAAAGATGCGACTATTTCTATAAATTGATGTCTATGGAGTCCAGATGGATCCCTCATTGGTATGGTCCAGATTCAAGTCCTACATAAAGTTTATATATTTCTAATTTTTATTAATTTCACTAATGAATGAGTTCCTATATTTGCTCATGTTTCCCTTCTCAATTGTGGGGCATTTTCTCGAGTGTCTCAGGGATTTGTCATTTAATAACATTCATGGAGATATACCATTTTCCATATCAAAATTGAAGAAATTGGAGAATCTGTAAGTCATGATCCAAAAATCCTGTTATACTTATGATTTTTTAATAACATTCATAATTTCTGTTCGATATTCTTCTTCTTCAATTTCCTTCACATTACAATTTGTTTGTCAGAAAGATAGAATCTAACTTTTGAAATCTATATCATTTTCCTAGGATGTGTTCTCACTTGGTCTTAGGTTCATTTCATGATGCAAAGAAGATCAAAAAAATCCTAGTTTGATGTATAGTTTCTTAGTAAATATCTCATTCTACTCGCAGTTTTATATATAGTTCATGATCTAAATGTTTATTGACATGATACATATTTCTATCTTAAAATCCATTAATATTTTCATATCCCCCCTTTTAGGAAGTTAAAAAACGTTTGCTTGTGATTTGCTCAAACAATCCTCTTAATGAAACATGAATCTTCAACTTTTTTATGTTGAAGTTATTTAATAAATTATGTAGTTATTGTCAATATTTCTTCAAATTGCAGCCATGTCAAGAACAATAGTCTAACCGGAAGCATACCTCAAAGTATCGGTAACTGTACACACTTTCAAGTTTTGTTAGTATTATATTAACTCACTTGGAAATGGAATCTGATTAAATTATATCCCTTCAAAGTATTATTCCATGTATTTTGTATGTATTATGTAGGAAGCGTAGTTTGGAGAGTGTAGCACAGGCGCGCAAATTGGAGAGTAGAGCGCCTTCTGGAGAGCGAAACACGTTTTTTTAGAGTGGAGCGCCTTCTGGAGAGCGGAGCACGCACTGGAGAGCATAGTGCGGGGCGCGCATTGGAGAGCAGAGCGATTTCTGGAGAGCGAAGCATGGAGGCACACACTAGAGAGCGGAGCGCGATTTGTTTGTTTTGCTTGTTGAATTCAAATCATGGTTACATGTATCATCTTCTTCCATTGACCTTCATCTAAATATATTCCATCCCATGATAAATTTAGTTACTAATTTGTGTATTCTTTGCTTATAATAAACAAAAGGCGTGCCTGTAATATTGTTCTTTCTTTGGTTGCAACCACCAAGGGAATTTTCAAAACAGGGTTGATGGATCTGTTTATGAAAGTTGCTGCAATTTGCTTCAGTTCACTACTATACTTGAATTTCATTAGCTGTGGTTAGTTTATATATTTAAGTTTTTGAACAACTGGATAGTACAAAATATAATAGCTAAAACCCATGATATATCTTTCTAATTGAAATTTTTCTTGGATATGGATGTTCTTATTCTTATTGATTAACATCATTCTTGCCAGAAAGGCCTTCAAATAGGCTAGACGAAGTGAAATGGGTTTGCAATTGTGCTTCTAATCCTCTACCAGTTCTTAATTCCACCAACGCATATAATTGTTCTACATCCCGTCATTACATGCCAGGTATATTATATTGTTTGGTATTGCTCACACTAAAACTTCCTTACTAAGAAATTAACTTGGGGTCCGTTCAGTTGGATGTAATTTGGGCTCCGAAATTGGAATTGGAGATCCAAATTCAATGAAAATGGACCTCCAACTATAATTTCAGGACCTCAATTCCGTCCAAACGAATGGACTAAATATTGAACTCAGCGCATTGAAGTTAGGGATTGATTTTATGCTTTTGTAGAACTCAGATCATTCTTTGTGGTTTACTGTTTTATTATATTCACACTTATGTTGTTGAACCAAATTTTGTTAGTGTGCTGATCATGATCTCTTTACTCCATCTTCACAGGAGATTCATTCGAGTTGCTCAATGCTCTGATGAGATAATGCTCTCATTTTTTTTAATGATTTAGCATATTTTTTTCCTTGCTCAATGTTGACTCAAATAGCTGCGACAAGGATAATGACATTAATGATGATATTCACTTTTCCCATCATTTCTTCTTCAGGCTCCATCTCTTCAGCTAGAATTCCTGGCTAATTATCTGGCTGAGCTGTCACTTCCTGAGTACATCATGCTGGGAGCTGGAGCAGTCTCTGCAAAGTTTGACAGGTGATTCTGTTTATGATACTAGTGGACGCCCTGATTGGAGGATGCTTGCACAGAAATAGCTAAAAGCTCAAAACTGTATGAAACTAGAAAGCAAGGATAGATGGCAAACTATGGAGGACTTCTAATTAAGTCAGTGACTGAAATGCTTTGGCGCTTAGAGATTGGTGTTAAACATTTATAAATTTGATGGAGTATTGCATTAGAGGCAGAAGATAAACTGTACAATCATTGGAGGAGGGATTATTGCATTACAAGCCGTAGCTAGTGAGAGAGAATGTGGAAGATAAGTTTTACCATCATTTATAAATTATTTTTATGATTGTGATCACTTTTGAACTGTACCGCGCTGAAAAGTATTATACATTGTCATATGATTGTGATTATTTTTAAACTTTTTGTACAAAATGCAAGACAGTGTATTATTAATGGTATGAGTGGTTGCAAGACATGTTTGCGTGTTGAGATTTGTGTTTCGTCCCTGCTAATTTATATTGTGGTTGACCTTGAAAATTGACACAGTTTCATAAGTGTTGCTGTCCGCACCCCTAAAATGCCGCGATATTGGCGGATTTTTTTTAAAAAATCTCTTAGTTTTTTGGCAACATTTTTTAAGTGTTGTCTTTATGGCTTTTGACAACAATTTGTAAATGTAACAATACATGACAACATTTCAAAACTGTTGCAATAGGTCCATCGAAAAACTGTTGTCTATTCTAAGGGTTTAGGCAACATTTTTTATATAGTGTTGCCTAAAGGTATGAAAACTGTTGCCTTTGACTTTTGGTAACACAGTTATAGGCAACATCATATGGCAACAGTTTTTAATATTTTGGCAACAGTTTACAGTTTTAGGCAACATTTTTCAAGTGTTGCTAAAGACCAAAAATGTTGTAGTAAGGCTAACGCGGGCGTTGGGCAAATCATTCCTAAAGTTCCTCCTACAAATACGTCTACTTTCTTCTTGCCAAATTCGTCGAACGGATAGCGCCCGACGTTAAGCTCTAATGCCTGGCATTGAGTTTCATCTTTAATCAGCTGACACGCCATTTCGTCGAACAACATCTTCGTCGAACGTCTCATTTCGTCGAACGCAGTTTCATTTTGTCGAACGCCACTCATTTCGTCGAACGACCTCTCATTTCATTGAACGCCCTTCTACTTTCGTCGAACACAATTTCGTCGAACGTCATGGTATGCATTTCGTCGAACGCCGTGGTATGCATTTCGTCGAACACCGTGGTATGCATTTCATCGAACGTCGTGGTATGCTTTTCGTCGAACGCCGTGGTATGCATTTTGTCGAACGGGCTTCTACTTTTGTCGAACACAATTTTGTCGAACGTCATTTCGTCGAACGTTAACACCCAACGTTAAGCTTAATGCCTGGCGTTAGACAAATTTCAATCCTTCAGCTTATGGTTAGAGCCAGACCATTGTTGCAGCAACCTAGTGTCATATCTGTCCAAACCTGCATGCTAAAACAACAATGACAAACAAGATCAAATACAAGTAGGATTTGTTATTCTCAAATCAAAGGGATGCGGAAAACCATGTTTCATCAGCCTTGTCTATAGGTGACCTCATGAGAGGCCTCACCTATGAGCGACCTCATGAGAGGCCTTGCCTATATGTGACCTTGGGGCGTCCTAGCTCTTAAGCAAGCTAAACCATGGTCTGGGCGAGCAGAATGTTTTCTCTGGTTGCTTTCGACATATCTTTGCCGATGTTATTCCTCTTGGTCAATGGTCAACTCCTTGCTATCGTGGGCCAATAACTAGGATGGGTCTTGTAACACCCCAAAAATCGTAGTTCAGCGAGGTAGGCGGAGTGGTAGTGCTGCGCTCGGGATAGGCTAAAAAATTCCATAGCAGTTCTCTGCGCACGACCATTTCTCCTCTTCGCGCACGACCAGTGATCGTGCGCCAATGATCGTGCGTTAATTCGCAAGGAATCGGAGTTCTGTCTCGGGTAGTGCGCACGACCATTTCTCCTCTTCGCGCACGACCAGTGATCGTGCGCCTGTGATCGTGCGCCCTGTTAATTCTGCTCCACGAATTTGAGCGGAGAAGGAGATCGGTCCGTCCAAATCTTTTGGAATCCGATCCAATGGCTAGGATTAGATGCTGGAGGTCTTTAGGGCTGATGAGAGGAGGTTAATCCTCATAATTTCTAAGCCTTTCTCTCTCCAAACCTAGAGAAAGAAGGAGGCAAGGAAGAAGAAGGAGAGATCCCGCCATTGACGGAGCTCCGGAGCTCCATTTCGCGAGCCATTTCCAGATCTGGAGAGTGCAGCCCGGTGCGGTCGTTTCCCTCCATCTAGAATCTCGGATCCATGGCAAAGAAGAATGCTCCTAGGGTAACGATTCTTCCTCCCGATATTTGGACTTCTCATTTGTCCTCTCCTTCATTTCTCTATGCTTGCATGAGGAATCCCTTTCACCAAATGGGTGAAGTGTAGGATTTCCTCAAGTTCTTCGGAACTCCGGGTTGATTGTGTCCGTCCCCGACATATTGCATGTAGAAAATCCGGTAGTCGTGCGGATTTAGGCATTGTGTGTGAAGCCTATTCGTGGCCGCGAGCCCGAATCGGTGATGCTTGATTTGCGACGTTGCATTTAGGTTAAGCCTAGAATGCGTGCCGGAGAATGACTCCGTGATATATGCGATAGTATTATGGGATTTAAGCGTAGGCGTCTTGTGAAGATCCTAGCGAAAGCCCCATGCTTTGCTAGTGGTTGAATGCAAACCTTCACCACTAGAATTGTTGAGGAGTGGTCTTGTACCTCCTTTTTGGTTACGTGTAAAGCCTAAGTCCTCGTGAAGGCTTGGGTGTTGTAACTTATGTTTTGTGTAGCGCTAGCGAGTGCTAAACCCTTACGGGCCGAGGTGATGTCATACCCGCATCGTGTGTTCAATCGATGACAAGAGCACGGGAATTGGCTGAACTGAACCTGTTTCCAGGCGCGGCGGTAGGGGGATTTATCTCTTGTAAACCCGAACGACCTTGGGAGAGGTTGGGAAGGGCGTCTTGCCTAGACCGACCAAAAGCTCTTTTCCATCTAGAGTTTCCGGACTCATGATGGTATTGGTGCCCGAGAAGAAGTACCTTTGGTGCATGCCTTGTGAGCATGAAGCGTGCGGCTGTGTGTACCCACGTTTGTGATGAATTGATGTTATTAGCCTCATGCGGTTGTTTAGGCGGTTGTGGGGAACTTTCGGGTGAACCCAACCAACATCATGTGCATACCTAGGTTCCCTTCTCTTTGATGCTCAACCTAGAAGATTGATTGTGCTTGAACCCTCACCTTGTGTAGTTGCACTTTCTTTATATTAGTACTTGTGATAGTATGGCTTGCTTGCAGGGTAGAAGCTCCGCCACCCCGGGAAAGGGGTGGGGTCGTTATAATTTGGTCAGCTTTGCTGACCGTTACCTTGTTTGCCACCGCTTGGTGGAATGTTCTTATGCAGGTGCAGGTGAGCCTAGCGGAAAATAGCGGGCAGTGGCCCTTATGCTGAGTTGGCCCTCGAAGGCCAGCCTCTTTTCTGTTTTCCTTGTATTGCCGTCCTGCGTGCCGATGTATGTTTGGAGTTTTTATCACATTTGGTAAATGTAAGGCCTTAAGGCCGTAACTCTATATTATGGTTTCATTCCTATGATAGTGGACAGTTCTAATTGAAATGTTTTAATCAAATGCTTCCGCTTACGTTTTGTACTCTCGTGTAGTTGTATTCTTTTCTGTTTATCACCTTTTAACTCCTAGCTAGTGTGGTTTGTATGGCGTGGGGTCCCGGCCGGACCCGCTGTTATACTTTTCGTACTGGCAGGGTGTTACAATTTGGTATCGGACTTAAGGCGTCGATCCGTAGTTTAGCGAATTCGGGACGAATTCCTTTTAAGGGGTGGTGTGCACGGGATGTGCATTCACCTAAAATGACAAAAACTAATAAGAATGTCCACTTACGAATGGAAAAAAACATACTTGTTTGCGGAACCTGAGCGTTCCATGATTGTTGTTTGCTATGTTTTCGGTCACTAAATTGTGCCTTGCATGATTATAGGTGACTAGAAGTGCTGCGGGGCAGTCTCGACCCCGTAACAACCCTGAAAGTAGTGGGTCGTCTGAGGTGCCAGCGACCACTCCTTCGGCTGAGATGATCAAGTTAGTCGTTGAAGCGGTCTTCGCGATGATCAACACTCAGTCTGGGCGGCTTGCACAGCCTACTACTCCGACTCTGGATGTGGCCCCTGTAACTGTTGCTGCAGTGGAACCTGCGGTAGAGCTGAGGGTGGAACGTCGAGTTGCGCAGGTAGTTGTGGGGCGAGCGCGTGACCAGTAATTAAAGTACTTTCTGAGCCTCAACCCTCCATCCTTCGCGGGGACGGAATCCCCTGGGAGAGCTGCTGAGTGGTTGTCAGAAATAAAGAGGAATTTAATGTCAATGCTTATAAGCAAAGATATGTTGGTAACCTTAACCACCTTCCTACTTATATGAGAAGCAAGACTTTGGCGGGAAGAGGAGTTGGTGCACAAGTTTGGTGGGAGACAACTTACCGAAATCTCTTGGGAAAACTTCCATGAGTCTTTCCTTATAAAGTTCATACCCCTAACCGAGATTCCTGCACTACAAGATCAGTGTTCACACCTAGAGCAGGGAGAGCACTCAGTGGATGGGTACCTGAAGGAGTTCATCAGTCAGAATCGTTATGAGAGGTCTATGTGGGAAGATGAGGAAACCAAGGTAAACAAGTTCTACAATGGTCTGCGAGATGACCTAAGACTAATGCTTGTGGGTCCAAAGTTACTCGGCTTCAACGTCTTAGTGAAAATAGCTAAATCTCTGGAAATGGATATGAAGAGTATGCCGTGCGTGAAAGACTTCAATGAGTTTCATGCGCCGGTCTCTCAGTCCAAGTCTGAGTTCAGAAGAAACAAGAGAAAGTTCAACTCTGTGGAAGTTAAGACTGCACGGTGTTCCTTAATTTGTTTCACTTGCGGAAAGGTGGGACACAAAGCCCGAGTGTGTCGAAGTGGTCCCCCAAAAGCAAAAAATGGAGAAGTGGACTATGCTCGTGTGATGGGTTCAGCTTCTATGGAGAAAGGCAAGGCGGTGGAGTCTTCGATTCCCCAGTTTTCTCTAACCCAGCCGAGAGTCTACTCTTATGGCCAGCAAGAGGTCATTCAACAATGCGATGTTGCCACAGGTATGGATGACCATCTCCTAATATGATTTCTACCCCGTGTGCGGATAAAGATAGAAATGTGTCCACTGTATCTGTTGACAACAAAATTTTTATGTCTTGTATTTGTGTGCAATTAGGCCTTGTCCTAATTATCGACTATTCGACGAGAGCTCTGTTGGTGTGGGAACATCGTTTTCCTATTTGTCTAAGGACTTCGTGTTATGAATCGAATTGACATTTACCTTAGTCAAGGATAGATTGGAGGTAATGCTGCCCAATAGATCTCGAGTGAGCGCGAATAGGAGAAGCTGTGAAAAGGCGCGAAGATGTTCTTCACCTTGTCGAAGGATTCGGGGCCTAAGACCATTTTTGTGTTGTCCTAGTAGTAGCGGACCAAACTGACCGAGAGGAACCGTTATCCGATTCCGAGAATCGACGACTTACTTGACCAACTGGTTGGGTCGACGGTATACTCTATGCTTGACTTAAGGTCCGGCTACTTTCAGCTTATTATAAGGGAATGTGACATTCCAGCGACAGCGTTCAGTACCCGCTTTGGGCACTATGAGTTCACGGTGATGCCGTTCGGTCTGTCTAATGCACCGTCAGTATTCATGGACTTAATGAACAGGACGTTCCGGGAGTATTTGGATCAATTTGTGATCGTCTTCATCGACGACATTTTGGTATACTCTCAATCGGAAGAGGAGCATGTAGGGCATCTGCACGCAGTTCTGAGCACCTTGAGGAGGAGTCAGCTATGTGCCAAGTTCTCCAAGTGCGAGTTTGTTCTACCGTCTGTAGCATTCCTTGGTCATGTTGTTAGTGGAGAAGGAATTGCAGTTGATCCGTCGAAGATAGAAGCGATCTGAGCGTGGCCTTTGTTGAAAAACGTAGCGGAAGTCCGAAGTTTCTTAGGACTTGCCGGCTATTATAGGCGCTTTGTGGAAAACTTCTCGAGGATTGCACTCCCTCTCACTAAACTGACTAGGAAAGATCATAAGTTCGTTTGGTCGCCCGAGTGCGCACGAGCTTTTGAAGAGCTGAAGAGCCGTCTGACCACGGCGCCCATTCTATGCTCGCCATGTGGTATGGAAGGCTACGAAATCTATAGCGACGCCTCGGGGAGTGGTTTGGGTTGTGTCCTAGTGCAGTTCAGAAAGGTAATTGCCTACGGCTCCCGACAGTTGAAGGTTCATGAGAGGAATTACCCGGTCCATGATTTGGAGCTAGCGGCCGTGGTATTTGCTCTTAAGCTTTGGAGGCATTATTTGTATGGCGTGAAGATCGACATCTTTACCGACCACAAGAGCCTCAAGTACCTGCTGGATCAAAGGGAGTTGAATATGCGTCAGAGGAGGTGGATGGAGTTCCTTGGGGACTACACCTTCGACATCAAATATACTCCTGGAAAGGGAAATGTAGTTGCGGACGCGTTGAGTCGTCGGGCTCCCGCTCAAGCAAATTGGATTTTGATGCACGATGAGCGTCTAATCCGCGAACTGGAAGAAATGGAGATCATTTGCGTTGATAGAAGAGCGTCTACTTCAGCATGCTTGAACTGGACGGAGGTTCAATACGACCTTGCCGACCGAGTTCGACAAGCATTGGAGCTGGATGAGAGCATGAAACGCTATAAAGCGGAAACCGTGGATGGGTTAAACGCTGATTTCTCCTTCGAAGGTGGCCTTATGTGGAAAGAGGGCAGATTGTGCGTCCCAAACATTGGTACTCTACGGGCGGAGTTGATGTACGAGGCTCATCATACCAAGTACTCGATCCACCCGGGGAGCACTAAAATGTATATGGACATGAAGAAACTTTTCTGGTGGCCGGGTATGAAGAAGGACATTGCCCTCTACGTGGCCAAGTGTAATACTTGCGCGTTGGTGAAGGTGGAATGTCAACGTCCCGGTGGATTTTTGAAGTCCTTGCCGATTCCGGAATGGAAGTTTGATGATATTTCGATGGATTTCGTGCACGGATTGCCGAGATCACAACATGGAAATGACGCCATCTGGGTGATCGTGGACCGATTGACGAAGGTATTGCATTTTATTCCGAACCGGAAGGATGATTCTGTAGAAAAGCTAGCGAAGCTCTATGTTGATAGTATTGTGCGGCTGCACGGTGTCCCTCGTAGCATCGTCAGCGATCGTGACGGGCATTTCACATCGAAATATTGGAGGCTTATCTATGAACTGTTGGGCACTAAATTGAAGTTCAGCACGGCCTTCCACCCGCAAACGGATGGACAGACCGAGAGAACCAACAGGACTATGGAGGATATGCTCCGAATGTGCGCTCTAGATTTTGGAAAGAAGTGGGAAGATCATCTCTATATGATCGAGTTCGCCTACAATAATAGCTACCAAGCCAGTATACAGATGGCTCCTTTCGAGGCCCTCTATGGTAAGAAGTGTCGCACGACGTTGTCTTGGGCGGAAACGGGCGATACTAAGCTATTAAAGCGAAAGGATGTTGAGGAAGCAACTTCGACGATCCGAACTATACGTGAAAGGCTATTGATTGCCCAGGATAGGCAAGCAAAATATTTCAACGCCAAGCATAGGAACCTAGAGTTCGCCGTCGGTGACCGGGTTTACTTGAAGATCAAACCGTTCAAAGGGGTATCAAGGATCCGACGCTTGAAAAAGCTCAGCCCAAGGTACTTAGGACCATTTGAGATCGTGGAGCGTGTTGGTGATGCGGCTTATCGGCTTGCACTATCTGCAGAGCTGAGCGGTCTGCACGACGTGTTTCACATTTCAGTATTGACGAAGGCAGTGCAAGAGCCTACTCATATCGTTGTGGTCGGCAAAGTGCCGGTTGATAGTGGGTTGTCGACGAAAGTCAAGCCCATACGCATCGAAGATACCGAAGTAAAGTAGTTGCGGAACAAGTCCATTCGGATGGTAAAAGTCCGGTGGGACAATTGCGGCCGAGAGGAGCTCTCTTGGGAGAGAGAGCAAACGATGCTTGCGGTGTACCCCGAGCTATTTCTCTCTGGTAGTATATAACTGTAATTCTTGCTATTACTATTTTCGAAATTTCGGGACGAAATTCTTTTAAGGGGGGTGGAGTTGTAACACCCCAAAAATCGTAGTTCAGCGAGGTAGGCGGAGTGGTAGTGCTGCGCTCGGGATAGGCTAAAAAATTCCATAGCAGTTCTCTGCGCACGACCATTTCTCCTCTTCGCGCACGACCAGTGATCGTGCGCCAATGATCGTGCGTTAATTCGCAAGGAATCGGAGTTCTGTCTCGGGTAGTGCGCACGACCATTTCTCCTCTTCGCGCACGACCAGTGATCGTGCGCCTGTGATCGTGCGCCCTGTAGATTCTGCTCCGCGAATTTGAGCGGAGAAGGAGATCGGTCCGTCCAAATCTTTTGGAATCCGATCCAATGGCTAGGATTAGATGCTGGAGGTCTTTAGGGCTGATGAGAGGAGGTTAATCCTCATAATTTCTAAGCCTTTCTCTCTCCAAACCTAGAGAAAGAAGAAGGAGGCAAGGAAGAAGAAGGAGAGATCCCGCCATTGACGGAGCTCCGGAGCTCCGTTTCGCGAGCCGTTTCCAGATCTGGAGAGTGCAGCCCGGTGCGGTCATTTCCCTCCGTCTAGAATCTCGGATCCATGGCGAAGAAGAATGCTCCTAGGGTAACGATTCTTCCTCCCGATATTTGGACTTCTCATTTGTCCTCTCCTTCATTTCTCTATGCTTGCATGAGGAATCCCTTTCACCAAATGGGTGAAGTGTAGGATTTCCTCAAGTTCTTCGGAACTCCGGGTTGATTGTGTCCGTCCCCGGCATATTGCATGTAGAAAATCCGGTAGTCGTGCGGATTTAGGCATTGTGTGTGAAGCCTATTCGTGGCCGCGAGCCCGAATCGGTGATGCTTGATTTGCGACGTTGCATTTAGGTTAAGCCTAGAATGCGTGCCGGAGAATGACTCCGTGATATATGCGATAGTATTGTGGGATTTAAGCGTAGGCGTCTTGTGAAGATCCTAGCGAAAGCCCCATGCTTTGCTAGTGGTTGAATGCAAATCTTCACCACTAGAATTGTTGAGGAGTGGTCTTGTACCTCCTTTTTGGTTACGTGTAAAGCCTAAGTCCTCGTGAAGGCTTGGGTGTTGTAACTTATGTTTTGTGTAGCGCTAGCGAGTGCTAAACCCTTACGGGCCGAGGTGATGTCATACCTGCATCGTGTGTTCAATCGATGACAAGAGCACGGGAATTGGCTGAACTGAACCCGTTTCCAGGCGCGGCGGTAGGGGGATTTATCTCTTGTAAACCCGAACGACCTTGGGAGAGATTGGGAAGGGCGTCTTGCCTAGACCGACCAAAAGCTCTTTTCCAACTAGAGTTTCCAGACTCATGATGGTATTGGTGCTCGAGAAGAAGTACCTTTGGTGCATGCCTTATGAGCATGAAGCGTGCGGCTGTGTGTACCCACGTTTGTGATGAATTGATGTTATTAGCCTCATGCGGTTGTTTAGGCGGTTGTGGGGAACTTTCGGGTGAACCCAACCAACATCATGTGCATACCTAGGTTCCCTTCTCTTTGATGCTCAACCTAGAAGATTGATTGTGCTTGAACCCTCACCTTGTGTAGTTGCACTTTCTTTATATTAGTACTTGTGCTGTATGGCTTGCTTGCAGGGTAGAAGCTCCGCCACCCCAGGAAAGGGGTGGGGTCGTTATAATTTGGTCAGCTTTGCTGACCGTTACCTTGTTTGCCACCGCTTGGTGGAATGTTCTTATGCAGGTGCAGGTGAGCCTAGCGGAAAATAGCGGGCGGTGGTCCTTATGCTGAGTTGGCCCTCGAAGGCCAGCCTCTTTTCTGTTTTCCTTGTATTGCCGGCCTGCGTGCCGATGTATGTTTGGAGTTTTTATCACATTTGGTAAATGTAAGGCCTTAAGGCCGTAACTCTATATTATGGTTTCATTCCTATGATAGTGGACAATTCTAATTGAAATGTTTTAATCAAATGCTTCCGCTTACGTTTTGTACTCTCGTGTAGTTGTATTCTTTTCTGTTTATCACCTTTTAACTCCTAGCTAGTGTGGTTTGTATGGCGTGGGGTCCCGGCCGGACCCGCTGTTATACTTTTCGTACTGGCAGGGTGTTACAGGTCTGCCCTCAGTGAATATGGATTGCACACAATCCCCACTCTTGCAAACTTGTTCAGAGTTCGGAAAGAATCGTACAACCTTTATTCGGCAAGTTGCATGTGTCAAAGTAACTCTTATGCGAGCTATCAGGTCGCTTGTTTCCCAGCCTATAAATACTAGATGGGGGCCACACATGTTTCAACTTGACTGTGAGCTGGGGAAATGGGCTACAAGTCAGAGCTAGCTGTGAAATCCATGGACTTCACTTTTTTTTTCTTCGAGATTGCACTTCTAATAAGGAGAAGAGGAACGAGAATAAATGCCAAATGTGCAAAAGTAGAAAATGGAAGAGGGCTTCCACCTCGCCTTCCACCGAGCTGCCCCGCGACATTGTCGAAATTATTCTCGAGGGAGGCGAACTCCCTACCATAACCTCAGATCAGCCTCAAATGAACACATTGGGTCATACTGGAGAGGTGATTGATGAGTCCTTCCTTTTACTCATTGCAATTTGACGCCCATAATTTAGTCGCTTCTTTGTCAGGTCGTGGATCCCGCTGGTTTGGATCTTATGATGGCCTTTCTATCGATAACTATCATGTATCTCCCCTCTAGTCATCGACGTTGTGATCACCTCGCCAAGTAGAAGCTTTTCGGTGATCTATAATTCCAATTCATTCATTCTTTCTAATTTCAACTACTCCATGCAGGTCTTGTTCCTGTTGAGACCATTGCGGTCATGCTATCTGGCAAACCTCAGATGGAGGTTACATCGTCAGGCAAACCTTTAACTCGTATCGATGGATTGGGCAAGATGTTTCCATCAAAGGATGGTGAGGGTTCTCGCCTCTCGCAAAAACTCATCACAGAATCTTCCTCGTTGGACCCCTTTGCTGGGGATAGCCAGCTATCTGTGGAGAATCCAGATCCTTGACTTGGTGTGTTGTCTGCGATGACTCTAACCCCGGCGAGCGTATTGCTAGATGAATTGGCGCCTTCCTAGCAGGTGACATTGCCTCCTCCTCCTGGGATCCCCCTAAAGGGGTTGTTCAAATCACCATACCTAAATTACCTCTCCTCCTTGGTGAGATCTTCTATGTATTTCCTTGGCGACTTCATCTGACGAGACTCTTCGCATATCACCTTCTTGGCACCTCTAATGCTTCCTACTGATCTCGCGGTGGTGAGTCCCAGCGGGTCGCACATGCGATCTCCTTTGCAAAATTTCTCCCACCACCATGATCGATCGTGGCCTCAGCACCACTTACCTCGCTAGGAAGCGAGGCAGTCTGACCCTCGCCTAGGTAGGTGACCTCGATTGACCTTATTTTTGAAGGAACTCTTAAACTTATTTTAGCTTTTGTAGATGACGCACCCTCTCCGTGTAACATCCCCAGAACAACTAGACCTCTAAGATGAATTTTGTCATGACAAGGTCATGGCGTTGCTCTAAGAGGCCAAAATGGCCCTAAGCATCAAGGTGAATAGGTAAAAATCACCTTGGTGTGCAAATAACCAAATATGAGTCCAAGTTTTAGTGCTTGATATTTAAGCTTCAAAATGACAAGTGGGCCCCACTAACTCTCCCTAAAACCCTTAGGGATTCCCTTGGGTCATTTAGGACTCATTGGGGTCAACCCAATTGATCAATTTGGCCAAGGTCAACTCTATGCCCAAATAAGTCAACCATCCCTATTAAGGGTCAATTAGGGTTCAAATGATCAAATTAACCCCACCAATGTTTTACAAACCCTAGTTGGGGTACAATGGACTCAAAAAGCCCAATCATAGGGTCATCAATTGGCCCAAATTAAACAAAGTGCCCTTAAGGTCAACATAGGTCAAACTTTCACCAATAGGTCCAATTGACCCCCAAAACATGAAATTGACTTCACCCATAGTCTTATAACATTATAGGGAACACAATGGACCCCAAAGACCCAACTATTGGTCATTAATTGGTCCAATTTGACTAAAGTCAACTTTCCCCCAATTTTGGTCAAAATAACACATATTGGCAAAATTGACCCAATTGGGGCACCACCATGACCCAATCAACATTGGGTGGTGTCAAGGGACTCAAGACCAACACATTGGATCAGCCCACTCACCTATTCGACCAAGTCAACTCAAAAGTCAACATAGGTCAAAATTGGGCTAAAATGGGCATTTGAATCAATTAGGCCAAGCCATATGGGCTAATGCCTCAATTGGAGGCCCAATCAGCAGCCCATGGCCTAATTATCATGCTTATCCTCAAAAATTAGGAGGAGATGACATGCAAGAGGCTAATTTGGGAAAACCCCCAAATTTGAATAAGTAACAAGAGGAATTCATGGAAATTGCTCCACATGGCAGCCCCTCCCCTCTGCCCAAGCCTCCCACTGATCTCTAGCTATAATTCCCAGCCAAATTCCACGGTTGATGGCCACCTGGCAGTAAGGCGGAGCATCCAATGCTCATGGCCGACCACCCTTAGCTAAATACTCCACAACCAGCCAACACACCTCATTTTAGACCTCACCATCAGCTTTAGAATCCTGAGAGGAGTCGGGATGGAGCTTTGAAGTGAAGGAAACGATGCAGAATTGGGATATCAGCAAGGTCCTCTAATGGAGGTGTCGGCCATGGCAATTCTAGGAAAAGTCCACCATCAAGCTCGATTGAGGCAAGTTTCCTTCCCCTCTCCATCTGTGATAGCTTCCCCTTCCTTCCTTTTTCAAAACCAACGAAGAAATGGTGATCCAACTGTTGGAACCCGGATACCGGTCCAACTTGTTCGAGACTTGGGGAGTAGCTTGAGTTACTTCTCTCTTCGTCAGATCCCTAGATCTAAGTATTCTGAGCTAAGAATCGACCCTCACCGGTTGGTAGATAACTCCCTAAGTACGACCCACTGGCTGCAGCGAGGAGGTCCCGCCACTAACCCGGAAATCCCCTGGATTTCCCCTCCCAAAAACCAGAAGCTGAGCCTGTCTCAGACAGCACAAGGAAGAAAGCACAGGCTCTCAAAGGGGGGGGTGGATCTGTGCTCATCTGAGACATAATGGGTCCTATTTATAGGCAAAACCTTCTAAGGGTAGAATGGTCCGGATGACCTGCGGATAGCGTAACTCCGCCTTACAATTTTACTAAGCGCACCCCAAATTGGTCTGCAGGTAGCCAGACTCCGCTGTCCCGAAGGGCTATAGGCAGACCACCAAGGGTGCCCAGATGATTCTATCCCCCGGAATCTGACTCTACTCGCCGAGGGAGATACCGACCTACTCGCCAGGCCTCCTCGGCTCTACTCGCCGAGGGAGATACCGACCTACTCGCCAGATACCTTCGGCTCTACTCGGCGAGGGAGATACCGACCTACTCACCAGGTACGTTCGGCTTACTCGACGAATACACACCGGCCTACTCGCCAGGTACGTTCGGCTTACTCACCGAATACACACCGGCCTACTCGCCAGGTATGTTCGGCTTACTCGCCGAATACGGGTTGTACACAATCCCCGCTCTTTGCGAGCTCGCTAGAGGTCGGAAAGAAGAGTCCAACCCCTTATTCGGCGGAGCTGCGAGTCCACGAGCTCTTTCTCTATAAATAGAGCGGGGGGGGGGGGGGATGCCTTCCCTACTGCAAGCTGAGTGATGAGTCCCAATTATATACACATATATGGACTCATCTGGGCCGTTTATCTAGTCATTCCACTGCACTTTAGCCTTGTTTTAGCTGATATTTGTTATTCCTTGCTATGTGCACTTCTAGGCCCATTTTGGTGTGATTTCATGCTTTTCTTCATTAGTAGTTTTCATGCTCCGTTAGGTGCCACTTTCAGTGGCTAGATTGGTGGTTGTGCTGGAATGGGAGTCGTGCAGGTGTTCCCGGTGCAATTCTGCACAGGAACACTGCGCACGATCACCGGTTCTATTGCGCACGACCACTGGTCGTGCGCCACTGATCGTGTGCACTTACCCATTTTCCACGAGTTCTGTTTGCTGTAGTGCGCACGACCATCAACTCCAGTGCGCACGACCACCGGTCGTGCGCCACTGGTCGTGCGAACATGTTATTTCATAATTTCTTTCTTTGCAGGTTCCGTCCAGGCAGAGCGCACGATCACAGGATTCTAGTGCGCACGACCACTGGTCGTGCGCCAATGACCGTGCGCACTGTTTAATTCCAGCGCCTATAAATTCCGCTGCTCGCGATTTAGGTCAGATCCATCTTTCTCTTCCGCCGTTTTCCGCCCGGTTCCGCCCAGATTCGCCCCTCTACCGTCGCCCACCATATGGAGGTGCTCCGGGCTTGCTCTTCACGCCAATCTTGAGCCGGAGTTTCCTCTCAGCCTCCTCCTTCATCCAAGAGCTCCAAAGGAAGACCTAGCCGCCATTACCATCAAGCAAGAGGAAGTTTGCAACCTCTACCGGATCGTGACACGAAGAAGACGGGTCCATTGGAGAGTCGTGACAGCTCTCTCTACCCCGGACGTAGTTGCGGACCGAGCTTGGACACGGATTGACAACCCGGTGATTCCAACCGAGAATCTACAACGAGCCTTCGGATTCGGTCGATTTCTTGCCTTGTTCTTTTCTTATTGATGTGTGTATTGCTAGATCTAATCATGATGATGAAGTGGCACTTGAATTAGTTATATTTACATATATATTTCATGTCTATGTGTTTGTGTAATTTATCTATTTGAGTTGCTTGAGGTGCGCCGCCGTCCATTTCCATTCCGCCGTCACGTTCGTGTGCCGCCCTAGCAATTGCTAGTGGCGTGCTTGTCGAAGAGGTGCTTGCGACCCTCATTCCGCTAGCCTACTCATCCACCCGCCTACCGAAGCGTGGCATCGCGGCCCGTGTATTCCATCCCGCCTAACGAAGCAGCGCGCTCAAGGCCTGCATAGTTCGATCCGTTTGCCTACTCGTCCATCCGCCCTTACGAAGTAGCGCGTTCAAGGCCTACGTAGTCATCCATCCCGCCAAGCGAAGCATTGCATAGCGGCATTGCATAGGAGTAGTTGATAGCTTTTATTTGATTTTCCAAAAGCCAACCCAACTCCCCCGCATTCCATCCGATTTAAGGACTTCAATCTCAAGTCCTTCCTCGAAACCTAACTCCACCTTACTGTGTTCCTCAAGAGACCGACACTCGGGGATTTTCCCCATTATTATTACTTGCGCGACCGGTGCACTTGCCGAATCATCGCATCAAGTTTTTGGCGCCGTTGCCGGGGAACACAGTCGTGTGAGTTTTCTGGAGAGGGAGAATTTGAGAGAAAAGCCCTTCCATTTGTAAATTGCATCTTTTATTTTATTTTTGTTCTCTTTATTTCTTCTTCTTGTTTTATATCAGGTTGCTTTAGTAATTTCTATTTGGTTTAGTGTTTGCACAATAGCATTTTTATTTTTGAATCGTTTTATCTTCGCACTATGTGGGCACATCTCAATTTCCGTTGCCGTTGGTGTGGAGCTACCTCCCACTCTAGTGATGAATGCCCTATGGAGAATAGTAGGCATAATTCTTATAGCCCAGCATATGGAGCACCTACTTCGTCTGGTACTCCATATGGTGCGCGTAAGTCTTATGGCTACTCTGCTGAGCCTTTACCGTCTTACTTCTTTTCGGCTTCAGCACCCGCTGTGCCAAAGAAGCCTGCTAGGCAGTGCCAGTTTTGTCGGAGCACAGATCATGCCCTGAAGGATTGTGTTGCTTATCTTCGCCAATTGGATGAGGATGACGAGCCGGATATCCGGATCGTCCCGAATCCTAACTCTGGCGGCACACCTTCAACATCCGGTTATGTGTCTTTGTCACCTTCACATCTTGAAGGGTATGGCATGGACACGGTCACTGGATGTGCGGTTGATCTATGCACCGACATTGCTGAGCCTATTCTCCCGGTGCATCCACCACCTCTAGTGGATTCGATTCTTTGTGAGGAATCGGTGCTCGACTTTTATCCGAGCACTACTCCTCTCCCTGTTGTGCATACTACACTCGTCTCTGACGACATTGTTGATGATGTGTCGCAGGAGGAGGCGGTGGATCTGAGTGTTGTGCCTATTCCTATGGAGGAGGACAACCTTCTAGGTGAAGAGGAGTTTTCCTCAACACCGGTGGAGGAAGTCCAAATCTTAAGCCTGGCCACCATTGATCCCGCCGAATCTTGTAGCATTGATGACAATGCAAACATTATTTTACTTCCCCAACCTAATGGGAGTGAGACCGGGACCACTCCCCCGATTTTTGATTATCTATGTTCTTCATCTTGTTTATTTCTCGATCCCCCTTCTTCACCCGAGCCTGTGCAGGTTGAATCTTCACAGGTACTTCAGGAGGACTTGGAGCTTTGTGCTCAAGTCAATGATGAGTGTGTCCTTTTATGCGAGGAGGTTGATCCCTCCTCCATTAAGGAAGCCTCATTCGTTGCCTTCTCCTCCTGCGGACCTGCTGTGGACGATACCTTGCTGGGCAAGGATAGTTTTGGTGAGATGAGTGAGGACCAGGCCTCCTCCTCCTCTTACTTTCTTTTCCCTCTACCTGTGATGGGCAGGTTTTATTTATATTCGGGTAGAGGCGTGACTGTTCTTTCTCCGTATAGGTACCCGCTACCTACACGCATATTAGAACAGTTACCTGTCCACTTTTCTTTTCATAGGCCCATTAGCTAGAACTGTACAAAATCTGAATAAGTCGTGCTGGGATGACAATAACCCCAGTAGTTATCTTACTTTTCATGCATTTTATTTTATTCAATCCCGTTTAGTTAGCTGTAGTATTGTAGTTTATCTTTTTTCTGTTTCTTTTTTTTTGCGGAGCTGACCCCTGCAGGTATCTTCTCTGGATGGCCGATGCTGCAGCTTAGTCTGGGTTTAAACGCCAATCTTCTGGTATGCTCACTTGCTGAGCATTGGGTACTCTCTTTCCCTAGCCCTATTTTGATTTTCCTATCATATATTATGCGGATTGTTTAGTTTAAGTCTGGGGGAGAGTAGTTTTGTTTACCCGCTCACGTGCACTATTGCACTGCATACTAGAAGATTTCATTTAAAATGTTTTGTTTAATTTCATTGCACACCACAGCACCCACATGAGCGCGTGCTTATCTATTTGTTTTGTTCTGAACAAACTATCTTGGTTAGGAATGTGAATTGGGATGATAGCTTAGGAATTACTATTGGGAGCGCAATGTTGACTCGAGCAGTGTTCTAGTCGCACCCGCGTGCTACAATAGAATTTGAGTAAAATTAGATTATTTCTATGCTTTTAATTTATGATTAGTATTTATGCGTAGTTTTAGATTTATTCTACTCAAGTGGTGAATGTGAATGAAATTGGTGATAGCCCGGTGTTGTGTGTATACGAGCGCTAGTTGTGTGTTGCTCGAGTCGGGAGGAAGGTTTACCTTTCTCGTGGGCTAAGAACTTGCCCCAAGCGACTCTTGAAGCATGGGTGCGGGCGATTCGTTGAGATAAATGTGATATAGGCCACTTGTTGGATAGATTGAGCCTTCGCTTTCCATATCCTATTCGCTCACCTTTGCTTCCTAACACTTGTGCCTACTACTCCCTTTGTTCAGCTCCTCCTCCATATACCAAGGCCTAAAGCTTATCCCACTGTCACAACCAAGTATATGTTATATGCACTCATGTTTTAGATTTGGTGTGATGTTTGGAATTGTCGTGTTGTGAAGGAGAAATAAACTCTATTTGCTGATTTTGAATCAACCGGAGGATAAGAAAAAGAAAAGAAAAATATGGTATTGAAATAAAAATCTTAAAAAAAAGTGTATTGAAAAGTTATCCTCCCGAGCGTTTTAGAAAATCTGTTGGTATTTGTGGAGTAGGCCGTGTGCACACCTAGTTTTCACAATAAGTCTGGGGGTGTGTCACACGAGCTTTGTTTTTGGTTTTGCTTGGTGCAGCGTCCCGTTGACTCATGTTGGTTGCGTAGCCTTCGTTTTTACCTTTGATTATCATACCGCAACCTAAGCCCCAATATAATCCTAAAAGTCCTATTGATTTATCTCGCGAGTTTGCTAGCGCTGTGGAGAGAGTGTGACCGGGCAAGCATATGGTTCCCGACGTTGATGGATTTCAGCGGAGTTATTCCCGAACCCCGATCTTTTGCAACACCCTCCTTAGTGGCTTATTACTTTCACACCGGGCATGATCATCAAATTCTTCACAATTCACCAACTGAGTATTGATAAATCTTTATTTACGCTCTAGTACTTTCGTAAATTAGTTAGCATAGTTAGAATCTCTTTTTGCGAAATCTCTATTTGCATGCTTTTGTTACTTCGCATTGTACTCCCTTGCGTAATTTTCTTTGCTAACTACCTTTTTCACACTCCATCGGATTCGTTTGCTCGGGACGCGCAAACAGGTAAGTCTGGGGGTGTGATGAGTCCCAATTATATACACATATATGGACTCATCTGGGCCGTTTATCTAGTCATTCCACTGCACTTTAGCCTTGTTTTAGCTGATATTTGTTATTCCTTGCTATGTGCACTTCTAGGCCCATTTTGGTGTGATTTCATGCTTTTCTTCATTAGTAGTTTTCATGCTCCGTTAGGTGCCACTTTCAGTGGCTAGATTGGTGGTTATGCTGGAATGGGAGTCGTGCAGGTGTTCCCGGTGCAATTCTGCACAGGAACACTGCGCACGATCACCGGTTCTATTGCGCACGACCACTGGTCATGCGCCACTGATCGTGTGCACTTACCCATTTTTCACGAGTTCTGTTTGCTGTAGTGCGCACGACCATCAACTCCAGTGCGCACGACCACCGGTCGTGCGCCACTGGTCGTGCGAACATGTTATTTCATAATTTCTTTCTTTGCAGGTTCCGTCCAGGCAGAGCGCACGATCACAGGATTCTAGTGCGCACGACCACTGGTCGTGCGCCAATGACCGTGCGCACTGTTTAATTCCAGCGCCTATAAATTCCGCTGCTCGCGATTTAGGTCAGATCCATCTTTCTCTTCCGCCGTTTTCCGCCCGGTTCCGCCCAGATTCGCCCCTCCACCGTCGCCCACCATATGGAGGTGCTCCGGGCTTGCTCTTCACGCCAATCTTGAGCCGGAGTTTCCTCTCGGCCTCCTCCTTCATCCAAGAGCTCCAAAGGAAGACCTAGCCGCCATTACCATCAAGCAAGAGGAAGTTTGCAACCTCTACCGGATCGTGACACGAAGAAGACGGGTCCATTGGAGAGTCGTGACAGCTCTCTCTACCCCGGACGTAGTTGCAGACCGAGCTTGGACACGGATTGACAACCCGGTGATTCCAACCGAGAATCTACAACGAGCCTTCGGATTCCGTCGATTTCTTGCCTTGTTCTTTTCTTATTGATGTGTGTATTGCTAGATCTAATCATGATGATGAAGTGGCACTTGAATTAGTTATATGTACATATATATTTCATGTCTATGTGTTTGTGTAATTTATCTATTTGAGTTGCTTGAGGTGCGCCGCCGTCCATTTCCATTCCGCCGTCACGTTCGTGTGCCGCCCTAGCAATTGCTAGTGGCGTGCTTGTCGAAGAGGTGCTTGCGACCCTCATTCCGCTAGCCTACTCGTCCACCCGCCTACCGAAGCGTGGCATCGCGGCCCGTGTATTCCATCCCGCCTAACGAAGCAGCGCGCTCAAGGCCTGCATAGTTCGATCCGTTTGCCTACTCGTCCATCCGCCCTTACGAAGTAGCGCGTTCAAGGCCTACGTAGTCATCCATCCCGCCAAGCGAAGCATTGCATAGCGGCATTGCATAGGAGTAGTTGATAGCTTTTATTTGATTTTCCAAAAGCCAACCCAACTCCCCCGCATTCCATCCGATTTAAGGACTTCAATCTCAAGTCCTTCCTCGAAACCTAACTCCACCTTACTGTGTTACTCAAGAGACCGACACTCGGGGATTTTCCCCATTATTATTACTTGCGCGACCGGTGCACTTGCCGAATCATTGCATCACTGAGATGTCTTCTGGAGGTGGTTCTACCGCGGCCGCTAACCGGGTGCTCGCTGACCATGAGCCCGAGGCGGCCAAGGTTTTAGGCATTCTTTGCGAGTTCCTGACGTCTTGCCCTCCAGGCCTCTGCGCTGAAGAAGAAGCACAAGAAGAGAAGGATCGACCCTGATCTCCGCGAGAGGTCCTCCACAGATCCTGAGTCCACCGTGCGGGACGGATCTAAGCCGAAAAGGGTGTCCGCCTCGCCCATCCAGGAAGAGTCTAATCTCGACCTGATCCCGCGACAAGGTGGGGGCGTGACTGAGGTCACGATCAAGGGGGCTGGCGAGACGGGACGACCTCCAACCAATACAGGTATCCTGCCTTCTTCTCCGGCTCGCCATACTGAAATGCCAGGTAGGGTTGCTGAACCACTCTATTTTGGTACCGTCTACTCGAATCGGGCTACTCACCAAGATTTTTTTCGCTCTGCAGCACCTTCCAATCGTCTTCTCCTGTCATCTTGCCGGGGCGAGGCGCTCATCGGAGACCGGACGACTACATCCTCTACTGCTCCGGGGTACGCGGGGGTGACCGTCACCCCGTCTTCTAGCCCTACCTCTGGAGGGAAGTCCATAACCATCAGCCCCAGGCCTGGGTGCGCGGGTGTGGTCCTTCGGTTATCCGGCTCCGTCGGCGCGCCACGGGTCGACCCACCACGACTTCAAGGGGAGGGTGGTGCCCTTATATACGTTCGCCTTTCTCATGTCGGTACTCGCTCTACTCGATCCCTTTTCTTCTCGCTTTCATTATTCCGCCTCGCCGTCTCAGCCCTCTTTCTCATTTTCAGGCAATCAGAGGTCCGCCTCTTCCAGCCATCAGCCATCTCTGGAGTCTCTTCCGGAATCACCGCCGCCTGTGATGTCTACTCCCATGAGGGATTTCCTCGCCGACCCTCCGGCATTTTGCGAAGAGTCATGGACTCGCCTGATTGCTGTTCTCCGAGCCCATGACTCCTTTTTACTGGCTATGCCACCTGCCGAGGTGAATGCTCAGCTGGTTGATCTGGGGGACCGCCTCGCCGGAGTGGAGGAGTTCCAACAACAGCTGCAGGGCAAGGATGGCTTACTTGATCGGATGTCCAACTTGGAGGCAAGGCTGTACGAGATGGAAACTCGCCAGAAGGCCACCGAGGATGACCTCCATCAGTTCGAGCAGGTGGTCGGTACTGTGGGGGAAGCCTCCCTGCTGGAAGAACATATCCGGCGAGGCGAGGACCATCTCCATCAGGGTGAAGAGAGCTTGGAGAGGGCTCGCGAAGATCTGTGCGCAGCCCGCGGCATTACCTAGAGGGCTCGCCACCCTCAGCATATGCGTCGCCGAGGCCACGGTCTGGTGCATCGTGGTTGAGGTCCTAGGGTTGATCTCCAGTTTTTGATTTTTTGAGAGCCTGATTAGCAGTCTGACTCGCGACCTACGGGTCCCTGTAATCCTCAGGCGTCATTTTGTGTTTCTTTGCTTGTATTCGTGCTTGGCGCCCTGAGAATTTCTGACAGGTTTATATATGTTCTTTTCGTGCTCGCATAGCGCGCTCTTTTTGTTCATTGTTCCTCCTTTTCCGTGCAGACGTGTATTCTATGGTTATTTATTCACGGCTTAGGACCTACTCGCCTCGCTAAGTGATCCATCCGCGCGTGGTTAGGCCAGGGGGGGTGGGGGGGGGGGGGAATCTATAAATAGGGGGTCCTCTTGCGCTGGAGGATACGTTCCCCTACCCTTCCCAGGCACCCGTTCTCCGAACCCTCCCCGCCGAATCCTCTTATTCCTACTCGCGGCCAGCCATGGGGAAAGAACCATCCGAGGAGGGGCGTGCCTTCTGCCTCCGCAACTTCTGGGCGCACAACTTTCCCAGCTCGCAGACTCTCGGCGAGGAGTTAGTGGATGTCGAGAAGTGGTACTTGCTTCCGGGTTATACTACGAGGCGGCCAGGGCCGGGTGAGTTTCTCAACTCGCTCTATAGTGGGGAGCTCGCCATCCCCTAGGCCCACTTTCAGGTAGGGTTGAGGCTCCCCCTGTGGCCCGAGGTTCGTCAAGTCCTGCGGTACTTCGAGATGATCCCCGCGCAGGTCAATCCTAACGCGATCAGCATTCTGGTTGCTTATGCATGCTACCTCCGCGGGGAGAAGATAGAGTTTAACCTTCCCACCTTCCGCAAAGTGATGACCCTGAAGGCGACCAGCGATGGCACCTTATTCTTCACCAGCGTGTGTGTCAGGGTCGCCGAGACCTTCAACAAGGTCCACCAATGGACTGACAAATTCATCCTGGTGCGAGGCGACTACGGTAATATTCCCTTCGCCCCCATCCAGAAGACAGAGGTGGAGTACCGACCGCCTCGCCTGAGGGGGGACGCGCTCGAACTATACTGTTATCTGAAAAACAAGGTCCTGGACGTCGTTTTCCTGCGGCAGGGCGTGAAACAACTCGCCTTTGTTAACTCGGGAGCGGGTAAATCTTACTCGTCTCGCGGTGTCGGTTATCTGTTCCCGGTGGGGGTGGTTACTAAATGCCTCGTGTTTAAATGCAGGAGAGCGCGTCGTCCCCCTCCTACCCCCTCATGATGCTTCTCGGCAACGGTCGAGTGAGCCTTCCAGGGAGGGGTCCCTTGCAGGGGTGGTGGTCATGGTGGACAGCGAGCCGATCTCACCGGTGGACAAGGGCAAGGGGCAGGTAGATCCCGAAGCCACCTCGGTAAGCGAGCCGAAGCCAAAAAAGCGGAGGACATGGGGTTCTACCTCTCGCCTTCCGGCGAGTCCTCCTCCCGATCCTTCCACTCACCCGCATTATGGGTTGGGGATGCGGAGTAAGGACTCCCGCGGCGACCTCCTTATGATATGGGATCACGAGGCGAATCGGATTTTGGTGAGCTCGCTCCTCCCCACTTGGGAGGATTTCGAAGAGGTCGAAGATCAGGCGTTCAACCTGATCTTTGGGCTGTACAGGCGAGATGACGCATAGGTACTCGCGGAGGTTCCTATCCGCGAGTTGGCTAACCTTAGTTGCCGCTCCGCCCTCCGGACAGCCGAGCTGATTCACCAGACAGCGCGGCGGGGGATTCAATCGAACAGGAGGCTCCGCGACCTGGGCGCCGCCCATGCGGAGTTGAAGGAGAAGATGATTGAGAGGGATAGGGAAATAGCCGAGCTTCAGGCCAAAGAGGCTCCCCCTCCCGAGGTATTTAGCCCAGCTCATCTCCGTCCCTCTTGCCTACTTTGGAGTTAGCTAATGTTTCATTTCTCAGGAGGCCGTGGTGGCGCTAGTGACGCGGATATCCGAACTGGAGGAGCAGCTCGCCGCCTCGCAGCGTCAGGTCGATTATCTCGGTAATCGCCTCGCCGAGGCCGAGTCTGAAATAGAGGAACTTCGCCACCAAAGCCGGAGGGAGTCGTCGAACGCGCCAACTCTCCTCCAATTCACCCCTGCTCAAATCGCCGAGATGCGCCGGAAGCTAGCGAACGCGACCGCGGTGTTCGTGCGGGAGCGCCTCCGGCGCCGTTTCATGCTTACTGCCGATGGGGCTCAGGTCGATCTCGCCACCCTTCTTCCAGAGTTATACCGCGAGGCGGTGAATCCTGCTCCCACCGAGGCCCGAGATGAGGACTCCTCCAGCGGGTCAGAAGAAGAGGGTCCGGATGTTTAAAACTTTTGGCTCTGTAACAATAAACTTCTCTTGGCGTGCTTATTTTGGGTGTACTCGCCTTTCTTCTTGTGCTTGTATAGATATATTTCGCTTTATTTTATTCTGCGGTTACGTCGCTCATGTTTGGGATTAATTTTTACGCATACGCATTTCCTACTCTCCCTTAGGGAGTGCTCGCGCGTAACTGTGACTTGCTCAGGAGGGTTCTTTTGTAGATCTGGCGCCTAGGCCCTCCTCCCTTGCCATTAGCGCGAAGAGGTTGGCGGGAGACTCGCCGTGCTGGGTGCTCACCCACTCGCACTGGGACTTCCTGCGAGGCGGTAAGATGGCGGCTGCGTCGAGCTTGCTTCGGAGGGACGTTGATGTCACTCGCCTCGCCCCCCCCCCCCCCCCCCTCCATCCTCTCCTGAGGTTGTAACAAGGTTTTAGCACACTATAGGGTACCGCCTTCACTCGAGGGGGCAAGTAGCCAGCTTGCAGGGGAGGAGCCCAGTGCTACGGCCTGGTCTACGACAACAACGCATCTCGAGGACTTAGAACTCACTCGAGGGGGCAAGTAGCCAGCCTGCAGGGGAGGAGCCCGGTGCTACGGCCTGGTCTACGGAAACAACACATCTCGAGGACTTAGAACTCACTCGAGGGGGCAAGTAGCCAGCCTGTAGGGGAGGAGCCTAGTGCTACGGCCTGGTCTACGACAACAACACATCTCGAGGACTTAGAACTCACTCGAGGGGGCAAGTAGCCAGCCCGCAGGGGAGGAGCCCAGTGCTACGGCCTGGTCTACGGCAACAACACATCTCGAGGACTTAGAACTCACTCGAGGGGGCAAGTAGCCAGCCTGCAGGGGAGGAGCCCAGGGCTACGGCCTAGTCTACGACAACAACACATCTCGAGGACTTAGAACTCACTCGAGGGGGCAAGTAGTCGGCCTGCAGGGGAGGAGCCCAGTGCTACGGCCTGGTCTACAACAACAACACATCTCGAGGACTTAGAACTCACTCGAGGTGGCAAGTAACCAGCCTGCAGGGGAGGAGCCCAGTGCTACGGCCTGGTCTACGGCAACAACACATCTCGAGGACTTAGAACTCACTCGAGGGGGCAAGTAGCCAGCCTGCAGGGGAGGAGCCCAGTGCTATGGCCTAGTCTACGGCAACAACACATCTCGAGGATTTAGAACTCACTTGAGGGGGCAAGTAGTCGGCCTGCAGGGGAGGAGCCCAGTGCTACGACCTAGTCTACGACAACAACACATCTCGAGGACTTAGAACTCACTCGAGGGGGCAAGTATCCAGCCTGCGGGGGAGGAGCCCAGTGCTACGGTCTGGTCTATGGAAACAACACATCTCGAGGACTTAGAACACACTCGAGGGGGCAAGCAGCCAGCCTGCGGGGGAGGAGCCCAGTGCTACGACCTGGTCTACGGCAACAACACATCTCGAGGACTTCAACTCACTGCTTGGTGTATGTCGCCTAGGTGGTGAAGCATTACGAGTTTGCCATGGAAAGCGTTATTGTTTTTAAGCATAATTAAGATAAACTAAGTATTACATTGATGTTGGGAGTAGAAACGCTTCAAGTCATCTCCACTCCAAGTGTTTCCTAGGAGTTCTCCCTCGACATTTTGTAGACGGTATCCGCCTGTTCTTAATACTTCGTGTTGAAACCGAGACTTGCGAACAAGACTTAGTCTCTGTAGAGTTCGGGGCCCTCAGCTAGCCGAGGGGCGACCAATCCTTACTCCTCCCAAGGGAGAGCCCTAGGTTGAAGGTGTTGGAACTAGGGACTGGACCAAGGGCTTAGTGGGGAGGTCCCGCCACATACCCGGAAGCCCCTCAGGAACTTCCCCTCCCAAGCCACTACTAAGCTTGGGCACCACTGGAGGCTCTCCTCACCCCCCTAGAGAGACTCGGGGAGGGAGAGAGAGGGAGAGAGCTAGCCTAGAATGAGATCCTCTCAAATGGTGCCCCCTTGGTCCTATTTATAGGATTTCTGAAGTTGGGCTGCTAGTATCTGAAAACTGGTCCGCCAGATTACCAAAATACCCTTGAACTGGGCTGCAGATAGCCAAATCCCGCTGTTCTGAGGTGCTAAACGCAGACCACCTCCTACTACGAAGCTGGGCGAGCCGGAGACCTCCCGGCTCTCCCAGCTCGCCCCCACAAGGCACTGGGCGAGCCAGAGGCCTCCCGGCCCTCCCAGCTCGCCCCCACAAGTCACTGGGCGAGCCGGAGGCCTCCCGGCCCTCCCAGCTCGCCCCCACAAGTCACTGGGCGAGCCGGAGGCCTCCCGGCCCTCCCAGCTCGCCCCCACAAGTCTCTGGGCGAGCCGGAGGCCTCCCGGTCCTCCCAGCTCGCCCCCACAGGTCTCTGGGCGAGCCGGAGGCCTCCCGGCCCTACCAGCTCGCCCACACAGGTCTCTGGGCGAGCCGGAGGCCTCCCGGCCCTCCCAGCTCGCCCCCCACAGGTCTCTGGGCGAGCCGGAGGCCTCCCGGCCCTCCCAGCTCGCCCCCACAAGGCTCGGGGCGAGCCGGAGGCCTCCCGGCCCTCCCAGCTCGCCCCGACAAGTCACTGGGCGAGCCGGAGGCCTCCCGGCCCTCCCGGCTCGCCCCCACAAGGCACTGGGCGAGCCGGAGGCCTCCCGGCCCTCCCAGCTCGCCCCCGCAAGGCTCGGGGCGAGCCGGAGGCCTCCCGGCCCTCCCAGCTCGCCCCCACAAGTCTCTGGGCGAGCCGGAGGCCTCCCGGCCCTCCCAGCTCGCCCCCACAGGTCTCTGGGCGAGCCGGAGGCCTCCCGGCCCTCCCAGCTCGCCCCCACAGGGCTCTGGGCGAGCCGGAGGCCTCCCGGCCCTCCCAGCTCGCCCCCACAAGGCACTGGGCGAGCCGGAGGCCTCCCGACCCTCCCAGCTCGCCCCCACAAGGCTCTGGGCGAGTCGGAGGCCTCCCGGCCCTCCCAGCTCGCCCCCACAAGTCACTGGGCGAGCCGGAGGCCTCCCGGCCCTCCCAGCTCGCCCCGACAAGGCTCGGGGCGAGCCGGAGGCCTCCCGGCCCTCCCAGCTCGCCCCTACAAGTCACTGGGCGAGCCGGAGGCCTCCCGGCCCTCCCGGCTCGCCCCCACAAGGCACTGGGCGAGCCGGAGGCCTCCCGGCCCTCCCAGCTCGCCCCCACAAGTCACTGGGCGAGCCGGAGGCCTCCCGACCCTCCCAGCTCGCCCCCACAAGTCACTGGGCGAGCCGGAGGCCTCCCGGCCCTCCCAGCTCGCCCCCACAAGTCTCTGGGCGAGCCGGAGGCCTCTCGGCCCTCCCAGCTCGCCCCCACAGGTCACTGGGCGAGCCGGAGGCCTCCCGGCCCTCCCAGCTCGCCCCCACAAGTCTCTGGGCGAGCCGGAGGCCTCCCGGCCCTCCCAGCTCGCCCCCACAGGTCTCTGGGCGAGCCGGAGGCCTCCCGGCCCTACCAGCTCGCCCCCACAGGGCTCTGGGCGAGCCGGAGGCCTCCCGGCCCTCCCAGCTCGCCCCCATAAGGCACTGGGCGAGCCGGAGGCCTCCCGGCCCTCCCAGCTCGCCCCCACAAGGCTCTGGGCGAGCCGGAGGCCTCCCGGCCCTCCCAGCTCGCCCCCACAAGTCTCTGGGCGAGCCGGAGGCCTCCCAGCTCGCCCCCACAAGTCTCTGGGCGAGCCGGAGGCCTCCCAGCCTCCCCGGCTCCCCCCCCCCCCCACGTTGGGCTGCATTTAGACATCCCTCCTGGTGAGGTCTCGCTGGTGTGCGTTTAGACACCTCTCCTGCTGAGGTCCTGCTTCCTTACTGGTCATGGGGACGAGAGAGGAGCTCTCCCCCTACTTGGGCGCGGGGACGAGAGGGGGGTTCGCCCCTCCTCCTCTCGCCCCCCTTGGTGTTGGGGCGGGGGCGAGAGGGGGGCTCGCCCCTCCTCTCTCGCCCCCCTTGATGCTGGGGCGGGGGCGAGAGGGGGGCTCGCCCCTCCTCTCTCGCCCCCCTTGATGTTGGGGCGGGGGCGAGAGGGGGGCTCGCCCCTCCTCTCTCGCCCCCCTTGATGTTGGGTCGGGGGCGAGAGGGGGGCTCGCCCCTCCTCTCTCGCCCCCTTGATGCTGGGGCGGGGGCGAGAGGGGGGCTCGCCCCTCCTCTCTCGCCCCCCTTGATGTTGGAGCGGGGGCGAGAGGGGGGCTCGCCCCTCCTCTCTCGCCCCCCTTGGATATTGCTGCTTAGGCAAGTGAGAGGTCTCCTCCGTCCACTACTCGCCCCCTTCGACCCTACCCCTGTCCGGGACCCTGTTACCAACTCATGCTCTGAAGGGGCCTTTCTGGGAATATCTCTCGGCGAATATCGGGGTTGTACACTTCGAAGACAATGTAGGGGCCTTCCCAATTGGGGTGGAGTTTACCTATTGCTGCGGATCTCCCTGCGGCGTCTACTTTTTTGAGGACCAAGTCTCCTTTGTCGAATTGCTTGACTCGGACATGCTTGTCGAAATGTCTTGCCATCCTCCGCTTGATTTCTTCCTGGCGGATCGTGGCCTGGTCGCGGAGCTCTTCCACCAAATCCAAGGCGAGTCGCTGCGCGTCTTCGTTCTCAAGTCTCCACCCCTCATCTCCTTCTTCCACTGCCACCACCCTAGGGCTTCGGACCTCGAATTCTATTGGGATGAGAGCCTCTGAGCCATGTGATAGCTTGAACGGTGTTTCGCCGGTTGCTGTGGTGGGGGTACTCCTCAGGGCTCAGAGGACTGAGGGGAGCTGCTCCACCCAGTTCCCTCTCAGGTTCTCCACCTTCTTCTTGAGCAGGTTAACGATGATTTTGTTGGCCTCCTCCACCTGACCGTTGCTCCTCGCATGATGGACTGAGGCGAAGCGGAGATCGATGCCATGTTGACTACAGAAATCGGTGAGCTTAAGGCTTGCAAATTGCGAACCGTTGTCGGTGACGATGGCGAGGGGTGGACCATGTCTACACACGATCTCCCCCCAAATGAAGTTCTTCACCACTAAGGAGGTCGTTTTTGCCAGGGCTTTCACCTCCATCCACTTGGAGAAATAATCGATCATCACCATAGGTATCTCCTTTGCCCACTTGCCGGGGGGAATGGTCCCACCAGATCCATCCCCCAAATGGCGAAGGGCCAGGGGGTGGTGATTGACCGGAGACGCTGGGCTGGCTGTAACTGGAGCGGAGCGTAGAGTTGGCACTTTGAGCATCTCTTCGCGAACTCCTCCGCGTCTTTCCTGATGGTGGGCCAAAAGTACCCCGCTCAGAGTACTCTCTTCTCCAGGGTTCGGCTTCCCGAATGACTGCCGCACTCACCTGTGTGAATCTCCTCCAAGACCTGGGAGGCCTCCTCCTCGGACAGGCACCTGGCCAAGGGACCGGATAGAGTCTTCCTGTAGAGTACCCCGTCAGTTAGTAAATAATAAGTGGACTTGTACCTGAACCGCCTCTTATCCTGAACCTCCGCAGGCAAGCACCCTGTGGTTAAGAAGGTGACCAGGGGGTCCATCAACGAAGCGGGTTGGTCGATGTCCATTACCTCTCCCTCCTCGATCGAAGGCCGAAACAACTCGGTGATTGTTCCCCCGACCAGGGGGCCATATTTGGCCAGTCGATCTGCTCGGGCGTTCTCCTCCCTTGGCACGTGTTGTATGGAGAAAGACTTGAAGGCGCCCACCAAGTCCTTGACTTTTACCAGGTAGCGCTGCAGTATCGGCTCTCTTGCTTCAAACTCTCCTCAGATCTAGGAGGCGACCACTAGTGAGTCGTACTGGACTCTGATGTCGTGGATCCCCAACTCCTGGGCTAGGCGTAGTCCCGCGATTACGGCCTCATATTCTGCCCGATTGTTGGTAATGGGGAAGTGAATGCTGGCAGCCTGTTCAATTCTGTTGCCTTGAGGGATGATCAGGATGATGGCTCCTCTACATGAATTCTTCCCCGATGCTCCATCCACGAACACTTCCCAATCCACTTGCTGAGGTGTCTCCTCCTCGCCTACTTCTGCGGTATAGTCGGCTAGGAAGTCTGCCACCGCTTGGGCCTTCATGGCTAGTCGGGGCAGGTAGGTGACGTCGAACTCGCTAAGTTCTACTGACCATTTCGCCATCCGGCCAGAATGCTCTACTCCTTCTAGGACACTGCGGAGGGGGTGATCGGTCACTACCTTGATCGGGTGGGCCTGAAAGTAAGGTCAGAGTCTCCGTGCCGATACGATCAAGGCAAACGCCAATTTTTCCAGGATGGGGTACCGCAGTTCTGCCTTCCGCAGGACCCGACTTACGTAGTAAATGGGGAGTTGGCGCTTCCCCTCCTCGCGGACCAAGACCGAGCTTATCGCTTCCGACCCCACCCCTATGTATAGGAAGATGTCTTCTCCCTCTCTAGGCCCTTGCAACAGGGGTACCTGGGCCAACTGGAGTTTCAGGCTTTCGAAGGCTCCCTGACACTCCGCCGACCATTCGAACTTCTTATTGTCTCGGAGGGTTTTGAAGAAAGGTGAGCACTTCTCTCCTGCCCTAGAGAGGAACCTACTCAGCCTTGTTAGGCGACCTGTCAGGCGCTGAACTTCCTTGACGTTCCTGGGCGCTTCCATCTCCATGATCGCTTTCACCTTGTCTGGGTTTGGTTCTACTCCGGCCGGAGTCAAGAGGTGTCCCAAGAACTTCCCCTTTCCAGCCCCGAACACGCACTTGGCTGGATTCAGTCTCATCTTGTACTTTCGGAGTGTGGCGAAGGTCTCCTCCAAGTCCCGAAGATGTTCTTCGACGCTCTTGCTTTTCACCATAAGATCGTCGACGTAGACTTCCAAGTTTTGCCCCTTCTGCTCTTTGAACACCCTATCCATCATGCGCTGGTAGGTCGCTCCTGCGTTCTTAAGTCCGAATGGCATCATTTTATAACAATAGCACCCATCGTTGGTAACGAAGGTTACATGCTTCACGTCGGGTTGATGCATGCGGATTTGATGGTAACCAGAAAAAGCGTCTAAAAAACTCATGACAGGGAATCCGACGGTCGAATCTACTAGCTCGTCGATTCTAGGCAAAGGGTAACAATCCTTGGGGAAAGCTTTATTAATGATAGAAAATTCGATACACATGCGCCATTTTCCCTCCCCCTTTTTCACCATTACAACATTAGAGACCCAGCCTGGGTACTAGATCTCCGACACAAATCCCGCCTCCACCAGCTTCTTGACCTCCTCCCTGATAGGCCCGGCCAGGGTAGTGGCGGTTGCCCTCTTCTTTTGTTGGATGGGGTGGACTCCTTTATCCAAGTTGAGATGATGGCAGGCGACATCCGCGTCGACACCTGGCATATCGGCTGCGCTCCATGCGAAGATGTCGGCATTCTTCGTGATGCAGGACATAATCTTCTCCTTGTCCTCCTCTTCCAGCTCTCCGCTGATCTTTACCCCTCCTGGCTTTCCGCCTTCAGATTGGATCTCCTTATCCTCCACCTCCTCGGCTGCCTCCAGCCTTGCCGTCTCCTCCGCTTCTTCGGCTGCCTCCTGCCTCGCCACTTCTTCCATCACCAGGTCTACCGCCTCCACCTCCTCTTTCCAGCTGATCACGTTGACAGCATTAAGATAACACTGCCTTGCCACCTTGGGATCGCTCCGGATCCGGATCTGCACGCCTTCCTGGTTGTACTTCAGGCATTGGGAGTAGGAGGAGGGCACACACTTGTAGGCACTGATGAGTGGCCTGCCGAAGATGGCATTGTAACTGCTGGGGGCATCTACAATGACAAACCTGCAACACTAGGTGGTCCCTCCCAACGTCACCACCAACTCCACACCCCCTCTACTTCCTTTCTTTCTCTCGCAAACCCAAAGAGCGGTCCTTCCGTCGAGATAACCCTCTTCTCTTCCACCTTCATGGCATCAAACGCTTTCTTGAACACGACATTGACGGAGCTCCCGTTATCCACCAGGATGCGAGAGACCATATAGTTCTCTACCGCGACCTTAATCACCACAGCGTCGTGGAAAGGGTTTTCGTTCCCCAACATATCTTCCTCCGAGAAAGTGATCTCTCCTGACGGTGGCGGGATCTGGGAGGTAGAGGCCACGCTCTTCCGATACACGGCGTTGAGGCTCCCTGTTGGGAATATTGCCCTCAATATTACCTTGATTTGCAGAGGCATCACTCCCAATGCTAAGGACATATTGTATTTAACAAAGCTATACTTGTGTAGGATATACAGGCACAGGTGTCTCAAAAGGAAGGGTCAAACATGGCCTTAGATAAGAAGAGATCATCTACAAGGAGATGAAGATCTGTCTCAGCATAACCGCTGAGACGAAGGGTCAGAACCGCTGAGATAAGGAGCCGTCTCAGCGGATCCACTGAGAAGGAGACTGGAGCAACCGCTGAGAAGGGGACTGGAGCTGCCGCTGAGACTAGAAGCTGTCTCAGCCCAACCGCTGAGACTGAAAGCTGTCTCAGCCCAACCGCTGAGACAGATCCAAATGTGCTGACGGGATCTGCTTTTGGCGCAAACGACAATTGAGAGGGAAAAGCAAGTCAGATCTGCCCCATACTGTGTCAGGAGGATCGATATAGCCGTTGAAGCCTTCTGGGGGTATAAAATAAGAAGCTAGGGCACAACAACTAGCACTGTTCTATTAAGAAAGCCGTTGTTGTACGCCGCAATCGAGAACTCTCGTTTCAGCCAGTTGAAGTTATTCTCTGCAGCTGAAGTAAATCTCCTAAGGGAGATTAGTTAGCTCTTCCTGTACAAACTCAAGAAGGGCAAGTTGATCTTCTGCTTTGCTGAAGAAGAAGATCAAGGGGGTTCAAATCTGAAGCTGCTATCTTTCAGATCTGAAGAAGAAAAACAGAAGACCTGAGAGTAAATCTTTTATCTTCTGTAATCAATACAAACTTTCTTATATCTTTGTAAGGTATTGTTGCCTGAGTGAAAGGTTGTTGAGCCTGTGTGTAAAGATGTGTTGACAGCTTGAGTGGTAGGACTTCATGATAGGTCTGAGGTAGGAAATCTGTGGGATTTCTGAGTGGTAGGAGTTGTATAACTCTGAGCTGTAGGGCTGCTGAGCCTGAGTGTAGGGCTGTTGAGCCTGAGGTGTAGGGCTGTTGAGCCTAAGGTGTAGGGCTGTTGAGCCTGAGGGGTAGGGCTGTTGAGCCTGAGTATAGGCCTGCTGTGCCTGAGGTAGGATCACTGTTGATCTGAGAAGTTCTGAGGAACTTGTGGTGTAAGCTCAAGGAGCCGAGATTGGAGTTTGTGGCCTTGTCTAACTCACTGTTAGAAAAGGTGAAGGGGGAAAGAGGACTACTCAAGACACCCGGTCTTGAGGAACCTCTATACATCCTAGTGTGCTTTCTGTGCTTATGTTTTCTGCAGCTTAAAACATTAGGTTTAAATAAGGAAATTAAGTAAAACCTATTCACCCCCCCCCCCCCCCTCTAGGTATTATTGACTACACCTATATAAACTATCAAGTGGTATCAGAGGTAGGTTGATAAAAAAGACTTAACAGTCTGATGAGATCCTATACAGGAGTAGTCAAATCTAAAATCAAATGGCCAACAGTGGAATGAAGAAGGAGTTGCGGTCAATGAAGTTGCCTATATGCTCCAAAGAAAACTTTGGCATATGGAAGCAAAGGGTAAGGCTATTCATGGAAGCATCAGACCCAAGGATCTTTTTGACTATCAAAGATGGTCCTTATACCTTTGAGAAAGTCTCCACTATTGACCCTACCAGAAAAGTACTTAAGGTATTCTCTGAACTGACCAATGATGAGATAGCACTGTACACTATGGACAAGAGAGCCCAAAATATAATAGTAAATGCCATTGATGACACTACATTTCAGAACTTGGTACACTGCCAAACTGCCAAGGAAATGTGGGACACATTGGTTGTCTATATGGAGGGAACAGCTGAAGTAAGGGATGATAGAAAGTCACTCCTCAATCAGGAGTATGAAGCCTTCAGACAGCTGAGCCAGGAGAATATCTCCATATGCTATGAAAGGTTCTTTAGGATTGTAAATGAACTAAGAACCTATGGAAGGGTGTTCACAGATTATGAACTTAATGACAAGTTCCTTAGATCTCTAACTAGAGAATGGGACACTAAAATCTGTGCAATCAGGGAAGGGGCAAGACTTGGAGAAACCCCAACCCATACACTGTTTGGGAAACTGCTCTCATATGAGATGCAGCTTTCTGCAAGAAAGGAGGAGGACTCTTCCTCCATGGCTCACACAAGGGAGAGATCTGTTGCTCTCAAAGCTGAAAGCACTAAGAGGAACAAGGTTAGAGTGCAGTCACCTCCAAGAAAGGCTGCTGAATCTGAGAAATCTGAGAGCAGCAAATCAGACAGCTCCTCTTCTGATGAGGAGTTTGCTGCCTTCACAAGGCAGTTCAAGAAGATGATCAAGAGGAAACAATGGAAGAACAAACCTTCCTCCTCTTCTCATTCCAAGAAGGATCATTACAGATCTGAGAGGCAACATCCCAAAGGGGACAGGTATGACTCTAAAACTAGTAAACATGTTTCAACTAATATAATTTGCTATTGCTGTAGTAAGCCTGGACATGTCATTGTTGACTGCCCAGTCAAGATAAAGGAGAGAGGTGACAAGAAGCCTCATCACCAGAAGGAGAGGAAGGGAGAAAAATCCTTCCTAGCTAAGAAAGGCAAGAGCTGGAGTGAATCTGAATCTTCATCTTCAGATTCAGATGGTGAGGAGGAAGCCTACTTGGGGCTGTTTGCTGATCAGGAAGAAGAAGACTATTCTACTGCCAGAATAGGAATCAGGGCCCCTCTATCACATTCAGATAGTGATGAAGAGGAGGATGAGGTCACTCTAGATGACCATGGGCTGATGGCTATAACTGAAGATGAGGACAGCCACAACAATTCAGAACATGAGCAGGTATTGATACACTGCACTTCTTCTTCTTCTGATTATGAAAAAAATCCAGAATCTGAATCCCCTCCATCTAAAGTTGGAGGTGAATCATATTCTGAGGAGGATGTCAATCATTTGATTGATGAATATGGTGCACTCCTGGAAGCTCTGAAAAAGAGCAAAAAGCTAGCCAAGAGGCAAGCCCAAGAAATTGCTTCCCTAAAGCAATCAAAATCTGAGTGCATTGAGCATGCTACCCAGCTAGCTCTAATGAGTAAGGAGATTGGCAAGCTAAGGGGAATGTCAATCATCCATGTGGGCACCATAGGCCACAAGAACAAGATCATTAAGGATCTTGAAGAAAAGCTTCTCAAGGAGAGGATGCTGGTGGCTAAGTTCTCCAAGCCCAAGACAGTGCTGCCTATTATTGACACCTTCAACTCCCATGACATGAGAGGTGTTGGTTTCAACAAAGAGGCATCTACTAGCAACACTAAGGGAAAGGTCAAGGACTCAAAAGAATCTAAGACCTCCTTTGTGAAGGTCTTGATGCCCTCGAACAAGTATGACCAAGAAAGTATTCATGGTCACTTAATAAATGGAAGTTCCTATAACTTGAGCAAGAATGCTCACAGCTATGGAAATAGAAAGGGCATGGGATTGAGTGCAATGAAAGCTCCACATGAGGAAATACAGATGGTCCAACCTGGAACATTTGTGTTTGGTGTCTCAGCACCTTCAGTCAAGAACATGGAAACAAGCTCTTCCAAATCCGCTTCAGCAAAAAGCAAGACTGCTGTCAAATCTGTTGACAAGACCTGCTGCCCAGTGTCCGATTCCATCAGATCTTGTATGACTGCCAAGTCAATGCAAACTGAGGCAATTAGGACAAAGAGCAGCAAGACTGTCCACAAATTATCCTTCAGTCAGATTATTGCTGAAAGAAATAGGAAGAATGATGATATCTCTTCAGCTGAACATGTACAAAGTGCTGCACCAATTCAAAAAACTGTTCAGAAAAGGAGATACAATATTCATGATTGTTGGTGCTGTGGCAAATTGATTATTGGCACAACCCCAATGTGCCAAAGGCAAGGACTGAACCTCAAGCCAAACCAGCCCTCTCTAGGAAGATTCCCTATGGTGTTAACATGAACCTGGGACCCAAAGTCAGTTGGGGTCCTAAGGTACATTAAATTTTGTGTTGCAGGTTAGTTCAAGTACCAGTCTCAACCAAATATGGTACTTGGATAGTGGGTGCTCAAGGCACTTGTCAGGAACTAAGAATCTTCTAAAGGATTACCATCCAGTGAAGAATGGACCCAAAGTTATCTTTGGTGGATCTGAAAAAGGAGTCACCAAAGGATATGGTATGATTTCAAATGGCATAGTCTCAATTACAAGGGTAGCTTATGTTGAAGGGTTGCAACACAACCTTGTAAGCATAAGCCAACTATGTGACTTAGGCTATGTCATTGAATTCCACAATGACAAGTGCTTGATCAAAAAGTCTAAAGACTTGGAGACCATTCTCTCAGGCACTAGGAGTGGGAATGTTTATTGCTTAGACTTCATTTGCAATTATTCTATCTCCTCTGTGTGTCTTGTAGCTAATGAAAGTGAGTCTCTCTGTGTTCAATGGCACAAGAGACTTGCCCACATTAACTATAAGACAATGTATAGATTATTTTCTAAAAACCTTGTTAGAAATAGTCCTAATCTAAAAAGTGTTAAAAGTGGTCCCTGTCATGCTTGCCAAATGGGTAAGCAAACTAGGACCACCTTTAAAAGTATTGGCGCCAAGGATACTGAAAGGTGTTTATACCTATTGCACATGGACTTGTTTGGTCCTTTGCCAATTCAGAGCCTAGGTGGGAAGTTGTATACCTTGGTGATTGTAGATGATCATTCAAAGTATACATGGGTATTCTTTCTTAAGAAGAAGTCAGATACCTTACATGTCTTTATAAGTCATGTCAAGGCTATTCAGAATGATCTACAATGTACTGTGGTCAGGACAAGAACTGACCATGGCACAGAATTTCAATCTGAAGCCATGACAAAATTTTGTCAAGAATTTGGTATCACCCAAGAGTTCTCCTCCCCAAGGACTCCACAGCAAAATGGTGTGGCTGAGAGGAGGAATAGGACCTTGATAGAAGCTGGGAGAACATTGCTTAGTGACTCCTCACTCCCAGAATACTTCTGGGCTGAGGCAGTCAATACAGCCTGTTATGTTCTCAATAGAGCCTCCATCAATAAGGTCCTTGGGAAAACTCCCTATGAGATTCTGAAAGGCAAACAACCTACAATTTCCTACTTTAGAATCTTTGGCTGCAAATGCTACATTCTAAATAATGGAAAATCTCAATTAACAAAGTTTGCAGAAAAATGCAATGTGGGGGTTCTTGTTGGATATAGCTCACATAGTAGAGCTTATAGAGTTTATAACAAGAAAACCCATGTTGTAGAAGAATCTATGCATGTTGTATTTGATGAGACCAGCCTTCTCTACAGAGAATGGTCTAGTTCTTCTATTGTGACAGGAAATGAAGAAGGGATGCATGAGCTGACTGTCCAAGACAAGCCCAGCAGCAGCAACACACAGACAGCTGCTGCAATTCCTGAAGAAGAAGAGATACAAGATGAAGTCATAGCTGAACCAGTGGAACAAACACAACCACCAGAGGACCCTCTTCCTGCTGCTGCAAGGCACCCGAGAGATCATCCAAGAGATCTAATAATTGGAGATCATACCCAAGGCATATTGACAAGAAGCAGAGCTCATAATGAAGCACTATTCTTGAGCTTCCTTTCTCAAATGGAGCCCTAGAAGTTTGAAGAGGCCAATCAAGACACCTTCTGGATTGAAGCAATGCAAGAAGAGCTCCTACAATTCAAGAGATGCAAAGTATGGAAGCTGGTGCCAAGACCTCAGGGACACAATGTGATTGACACTAAATGGGTATACAGGAACAAGCTTGATGAGAATGGTACAATCATCGAGAACAAGGCCAGATTAGTAGCCAAAGGATACATGCAAGAGGAAGGTATAGACTTTGATCAAACCTTTGCACCAGTTGCAAGGTTGGAAGCAATTAGGCTATTCCTTGCCTATGCTGCCCACAAGGGGTTCAAAATCTACCAGATTGATGTCAAATCAGCCTTTCTCAATGGAGACTTGAAGGAGGAGGTATATGTTGAACAACCTTCAGGTTTTGTGCATCCAACCCTAACTTCTCATGTTTATCTTCTTAGGAAAGCACTATATGGTCTCAAGCAAGCTCCAAGAGCTTGGTATGAGACTTTGTCCAACTTTCTCCTCAAGAACAAGTTCATGAGGGGAAAGATTGATAGCACATTGTTTCTTAGGGAAACAAGGGGCAAGTGTCTCTTAGTCCAAATCTATGTTGATGACATAATCTTTGGGTCTACTGATGACAACCTCTGCAAGAGATTTGCCAATATATTGCAGGGGGAGTTTGAAATGAGTGGTATGGGTGAGCTCAAATATTTCCTTGGGCTCCAAGTGAACTAGTCTGATGATGGAATTTTCATTTCCCAGACCAAGTACACTAAGGAGCTCATCAAGAAATTTGGGATGGAATCAGCCTCCACCATGAGAACACCCATGGGGTCTAATGTATCATTAGATAAGGATGAAAAGGGAAAGGCCTTTGATGAGTCCATGTACAGATGCATCATTGGATCCCTATTATACTTGACTGCTAGTAGGCCAGACATTATGTATGTTACATGTGTTTGTGCTAGGTATCAAGCCTGTCCTAAGGAATCTCACTACACCTCTGTGAAGAGGATTCTGAGATACCTTAAGGGCGGCTTGCATCTTGGCATGTGGTACCCTAAGAACAATGACTTTGAACTGATAGGTTTTTCAGATGCAGATTTTGCAGGGTGCAAAGAAGACAGGAAGAGTACAAGTGGTACTTGTCAATTCCTAGGGAAAACATTGATATCTTGGAGCAGCAAGAAACAAACCAGTGTGGCAATATCCATAGCTGAGTCTGAATACATTGCTGCAGGTAGTTGTTGTGCACAACTCCTTTGGACACAGCATCAGTTGGAGGATTACAACCTCAAGGTAAGGGAATCTCCTTTGTATTGTGACTCATCCAGTGCAATCTCTATTGCTAAAAATCCTGTCTCTCATAGCAGGACTAAGCATATAGAGATTAGATATCATTTTATTAGAGAACATGTAGAAAGTAAAGATATCTATCTTGAATTTGTCCCCACTGACAAACAAGTAGCTGATATCTTTACAAAGCCACTAGATGAATCAAATTCAATTCCTTCAAAATTAATTTTGGCATGCTTAGTATGGAATAGTCCTATATGTATGAGTAGTAGCTGTCACTATTGTTGATTCTGAATTATGAATTATAAAGCTTTACACTATTATACATTACAACTTAGTGACATGACTAGGACCCATCTTAAGCCAAAATATCTACATTAGGTCTAAACCCTATGATCAGCTAAAATGCAGGAGTATGTTCAGCTGAATCAGCTGAGAAAAATCCCAGCTGAACCTCTGAGATGAGGAAACTGTCCCAGCGGTTGACAGTTCACTGTCCCAGCTGAACTGCTGAGACGAGCAAACTGTCCCAGCGGTTGACAGTTTACTATCACAGCGGCCTAGGTCTCCGTCTCAGCTGAACCGCTGAGACGGGGTTTGTTCAATATGAAATCTGATATTAAACCCAAAAACTCCTTAATACAATAAAGTAATTAAGTCTAAAAAGCCTAGGGTTATTAAAAACGAAACTAAAATTCTATAAATAGACACACTGTAACCTAAAACCACACCACAAAGCTAAACCCCTAGCCGTCGAGACAATTCATCTTCTCTCCCGTCTCAGCGCCTCGATTTTCTGATTCCATGGCGCCAAAGAGCTCGAAAGATCTCCTGGAGGGCTATGAAATAGTAAGAGATGGATTCTCTCATGCCTCAGAAGAAATACGACACGTGATTCACCTATTGGAAGCTCAAGGACTGGAGCACATGCTGTCTGAGCCGTGCTGCATTCTCAGAACTGAAGTTCTGGAATGGTTCAACAATGTAAAACTATCTCCTTCCAAAACAATCATGAAGTCCAAGATAGGAAGTGAGAAGATAAAGATTACAGCTAAAAGGTTAGAGAAGGGGCTGAAATTAACTCCCTGCAGTAAAACTGAAGAGGAGAAAATATCTAAAAAGGATAAGAGGACCGCCCTAAAGTGGACAGGATACGGTGGTACTAAAGCCAGTTGTCTAAGAAGGAAGTTCTTCAACCAACAGGGAAAGCTGTTGTCTGATATAGTAGGCAAAGCTATCCTATGCAAGCCTGGTTCACATGACACTGTCTCACAGTTCATATTTGAATTAATGACTAGGATAATCCTGTCCAAGAGAACTTCATGGGGAGAAGTTATCTTTCAAAGGATAAAGGAATCTCTACAAGCCCCCAATATGGGAAGAATACTATCTCTGTACCTACAGAATAGTCATTCAGAGACCTTTGCAAACTCCAAGGGCTCAAATCTCCATTATCTGAAAAGAATGGACATTAAGACTCTGGATAGATTCTCCAGAGTGCTCCCTATGCGCCAGCCATCTGTGGCAAAGGAAAAGAAGAAAGATTCATCCCAGCACAAATCAGACTCATCCTCAAAGTCAAATGGGTCTGAAAATGAAGATAGTCATGGGTCTGATCATAGATCAGGAAGCAACCCAATGAACATTGATAATGAAGATGTCCTCAGGACAAGAAGAAATGAGGAGCCCCAAGGAAGAGTTGAGACCAATCCTGAGCCAACCCAGATGAATGCTGATCCAGCTGTTCATCAAGCTGAAGATGAATTTCCCAACTCACCTATCCATGGTAAATTAGGATTTCAGCTAGGTCTTTTTTCTCTATCAATAGTATAGTCTAGGTGTCTAATTCATCAATCATTTTTTCAGGTGACCTTAGACAAAATTCTCCTCCTAAGGATGCCCCAAGTGAGGGGGAGCATAGCCCAGACTATGAAGAAGAAGGTGGGTGTTGGGTATATTGTCCTCAATATAACCTTGATTTGAAGAGGCATCACTCCTAATGCTAAGGACATATTGTATCTAACCAAGCTACACTTGTGTAGAATATACAGACACAGGTAACTCAAAAGAAAGGGCCAAACATGGCCTTAGACAAGAAGGAATCATCCACAAGGAGATGAAGATCTGTCTCAGCATAACCGCTGAGACGATGGGTCAGAACCGCTGAGATGAGGAGCCGTCTCAGCGGGTCCACTGAGAAGAATACTGGAACAACTGCTGAGAAGGGGACTGGAGCTGCCGCTGAGACTGGATGCTGTCTCAGCCCAACCGCTGAGACTGGATGCTGTCTCAGCCCAACCGTTGAGACAGATCCAAACGTTTTGACGGGATCTGCTTTTGGCGCAAACGATATTTGAAAGGTGAAAAGCAAGTCAACTCAGCTCCATACCGTGTCAGGAGGATCGATATAGCCGTTGAAGCCTTTTGGGGGTATAAAAGGAGATGTTAGGGCACATCAAAGGTTACTGTTCGATTAAGAAGCTTTTGCAACACGCCGCAATCGAGCATTCACGATTCAGCCTGTCGAAATCGTTCTCTGCAGCTGAAGTTAATCTTCTAAGGGAGATTAGATAGCTTTTCCTGTACAAACTCAAGAAGGGCAAGTTGATCTTCGGCTGTACTGAAGAAGAAGATCAAGGGGATACAAATCTGGAGCGATTGTCTTCAGATCTGAAGAAAGGATCCAGAAGACCTAAGAGTAAATCCTTTCGTCGCTTGTATCCATCTCAAACTCTATTATTTCTTTGGAAGGCATTGTTGCCTGAGTTAAAGGATGTTGAGCCTGAGTGTAAAGCTGTATTGACAGCTTGAGCAGTAGGACTTCTTGACAAGTCTGAGGTAGGAAATCTGTGGGATTTCTGAGTGGTAGGAGTTCATAACTCTGAGCAGTAGGGCTGCTGAGCCTGAGGTGTAGGGATGTTGAGCCTGAGTGTAGGGCTGTTGAGCCTGAGTGTAGGGCTGCTGTGCCTGAGGTAGGATCACTCTTGATCTGAGAAGTTCTGAGGAACTTGTGGTGTAAGCTTGAGGAGCCGAGATTGAAGTTTGTGGCCTTGTCTAACTCATTGTTAGAAAGGTGAAGGGGGAAAGAGGACTACTCAAGACACCCTGTCTTGAGGAACCTCTATACATCCTTGTGTGTTTTCTGTGATCATACTTTCTGCAGCTAGAAACATTAGGTTTATAGAAAGAAATTAAGTAAAACCTATTCACCCCCCCTCTAGGTATTATTGACTATACCTATATAAACTATCAAGTGGTATCAAAGCCAGGTTGGTCAAGCAGGACTTAACAGTCTGACTAGATCCCAAATAGACATTGCTGACACTAAATTAAATGGCCTCTAGTGGAATGAAGAGGGAGTTAGGATCAATGAAGTTGCCCATATGCTCAAAGGAAAACTTTGGCATATGGAAGCAAAGGGTGAGGCTGTTCATGGAAGCCTCAGACCCAAGGATCTTCATAACAGTGAAAAATGGTCCTTACACATTTGAGAAAGTCTCAACTATTGACCACACCAGGAAAGTGGTGAAGGTATTCTCAGAACTGACCAATGATGAAATTGCCCTATACACCATGGATAAAAGGGCTCAGAACATTATTGTCAATACTGTTGATGACTCCACATTTCAGAACCTGGTACACTGCACAACTGCTAAGGAAATGTGGGACACTCTGATTGTATATATGGAGGGAACAACTGAAGTAAGGGATGATAGAAAGTCACTCCTTAATCAGGAGTATGAAGCCTTCAGACGGCACAGTGGGGAAAGCATCTCCATATGCTATGAGAGGTTCTTCAGAACTGTCAATGAGCTGAGAACCTATGAGAGAGCATTCACAAACTATGAGTTGAATGATAAGTTCCTTAGATCTCTAACAAGGGACTGGGACACAAAAATCTGTACAATCAGGGAAGTGGCCAGGCTTGGTGAGACCCCCACTCACACACTGTTTGGAAAGCTGCTCTCCTATGAGATGCAGCTGTCTGCTAGAAAGGAAGAGGACACCTCAACCAGGACACAGGCCAAGGAAAATTTTGTAGCTCTCAAAGCTGACAGCTCCAAGAGAAATAAGAGCAGGATGGCATCTCCTCCAAGGAGAAGTGCTGAACCTGAAGTCTGCACCTCTGACAGCTCATCCTCTGATGAAGAGTTTGCTGCCTTTTCAAGGCAGTTCAAGAAGATGATGAAGAGAAAGCCATGAAAGAACATGCCCTCCTCATCATCACACTACAAGAAAGATAGCAGGAGGTCTGAAAGACATCACCCAAAGGGTAACAGAAAAGAAAGTGGTGATAAGAAGCATCCTCACCATAAGAATAGGAAGGGAGAAAGATCCCTCCTAGCAAAGAAAGTAAGAAGCTAGAGTGAATATGATTCCTCAACATCAGATTGAAATAATGAAGAAGAGGCCCTTATTGGGATGTTTGCTGCTATGGAAGATGAGGACCTCCCTGCAGCAAAGGTGGGCATCAGGGCCCCTTTTTCTCATCCTGAGAGTGACAATGAGGTGGATGAAGAAGAAGAGGAAGAACTCACCGGTGTCATGGCCATATCTGAAGGATCATCAAGCAAAGCATTTGATGATGATGAGGTACCTACTCTACATTTTGCTCTTTCAAATTCTAAATATAGTACAAGCCCAAATTGTGATGCATCCTCAAGGACTAGAACTGAGGATGGATCTGAACCTGAGATAAATGTTGGTCATTCAGTTGAGAGGTATGATGCTCTTCTTGATGTCCTGGACAAAAAGAAAAATCTTGCTAAAGAACAAACTGATGAGCTCAAAGAGATAAGATCACATAAAGCTGAGCTACAAAGCAAGATGGACATTCTTCATCAAGATGGACAAAAGTCCATAGAGCTCCAGAAGGTAATTGACAACCTTCTTGATGAGAAACAAAAGATGTGGGTGTACATTAGGAAGCTTCACAGTCAACTTCTCATAGAACAAAGTATAGTAGCCCAATTCAATAAACCCAAATCTGAGCTACCCATCATTAGGACTTTTACCTCTCAATCTAGTAAGAATGGATTATGTAACAATAATGTGGCAGCTAAGACTGGGAACAATAGAAAAGGGAAAGTTCTAGCCAGGATGGAAAGCACCTTCCAAAAGGTGTGGCTACCCTCAAATGGGTATGACCAGAACAACATATGTGGGCAATTGAAGATTGCCAAGGTTCCATGCAAGGAGAACACTCCAAGCAGTGAAAGAAGGAGATTTGAGTCGAGTACTCTGAAAGTTCCCCATGAGGAAATACTGATGGCTCAATCTGAACCATTTGTATTTGGTGCTTTGGCACCCTCACTCAAGGGAATTGAGGCCAGCTCTTCCAAGGCTGCACCAGCTGTGAAAAAGGCAGGCTGCTGTCATGGGGTTGACCAACATCAGAATGTTTCTGAGGCCACCATCAGCATGAAAGCTGAAAGGCTGAAACTTATCAGTAGCTTGAGGAAACACTCTCATGTAACTCAACCCCAACCAGCTGTCACACCTCCTTCAGCTGTAGATTCAAAGAAGAAGGATGCCACCTACTTTGAACCAAGGCAGACCACTGCCCCTTTTACAGGAGATCAGAAAAGGAGATATAATATCCATGAGTGCTGGTGTTGTGGTAAGGTGGGACACTTTGCCATAGACTGTTGGCACAACTCTAATGTGTCATATGCAAAGATGAACCATCCTACAAAGAGGGCAGTTCATGAAAGGTCATTCTATGACTCTAACAAGTACCTAGGACCCAAAGCTATATGGGCTCCTAAGGATCACTAAAATCCCTCGTGCAAGATAGTTCAAGTACCAGCCTGAACCAAATTGGTACTTGGACAGTGGGTGCTAAAAGCACAAAACAGGAAGAAAGGTGATCTCATGGTGCAGCAAAAAGTAGACTAGTGTGGTTATCTGCACAACTGATGGGAGCTGTTGTGCACAGGTGTTGTAAATTCAACATTATCTTGTGCTAAATATGAGTTGTCTTAACCTATGTAACTTCATGTTAACCATATTGTGATTTCAGTTCTTCAACCCACTACATATAATAGTGTGAAAATTGAAAACTAAAATGGTGGTATATAAATAAAATAAAATAATAATGCACTTCCTAGATGTGCTTTAACGATAAAAGTATCGTCAGAACAGTGCTTAAATAATTGAAATATTGTTAAACTCCACAAATCAGAGGCGCTCGCAAAAGGATGCGCGCCTCCTCACCTTCTCCCACTATAAATAGAGTGAATGCCTAGGATGGAAAGTTGCCCTGTGACTTTCCGTTAACACTCTTCGTCTCTATCCCTTCATCTTCCAGGAAAATGTCACATGAAAAAGGAACCAGTGAGATGCCCCCACTGTGACGATCACCTCCCTGTGGGAGCGAATAGAAACTCTCGTAGAAAAGGCTATAACCAAAATGAAGGATGAAGTGAAGGATGACATCTCTCAACTTACAGCTCTACATGCGCAGTCCACAACTCTCATCCTGAACAGAATCACTAACCTGGAGCAATCCCTAGACACTCATCTCCAGGTAGTAAGAAATGTCACAGATGTCGGAGATCAGGAAATTCTGGAGCAAATATCTGAACTGCAGGCGTCAGTAAAAGAAGTAATCCAAGACGGGGAAAGGAGAATTGGAGAAGAAATCCGGGAAGAAATCAAGGGAAGCATAGCTGGCTGCTCGCACCAAGCGAAATGGGTAAGCAATCAGGTAAGGCAAGCGCTTCAAGTAACCTCCTCTGGATATATACCCACTGAACCCTCCTCCAACTCCGGCTCTGAGACCGAATCGGATGAATCAGCAACAACTAGAAAGAAAAGGAAAGCGTCTTGCGAAGAGTACCGGAAGAAAAGAGTAAATGAGGTTCAACAGGACCCGGAATCTAGCCAATGGAGTCCTCGCTCAACCGAAATAATCACTGAATCTTGGATAGCTTTTGGACACGGTCAGAAAGACCATGAGAGAGCATACTCATCTATCGAATGGAATCGTCACGTGCTGACAACTCTTTTGATTTCGTTTAAGGTTTATTTTACCTTAATTGATGTCGTTAAGCCTTTGATTATATAAGGCTCTCGTTCATAAGATTCTTCATGAATAATTTTCTGATCAAACCCTAACTCTCCTTCCGTTCCAAGAACGAGAAAGTGTCGCCTCCTGTCGGAAAAGCTGGAGATCAATCTGTTGTTCTAAATCAGTTTTTTTCAGTGGATGAAAAGATTCGATTGATCATTGCTCCTTCCTCTACTGCATCTATTGGATCAAATCGAAACGAAGAAGGTCAGATCTGAGTTTTTATCGTTCTTCCTCATCACCATCAAGTCAAAGTTTTTCAAGTCTCAAGAAGGAAGAAGATCTATCAGTTCTTTCAGATCTGATTATGTATTGATAAGTTTCTATCAAACCTTAATTGCATTTGATTGTAGGAGAGGTTTTTCTCCGAGTTGTAGGAGAGGTTTTTCTCTGAGTTGTAGGAGAAGTTTTTCTCCGAGTTGTAAGAGAGATTTTCTCTGAGATTTTAGGAGTATTGACTCCGAGATTGTAGGATCATTCTTGATCCGAGTTATAGTGAAGTAGTCAAGTCTAGCTGTGGTGCTAGATTGGCGAGGCCGGCAAGTGGAGTACCCAAGAACGGGGAACCACTATAAATTCCTTGTGTTATCTTTGTTTGTGATTTGTTTTCTGTGCGTTCTATTTCATCAAGTTTTTAATTCCGCAAAAGACGCAGTTATCACCTATTCACCCCCCTCTAGGTGATTTAGGTTGGCAACTAGATACTTCAATTGGTATCAGAGGGTCGATGTTCGTTGTTAGGTTAACACCTTGAATAGGATCTATCCATTCTAGTTGCTAGCAAATCATGGAAAGATGCAAGGAATCCTCCTCGCCGAAGTTGCCTATCTGCACAAAGGCTAATTGCCCTCATAAGAAGAAAGAAGGTGGAAAGAGAGAAGATAAGAAATCCACCTACGGGAAAAAGAAGACTGAAAGAAGTCTAGTCGCAAAGAAGTCCAAAACTCTAAGCGACAGTGACTCGGAGAAGTCAATTGATGAGAAGAAGCCTACTTCGGGCTGATGGCCACGACTGATGATGAAGAAGAACCTCCATATACCGGGAAGGTAAATTCTCACACCATCTTATCTGATTTTGATTATGCCTCAACTGAGCAAAAGGATTACCCCTCAGATGATGACTCAGAACTCATGACCCAATATACTAACATGCTTAAATGCTTTGACAAATGCCGAAAGGTAGTCAAAACCCAGGCCAACGAGATCATGTCTCTCAAGGAAGTGGAATCTAATCTAAGAAAGGAAGTTGAACAACTTTCTTCTTTCAGAGAGGAAATCCAAGTCTTGCAAGACAAGATCAAAAGCTCGGATGAGCTCCTTGTCCTGAGAGAGGAAAGTATCAAAGAGCTGGAAGAACAGCTAGCCTCTGAGAAGAAGCTAGTTGAAAAGTTTGCTCAACCTAAAACTATTCTTCCAATTATTGATAGATTCTCTGCTAAAGAAGGTAGCAGTGGATTAGGTCATGTGGCTGGTCCTAGTAATTCTTCTAAGGGCACCCATGCCAAGAAGAAAGATTAGAATGCAAAGAAAGCTACCACCAAAGAGAAAGGGAAAGCCCATCAAGATTAAGTGGCATTCAAGAAAGTTATCTTTCCTACAAATGTCTACGATATGGAAAGCACTTCTGGTCACTTGACACGACCAATTAATTTTGCGCCTGTCAATGACTATAAGGGGTGGACTCGTCCTCGAAACCTCGGTGAAAGTGCTTTCAAAGCACCTTATCAAGAGATAAATCTGAAAGATTATGGTCCTTTTGTTCATGGTCCGAGTGCTAAGAGAGCACCAATAGTGAAGGTTGTTGCACCTAAGCCTAAGGAGAAAGCACTACCATGTGTGTGCTGTACTCATGAGGCATCCTCATCTAGAAGGAATGCTCCTGCCAAAACTAACGTTCAAAAAGTCAAGCATGAGAATACTAAGAGAAGGTAGAACAGGTTTGACTGTTGGTGTTGCGGCAAAATAAGTCACTTTGTCGTAGATTGTTGGTTCAATTCTACTTATGTTAATAGACCACAAGTAAACATTGCAAGAAAGATCACTCGCAATGTTAACATTCAGCGTGGTTCTCAACTAACACGGGACCAAGGACCCAAATTTGTTTGGGCTCCTAAGGCAAGATAATCTGTTTTTGCAGGTATGTCCAAAGACCAACAAAAATCCAATCTGGTATTTGGACAGTGGATGCTCTCGGCATATGACCGGGACTAGGAGTTTATTGCAGGATTTTGTTCCAGTTGCGAACGGTCCAAAAGTTATTTTTGGCGGATCCAACAGAGGAATAACAAAAAGCTTTATATGGTTTGAAACAAGCTCCTCGAGCTTGGTATGAGACGCTGTCTAAATTTTTTCATGAGAACAAGTTCACAAGAGGAAAGATAGATAAGACATTATTTCTTAGGGAAGTAAAAGGCAAGATTTTGCTAGTGCAAATCTATGTCGATGACATTATTTTTGGCTCTACGGACAACAACCTTTGCAAGAAATTCTCCAAACTTATGCAAGGGAAGTTTGAAATGAGCAGTATGGGTGAGCTGAAATATTTCTTAGGACTTCAGGTGAAGCAATCTGAAGATGGAATTTTCATCTCACAGACGAAGTTCACCAAGGAGTTGTTAAAAAAAATGGAATGGAGAGTGCAACCTCTATGAGGACTCCAATGAGCTCAGCTATGTCTCTGGACAAGGATGAGAAAGGGAAACCTCTTAAACCAAGTACAGAAGCACAATTGGCTCTCTGCTCTACCTTACTGCTAGTAGGCCTGATATTATGTTTTCTACATGTGTATGTGCTAGATATCAGGTGAACTCTAAGGAATCTCACTATACTGCTACAAAGCGAATTTTGAGATATCTTAAGGGTACACCAAATCTTGGCTTATGGTACCCAAGAAGTAATGATAGCGAGCTTATAAGTTTTTCAGATGCAGACTTTGCAGGTAGTAAAGATGACAGGAAAAGCACTTCCGGGACATGCCAATTTCTTGGAAGAAAACTTATTTCCTGGAGCAGCAAGAAGCAAAATTGTCTTGCAATTTCAACCGCCGAGTCTCTCAAGGAAGTGGAATCTAA